>JAHRHZ010000019.1:25367880-25474511 GCA_024137785.1 Ginglymostoma cirratum | reverse complement strand
TGTCTGCCTCCTCTCCACCTATCCTCTCCTCTATCCATCCTCTATCCGCCTCCCCCTCTCTCCCTATTTATTTCAGAACCCTCTTCCCCTCCCCCATTTCTGATGAAGGGTTTAGGCCCGAAACGTCAAGTTTTCCTGCTCCTATGATGCTGCTTGACCTGCTGTGTTCATCCAGCCCCATGCTTGTTATCTATGAAGAGAGACTAGATTGGTTAAGTCTATATTCACTGGAATTTAGAAGAATGGGGGATGTGAGGATCTCTTGAAACCTACAAAATTCTAACAGGACTAGACAGAGTGAAATCAGGAAGGAAGTACCCAATGACCGGGGAGTCCAGAACCAGGGGTCACAGTTTAAGGCTACAAGGTAGGCCATTCAGGACTGCGACAGGAGAAGTATCTTTGTCCAGAGAGTGGTAAGCCTATGAAATTCTGTCCCACAGCAAGCAGTTTTGGCCAATTAAATATTTTCAAGATGTTAGATAACGTTCTTAAGGCTGAAGAGTTCAAAAGGACTGTACAGAAAGCAGCAACAGGGTACAGAGTTGGATTATCAGCCATGGTCACATTGAATGGTGGAACAGACTCCAAGGGCCAAATAACCTACTCCTGGTCCTTTTTTACTATGTTTCTACGTTAATCAGTATTCACAACATTATGGTCAGGAAGGGGAGGGGTGGTCACTAGAAAGTGCAGGGGAGGAACTCTCAGCACCTTGCCACATGCCCAGCCCTTCACACCCTGACTCTCACAAGCATTTCCTTTCCAATGCCAGGATTCTTAATCCGGAAATAAGCAGCTTTGGATGAGGGATCCCCACCACTTCCACTCCAAAGCCTGCAAGCACCCCAAGGGTTCATACATGACATGCCTCCCAACTGGGTGAATACCAGCTGTGATAGGATGAGGTCCTTCAGTGCAATCTAATTGTCCACTGAAGGGGCTCACTTGGTGGCAGGGCAAGAAGGCTGTTTATTGCCCATCCCATAATTGACTTAATCAGGGTGGAGGCCAAAAGCAATTTGGGTCCCCACCCACACACATCCACCAATTAAATGCCCGTATCATAAGGAAAGGCCAATAAATTCGGCACCTAAATTCTTCCAGCACAGGAAGCCAATTACTCTATGAAATTATTACCAACTTGTTGGACAGCTCAGCAATTTAGTCCCATACCAAATCTTTATCTCCTTTACCTTGCAAATGAGTTCATCTGGCGTATGAGTAATGGTCCTTTAAAAATTCTTATGGCATCTGGTTCCAATGGAATCAGATTTTCATGTAAAACCTTCCAAATTATGAAAAAACACTGTGTAAAAATGGTCCAAATTCCTCTTCTAGTTATTTTGCCCGTTAATTTGAACCTGTTACCTGTGCTAACTAACCCACATGCCAGTGGAACAAAGGAACAGAAGTAGACTATTCAACCCATGCCCTGCCATTCAGGATCTTGGTTGATCACCTCGCGAATGCCACATTCGCGCATTATTGCTCCATCGCTTAATGTCATTAGTCTCCAGCTGGTTGGAGACATGCAGAGCATAAAGCAAGGTGGTTGTGGTTATTGAAGGTTAGTCATATCAGCTCCAGGACATCTGTGCAAGAGTTCCCAAGCTATTATGCCAAAGCCCAACCATCTTCAGCTGCTTCATCAGCTTCCCTCCTCCTCTCTTTCATTAGGTAAGAAGGGGGAATGTTCACTGATGATTGCACAATGTTGAAGAGCATACACAACTTCCAAATACTGAAGCAACCCATGTTGAAATGCAACAAGATCCGGACAATATCCAGGCTTGGGCTGACAGGTGCCAAGTAACAGTCATGTCACACTAGTACCAGGTGATCAACATCTCCAATGAGAGAATCTAGCGATCACCCCTTGACATTCAAAAGCATTACCATCACTGAATCTCCCACTTTCACATCTTTGTGTTTACCACTGACTAGAAGCTGAACTAGACTAGCCATATTCATAACGTGGCTACAAGACCAGGTAAGAGACTAATAAACCCAAAGCAAGTAACTCACCTCCTCACTTCCCAAAAACGCGTCTACTATCTTCAAAGTACAAGACAGCAGTATGATGAAATACTTCCAACTTGTCTGAATAAGTGCAAAAAGCTTGATACTATCCAGAACTAAGTGGCTCTTGCAGCCCTTTTGATTGTCTGTGGATGTAATACCACTCACTCCCTTCACTATCTGTACATAGTCACAGCAGTGTGGACGAGCTAAAAGGTGCATTGCAGCATCTCTCCAATGTTCCATCAATAGCATCTTTCGAAACCCTGATGTCAGCCACTAAGAAGGATGAGTACAGCAGATATATGCCAACACAACCACCTGCAAAGTCCCCTGCAGTCACAGAACATACTGACATGAAACTATATTGCCATTCCGTCACTGTGGCTGGGTTAAAATCCTGCCACTTGCTTCATAAATGCACAGTGGGTGCACCTAGGCCACAAGGACAGCAATGGTTCAAGAAGGCAGCTCACCACGACATTCTTCAAAGCACTAAAGGATGGGCAACAAATCTAGTCCAACCAGCAATGCCCATATTTCCTTGAACAAATTTTAACAAATCTTAGCCTTTATTCACTCTCACTGAAATGCTCTAGGGAGAAGAATATTAGTTTATTCAGGTGCTCTATGTAACTGAAGTTTCTTATCCCTGGCATCCTCATTGATTACATCTCCAAGACTTTGCTGTCCTTCCTAAGTGCCCAGAGTTGCACGTGATACTGAGATCTAATGAGAAATTTTGATTTCCTTGTTTATGGATTTACTGTGCTGATTCAGAGTCAAGCACCTCATAAACCTTCTTATATGCCTTATCAAATTAACGCACCACCTTCAAAGATTTGTGAGCATGCTCTATTTCTTGTATCTCTTTCAAAATAGAACCTTTAGGTTATGCTGCCTCTCCATTTTGTTTCTCACAAAATGCATTAAACTTAATTAAATTCATTAATTTAAAATGCATTAAAACTTCACCTGTAGTACCTACCTATTCCATCAATCAATTGTAACCTTGTGAAATGTTCGATTAGCCTGTTCATTTTTTCCCTATAATCCTCAATCCCAAAACTCTATTGCATATACTAAAGGCCAGGTCATAGTTTATAAGAAAAGTAATGGTCTCAATATAGACCTGTAGATGACCCCACTGCCTACTTCACTCCAATTAGAAAGACAGTTTTTCACCATGGCTCGCTGCCTCCAACACCAGTTAATTACGTAACTAAATTACAACCATCCCTTTAATTCATAACGCTTCTACTCCGAAAAAAGTTTTGAGAGAAATACAAGGCCAAATATGAATCTAAACATATGATGAAAATGTTAAACTTGAGACTGTGGGAACCATGAACCAAAATATGTCAGCAAAGGCAAGTCAATGAAGGATAGGAAATAAGCAGCAGTAAATCCAAAAGTTCAATCTTCTGGAGGGTCAAGGATAGAAGACCAGCCAGGTGACTATTGGAATTGTTGTGATTGGAACTAACAATGGCATAGGCAATAGTTTCAGCAGCAGACGGCCTAAGAATTTAGTGTTAGAAGTTCAGCTGAGTTAAAAAGAACACAAAGGTTATGGAGATTCTTGTTCAACCGGATACAGTGGTTGGGTATGGTATGGATTTTGCCGCAATGATAGAGAGGATGTGGCAAGGACTGCAGACAAAGTTTCTGATCTTCTCAATACTAAACTGGACAAAACTGAGGTCAGGTTGGATGTCAGCAAAGCAGACTGATAACAGGGGTTGTTTATCAGGTTGGCACCTGTAACCAGTGTGGTTCCACAGGGATCAGTGCCCATCTGCAACTATTTATTTATTAATGGCTTGAAGGAAGGAAGTAAATATATTTCAGCCAAATACTGTAGCCAAAGATAGCACAAAAATAGGCGGAAAGACAAGTTGAAAGTCGGATATGTTAAGAAAGTGGACAAAAAGTTGGCAAATGAAGTATAATGTGGGAAAATGTGAAGTTGTTTATTTGGAAGAGAGAACAAAGGAGCACAGTATTATTTAAATGGAGAAAAACTGCAGAAAGCTGAAACACAAAGGGATTTGGGGGTACTTGTACATGAAATGCACAGGTGCAGCAGGATATCAGAAGGCTAATGGAATATTGGCCCTTATTTCATTGGAGTTTGGAGTATAAGAGTAGGGAAGTCTTACTGCAACATACAAGGTGCTGGTGAGACAACATCTGGAGTACTGTGAACAGTTTTGATCCCCTTGTTTGAGGAAAGATATAATTTTACTGGATGATCCCTGGTATGGGGGGGTTTGTCAAATGACCAAAGATTAAACAGGTTGGGACTCTATTCACGACAGCTTGGAAGAATGGCGGGGTGGAGAAACATCCCCTCATGGGGAAATCTAGGACTAGAAGGTACAGTCTCAGAATAAAGAGACACCAATTTAAGTCTGAGATTATGAGGAATTTCTTCTTTCAGAGTATTCATTTATTCGCATTTACTGAAGAAAGCCAAGTTGACGATGCTAGGCAAAAGGATTGACCTTGTTTGTTTTCTTTCTGAAGAGTGGGTGGTGCCAGGAGTTTTCAAAGAGGTGACAGTACCTGGAGAAAATTCAATAAAATAACGGCAGAAACGAATGGCCTTCTGCACCGCATATTAATCCAATTCTGTGTATAACGTTGAAGCAGGGACGATAATCCCTTTACTTTAATCCAAATTCAGTTGAAGAAGGCACTTGGTATTGACACCTTATGTGCCATGTCACAGCAGCGTGGCCAACGTACAATAGATTCGTGATCTACAACACAACACATATTGATAATGTATACTGCACTATATTATAAAAGCACCGCAACCCGTCCCACCTTCCTCCACCCCTCCCCATCTATACCATATGCCAAAATGCTAAATTCCTGCTGTACCACCGTCCCCGGGCTCGCTCCTTACCCGCTGCAGCATTTTCCAGCGGGATCTCGCCAGGCTGGGCTCCGCCGGGCTAAGCTGGAGACTGGACGGTTGCTCACGCGCCCTCCCGTTTCCATAGCAGCCGCAGCCAGCTTCGGCTTCGGATCCGGGCGCCGCTTTCGGATTCCCGGGGCCACGTTCCATCCGCTCCACGACAATCAACTGGTTCCCAGACTCGCAGAACGAACAAAGTCTCAGTCTCTTTCCTAAACTACTGCTATTCTCTTTGAGTTATCCACAGGACACATGTTCACGGGGATGCATCTGAATGATTGTTTCACACTCACAACGTACAAGTATTGCTTTTAAAAGAAAGGAAGAGCTTTCCCTCCGACAAAAGACACAGAAAAAAAACACACTATGTATGAGAAGTGGAGCAGACAAAAAGTCACAGTCACGGCCGGCTCTCGTGCATTTGTTTTACTTCCGGTTAGAAGGAACCAAAGACCAAAGCGATCGACATGGAGTTGAAATCGACTTGAAAGGCGGTGGGGATTGGCTGGTGAGTGATGGGTGGGTGATTGATTTGTTGTGTCTCCTAGATACCGCCTGTTCCTGTCAGGACGGTTGGGCTGGCGGCAGCCAGGGACCGTTCGTGAGAGGCTGACTTCTGCATAACGTCTGACTGTAGGCTATTCGACAATTACTTTTTCTCATCAGGGGAGAGTTAAGACACGAGCTTTTGACTTTGTTGCAGTATGCGGTTTGAAGGCAGCGATCTCCCCGTAGTTTTTGTTTGGCGTGTGTTGTGAGCTCAGCGATTCGCGGCCGTGTTTTGATCAAAATGCACCGAGTGGTCGGCACGTTACAGAAGATGAGGTCGGGCATTCGTCAGTGCAGGCACTTTGCAGCGGCTCCGTATGGTTGGTTCAGGACTCACTCTGGAACTCGGTCTGGTAGCCGCAGCTTCTTCAACCTTGCGAGAAACTTTAAAAACTTAGAAAAGGAAAAAAATAAGTTATCTCGAGACTTTATTGATCAGGTGAGTTCAATCCCTATTTGTGGATTTCAGGGTATTCAAAATGACCGTGATATATGTGGTTCAATATAGATATAAATTCTGAATACGAACAAGGAGCAGACGCAGGACATTCGACGCTCGAGTTTGCTCTGCCATTCATTAAGATCATGACTGATGTTTGTATTTTGAATTCCACATTCCCATCTACCGCCAGTAACCTTTCTAGTTTCCTGTTTAACAAGTTGTCCACTGCTGCCTTAAGAAAATATTCAGTGACCCTGGCCCCTGCCATCTTCCGAAGCAGTGTTCCAAAAGTGTACAACCCTCTGAGAGGAAAAAACAAAATCCCCTCAAACTCTGTCCTAATTGTAAAATTGCCAGCCCTAGTTTTGAATTGATTCTGTGTAACCTTTTCTCGTTTGTCAACTCGCGTTTTACCGATTTCAATCTAATAAATAAAATCAAAATACTGCCGATGCTGGAAATCTGAAACAAACAGAAATTGATGGAAAAATTCAGCAGGTCTGGCGGCATTGTGGAGAGAGAAACAGTTAATATTTGAAACCAAAAGACTTCTTCAAAACTGAAAGGGTGGAAAGTGATGTTTTTATACTACTGACAGAGATAGAGATGAGCAAGGGGGGAGGCCCAGTGCAAAACCCTAGGGGTTGTTAATTGGGGTGAAAAAGTAACAGAGATGTAATATGGGTGTAAATTCAATCTAGAATTTAGTAAAGGGTGAAAAATGTGAGTAAAACCAATCCAGTAAAACCAATCTGAAGTGCCTCCAATATACTTATATCCTCCCCTAAAAATACAAACCAAAACTGCACTGAACAGTATTCGAGATGCTGGTCTCAACAATGTCCCATATTGTGTTCTGACCATTCCTAATTATGTCCTGCTGATTTCATGCCTGTGTTTATACCACAAGTATATTTTTGGCTTTTACTGTACAGTTATTGTTTCAAATATCCATGTATGTGTGTCCTCCCTTTCAATTTCCCAATTGTCGTTTGTGAAAGTGCTTATGTAAACTTGTCAACCAGTAATTATTATTTCTTACCAGTGGAGATGCTACATTCATGGTGTTAAGAGGAGAACATGCAAGTAGAATTTGATATTTTTACCTAGGGGCAACTTCCATCATAAATGTGAACATTGAATACTGTAATTAAACTAATAGAATGATTGAAAGAATACATTTGCCTCAAATTGTCACCATCACTTGATTGTCTGCTAATGTCTCAGTGACTAAACTAGACACAATCATCTAGGTAATTTTAATCAGCACACTTTACAATGTGAAGTTGACTTCCTCCAGCTGTTTTGGCTATATAGTTTAACATTCTGCCGATGCTAAAAGCAATGAACTCTGGAAAACCCCACACACCGGAGCATTTTATAAGGAGATAAACAGACTTAACTTTTCAGACCCTTGTCTTGTCATCAAAACTGTAAGAAATTAGAGATTTAACAGTTCATAAGTAACGCAGATACTGAGACTGAGATACTGGGTCATGGGAAGGAAGTGACAGAAGAAATGGTTTGGAATGGGAGTAAAAAAATTATAAAAAGGATGATGGGACAAAGCTAAAGAATGATAGTGATAAGCCAAAAAAGAAATAAAACATGGTTATGGAGAAGGTGTATATTTCAGGAACACAACACCTGTTCTGAGAAAAGGGAGCAGTGACTGAGATTTGAAATAGTTGAACTCTGTATTGAGGCTGGTACATTCTAAGATTTCTGATGACAAGATGTAGTCCTTTTGTTTTAAAATTCCATTGACTTCATTGGAACAGTGTTGGTGAGTGAAGGGAGAATGGTAAGAGTGGGATGTAAAGTAGCAAATGACTCAGTCTTACAGTTGGACTCTGAAGACAGCTATTCAACAAAGCCCGGTCACTCAATCTGAATTTGTTCTTTCTGAAGAGTTCAACCTTCTATTCCCTTTGTTGACTAGTGCTCTGTAATGGTTGAGGATGGTGAGTATCATGTTTTATGACTCCTACATCTTATTTTCAAATATTTTCTGATTGTCTAGATGCAACATGTCTTAAGTGTTGCCATAACTTATTGAGATGTCATTTCCATTGTTTGAGAAATTCAATCTTAAAATGACAGGAACTAAATTCTTCTGCAAGATGGGTACCAAGCCCACATATTGGTCAGTTCAATGGCAAAGGAATCTCAACAAATCACTACTTTCAGAACACCAATTGCAAAAAATTGCATCAAGAAACTAGATTTCGGGCTATCTGTCAGTCAGGATCTGTTCTAGGAAAATGTGCACAGAATTGCAAAAGGTATTTCTGTACATTTTGCTGGCAATATTGCAGTGATGCACAAACTCAGAGGGACAATAAATAAAATCTACTCTCCTGCAATATTGGTTTGTCATGAAGTACTCATTTTCAACAATAGTAGTGCTAGGAAAATGTAAGTCAGGTCAACTTTTTTTTTGTGCTATCTATACACGTTATCCATCCTTTCTGAGGCAAAGTTGAAAATGCAAGATGCATGCCTGGTCCCTAGGGCAAACAAAAACTGCAGAGATGTCTTGGACTTTTAATTCACTGGTATCACACATACCAAATCTTTCCAACAAAGCATTGTTATCAAAAAAAATGCTCAAGGAAAGACATTCCACATGCATGGCAGAAGGACCATCAGCTCGTGGTCGAACCACTTAAGCTTTTTCAGCAGAGACTTGTATTCTACTGCACTACAACCCACAGCAAAGCACAAACCTGCAAGTCAAAGAGCTAAAACTGGGCATCTTGAAAGCAATCAAACTAGTTGCATCTGGATCCAAATGTCTATCACAGCATTTCAACATATGACATCCAACAAGGGCAGTCATTCTCACCTCTCCTCTGGGCAGCTGTTTTGTCCATATTTGAATCAAAACTACAATGAAGTCAGAAGCATTGTGGCCCTAACAGAACCCAAACTGAACATAGTGAGCAGGTAGTTGCAGAGCGGAGTTGCTTGATAACATTGTTGATGACCCCTTCTGTTACTTTACAGATGGTCAAGGTAGACTGATGAGATAGTAATTGGTTAGGATGGATTTTACCTGCATTTTACCTGCATTTTGTGTACAGAACATACCTGGTCAATTCTTCACATTGTTGAGTAGATGGCAGTGTTGTAGTGGTACTGGAACAGCTCAGCAAGGGGTGTGGCAAGTTCTGGAGCATGTGTCTTCAGTTCTATTGCCAGAAACTTGTAGGACTCATAGCCTGTTGAGCCCATCTGTGATGCTGGGGATGTCAGGAGGAGGATGAGATGAATCATCCACTCAGCATCTCTAGATGAAGATAGTTGTAAATGCTCCAGCTTTATCTTTTGCACAGATATGTTGTGCTCTCCCATCAATGAGGATTAACCTCCTCTTGGAGTGAGTAGTTTAATTATACACCACCATTCAGAACTGGATATTCCGAACTGTGAAGCACAGATCTGATCCTTTCGTTGTGGAATTGCTTAGCCCCGTCTCTCACTTGGCTGTTTATGCTTTATGGCATGCAAGTTGTCCTGTGTTGTGCTTCATCAAGTTGACATTTCATTTCAGGTCTGCCTGGTGCTGCTCCCGCATGCCCTTCTGCACATTTCGTTAGACAAGGTTGATACCCTGGTTTGATGGTAATGATGGAGTGTGGGTTACGCTAGGACACAAGGTTGCAGATTATTTTTGAGTAAATTTCTTCTGCTGATGATGACCCACAGCACTTTATGGATGCCCAGCCTTGAGTTGCCTGTTGAGCCCATTTCGCACAAGTGATTGTGCCACACATCACAGTGGAGGATATTCTCAATGTGAAGATCTGGATTTCGACTCCGCAGGAAGTGTCAGGTGGTCACTCCTACCAGTACTGTGATGGACTGATGCATTTATGTTTTTTTCCTTCTTGTTGGTTCCCTCCCTACCTGCCACAGACCCAGTCGAGCAGCTATGCCCTTTAGGATTTGATCAACTTAGTTAGTAGTGGTGCTGCCAAGACACTGTTGATGATGGACATTGAAGATCCCCTCCCACAAAAAGAAGCTTGAATAATGAATGTGTGGAGCAGTCCCAGGACAGTGACCAGCAGCAGTAATCACATGCAGGTTAACACATACAGTGCTTGAAGTCTAAATCTCCGGAAAAGTTTAACCATCATAAGATCGGAAAAGATCGACAAAACACTTGCATATAATACAAATTTGTGGACTGTTGAACTCTTAAATTTTTTGATTATTGTTTCTACACAAATAGCTTCGCAGTAACCCTAATTTATACTATTTTTACTCTTTGTCAATGTAATTTTGCTTGGAGACAAAACAGAATGTTCTATTATTGCTTTAAGGACTAGATATGCTAATAAGCAAAGGACCAGGGTGAAATTGCATAACTAAATACTGTGTGTAGTCTAGCAGACATGTGCAAGAAACAAGTTGCATCCATAATTATCTGTGATACTAAGTTGTAGTTTGTATTCTCAAATAACCCCGTATGAGTTTGCAAGTAATGTTGTTGACTTGCTCAGTGAGCTGACTGGTTGTAGTTCGGACATTTCATCACCATGCTAGGTAATATCATCAGTGCAGCTTCCAATGAAGCAAGGTAGTTCTGCTCCGCTTAGTATTTATGTTCTCGTCTGTTGAGGAGTTTTGTGTCATTTCCGGTTCTTTTTTGCAAGGGTTTGTATATGGGGTCTAATTCCACATATTTGTTGTTTGCATTATGGGTGGAGAACCAGGCCTCTAGGAATTCCAGTGCGTGTCTATGGTTGCCTTGACCTAGGATGTTCACGTCGTCCCAGTTAAATTGATGGCCTTCGTTGTCTGAGTGCACTGAAGAACCTTAAAGTTTGCAAGTAAACTGACTCCAAGTAACTTAACAATGACAAGAATATAATACTATCCATCCATGGGAGCTTACTGTTTCTGTGCCCTTTTTGCTCCAGCAGCTTCAAAATCTGGAGTCTCGTCCATCTTGACGTGCATCTTCCACCAACAGATTGAAAAGTTTTAAAACAAAATACCTGTTAGGTTGAAAAAGGAGTACAATAACTAGTAATGGTTGCAGTACTTTGTGAAGAAAACTTGTGTTGACAGGTAAAATTTATTGATTGGTAGTACCAAACTTGAATGTTGCTGAAAGGAAGATATGTTCCCAAAACATTACTGAACAGGGAAAAACAACACAAGAAGTCAAAATTTAAATGATCAAATCAATGTGATCATTTGAAATTTGGCATCCTCACATTCATCCTGGTGAGAGACAAGATGATAAGCAATATCAACATATGTCTTTCAATAGACAGTTTATTTTTGTTTATTAAAAACATATCCTAGAAAAATTCTTAGCTGTTAGTTGTTAGTTTTTGAAACTGTCCTAATTGTACATTCTATATGCATTTAATAGACAGAATGCTTTAAAATACTACCTTCACTTACAGCATATCATCAATAATTAAGAAAGTATTGAACTCATCCAGATGTGAAAAATTGATATATAGTTATAAAATATTGTCAATGTAAATGTTAAATTATTTTGGAAGGATTACATTGAATGATTGATATACATTTTTGTGTCTGTCAAGGAACTTTTGAATGCTGAACTAAAATATTATAAATCTAAATCGCACAAGTACAGAAAACTACAAGATTGGTTTAAAAAGAAATTGGAAAAAGTCTGCAACCAATATGTTTCTAACAGTTACAGTCCTGTGGTAAGTAAAAGTTTAATACAGCATAGTAATGAAAATAGGGCATTATAACTGATTTTACACCTTTTGTTATGATCCCAGCTGATGTTTTTACTGAACAAGTCAGATGCCAGACAGGAGCGTGGTTTGATTGATTGTTAAAACCAAAACGAATAAAAATACATAGTGGTCTCCTGCTGAAACATACACAGTGTAGTAGATTTTGCTATAAGAGCAAAATAGAAATTTATTACAGAAGAAATGAATAATAGAATGATCCAAACGATCTACTTATAATAGAAAGTCAAAGGTTTTAAACACACTGTAAAAGTATAATCCCAGTACTTCCAAAACACTCCTTTATAAAATGAAAAGGAACAAAATAGCTTTTTTGTAGTAGAGATAAAAGGTACTGCAGATGCTGGAGAATCCGAGATAACAAGCATGGGGCTGGATGAACACAGCAGGTCAAGCAGCATCCTAGGAGCAGGAAAACTTGACGTTTCGGGCCTAAACCCTTCATCAGAAATGGGGGAGGGGAAGAGGGTTCTGAAATAAATAGGGAGAGAGGGGGAGGCGGGTAGAGGATGGATAGAGAGGAGAGGATAGGTGGAGAGGAGGCAGACAGGTCGAAGAGGCGGGGATGGAGCCAGTAAAGGTGAGTGTAGTTAGTGGGGTAGGGAGGAGATAGGTCAGTCCAGGGAGAACGGACAGGTCAAGGGGGCGGGATGATGTTAGTAGATAGGAGATGGGGGTGTGGCTTGAGGTGAGAGGAAAAACAGGTTAGGGAGGTGGAGATGAGCTGGGCTGGTTTTGGGATGCGGTTGGGGGAGGGGAGATTTTGAAGCTTGTGAAATCCACATTGATACCATTGGGCTGCAGGGTTCCCAGGCTGAATATGATTTGCTGTTCCTGCAGCCTTCGGGTGGCATCACTGTGGCATTGCAGGAGGCCCAGGATGGACATGTCATCTGAGGAATGGGAGGGGGAGTTGAAATGGTTCGCGACTGGGAGGTGCAGTTGTTTGTTGCGAACTGAGGGCAGGTGTTCTGCAAAGCGGTCCCCAAGCCTCTGCTTGGTTTCCCCGATGTAGAGGAAGCCACAACGGGTACAGCGGATGCAGTATACCACATTGGCAGATGTGCAGGTGAACATCTGCCTGATGTGGAAAGTCTTCTTGGGGCCTGGGATTGGGGTGAGGGAGGAGGTGTGGGGGGCAGGTGTAGCACTTCCTGCGGTTACAAGGAAAAGTGCCGGGTGTGGTGGAGCTGGAGGGGAGTGTGGAGCGGACAAGGGAGTCGCGGAGGGAGTGGTCCCTCCGGCAGGCAGATAAGGGTGGGGAGGGAAAA
Organism: Ginglymostoma cirratum; assembly: GCA_024137785.1. Taxonomy (NCBI): domain Eukaryota; kingdom Metazoa; phylum Chordata; class Chondrichthyes; order Orectolobiformes; family Ginglymostomatidae; genus Ginglymostoma; species Ginglymostoma cirratum. The sequence goes on along the minus strand of JAHRHZ010000019.1, from coordinate 25,461,548 downwards.
ATGTCTTTGGTGGTGTTCAAAACACTACACTTGGTACAGTTCCCATAAGCGCCACTCGTAATACTCACATCAAAATCCCTGTATCTAATGCCTCGGTGGGTTTAAGTCCACTATTAGACTGAAAGCGATAGCTTCTTTCTGCATCTACCACGCACATGAACTTCAATGTATTCAGCTAAAATAACTAGTTCCATATTTTTATCTGAGCTCTTCTGGTCTGGGAGTGACACTAACTTTTCGCTCCAAGATATTCTGTTTGCTAAATCTCTCATTTCTCTCTTAGGAGCACAACTGTAGACAGCATCCTGTTCAAAGGTCTTTCCAGGACAAATGCTACCAAAGTTAACAGTGAAACTAAAATTCTGTCAGTTTTGGTTGTATCTCTTAAGTTTAAAATTTAAAGAAAATCCAGAATCTTCTCATAAACCCTTAAGGCCCCATTAAATGCTGCATCACAAATATTCCATTAGTTCACAAACCTATTCACTCTCAAGCCAGGCTTTAAAAATTGTTTTGTAATGAAATCACCATTGTTACAGATGTTCTTAAAACCACAAAAACCTATCTGTTACTAATTCAAAAACCAGACCCAACCTCACCTCAAATATCATTAAATATTGTATACACAAATTACGCATTTAACATCACTTTTTACAAAAATATACTTTATGTCAACACCAGTCCTTGCACAGTATATTGTCAAAGTAGCTACTCTTGATGTATGAGCTTTGAATATTAAACCGTTACTCATGTACATGAAAAGTGTCAGACATAAAATTTACGCCTCAAAATTTAAAAATGTACAAGTAAAATAGTATATGTACACCAAAATGCAACACATGAAATGCACATTTGTCAACTAAACTATTGGAAAAATCTTCAGGAATTTATTTCCCTTGGGCACTGAAACATTTCATGCGAATATGAGGATATTTTGCACATTCATTTTTATTCTTGTATTACAGATTTCTTAACTGGAATTTATGCCCCCATGGGAGGCTTGTGAGGTTAACAAATATCTGCCATGATCACAGTATTTCATTAATTATTCATATTTGGGCTTTGGTATTGTTGACTTGGGGGCATATCATGGTTACGAGCAACTAACTCCTTTTACATAAATTGATATATCCTTTCTAACTTTGGATATAGGAGTTTTTAAAAGTGAGACATTGTTTATAGGAGGTCCCTAGGAATATGTCAACTGTCAACTTTCGAATTTATAACCCCTTAGTCAAATTTTCTCCCAACAATATGAATAATATACGGTCTTATGAATTGAGATTCTAGAATACTTTTATTCCTGAGTTATTTATGAGGTAAATATTTTTGAATTAAGTTTCATAATTTTCTCTGGAGTGGTGTGAGAGAAACAGAAATCCAGCAGGAATTAGTGTAACCCTTCGCAACAGGAACCATAGCAATCTAGCCCATTAGTTGCATGAGAGGTCCTGCATTATTAACCTAGTGGCAGCAGCCCCCACCCCAGACACCCCAGCAATTATATCAAAAAATGGAAGGGACTGTTGCAATTTCCTGGCTATTGGCTGATGTCAGTTAACATCATTAGTCAACTAATTAATATGAGACCAGTGCAATTCAATGGTAATGGACCCTGAATCACAAAGGAATGGCTTGCTGAGAGCCATCAGCACTCCTGTGACTAACACCCTGAGATCTTCATTCCACCCTTTGGTCTGCAGTCCCACCGTAATCTTGGATCTTTGATGCTAGCAGTACAGCTCCTGGTAGAACTGGCAGATACTGATGAACTGCTATCCTCTGAGTGGACTTCCATTGCCAAGGACCTGAATCCCAGGGAAGATCTTCCTGGCCACCTATGTGCCTGAAGATGTCCAAAAGCTATCATGGAATTGATGCGATTTCTTTGATCCTGTGACCAATAGAGGAGACCTTGTCAGTCTGATTAAATCTCACTTTTTGTACAAATAGACAAATACTTTGAGAGCCCAGAAGGTGAACGTGCCATCCCTACCCGAAACATCAGGACTAGGTGACGTTCTCAGCTATGCAACCAAATGTACCTCATGCCTAAATCCAGGGCCATTTGCCCAGCTTCTGGTTGGTTGCCAACTTAGCCATGAAAGGTGCAGTAGTTTAATTGGCATTTTGCTTTTATATAGCATGTTTAAAATAGACAAACATTCAAAGGTAATTCAAACAAGCAAATATGGTGAGTTTTAGAAAATTTTAGGAGGGTTAGCCAAAAATTTATTCAGAAGGGTTGGTTTTAGGGAAGGACAAAATGTGTAGAAGAGAAGTAGAGAGTTGGATACATTTAAGGAAGGAAGCAAAGAGCATAAAACAATGGTGTGGCCACCAGTGGTGAGGTGGTGGAAAAAATAATGTACAAAGGTGCAAGGCTGAGGAATTGAAATTAAGGGAGAGTTTTGTAGGGCAGTAGGAGATTGCTGAGATAAAGAGATAACAGTACTCTTCACCATTATAAACGTAATGTTCAGGATTTTTCTTAGAAGGGACTTGGCAGACAGGGAGACAAACAAGGCAAAGAGGAAGCAACTAGAGAGCAGGACTCTTTCTCAAACTGTTTCAAGTTGCAACAATGCTTCCAAGTGCTGGGACTGCATCCTATCCTGCGATTCTCACCCCACTGTATCTATAATCATGGCTAGCAGTGTCATATTTTTGTGCTGATGTAAAGGTGTTGGCTAAATCTTCACCTCCCCAAGCACAACTAAATCCCATAAATTGCTCTATAAAATAGGTTTTGTACTCCAACACGAAGTATTATCAAATCCGGGTTGCCCTACCACGTTATTGCCAAACCACAGTTTATGATCCCAGCTGATGCTAATACTGAAAATGTAGGATCTCAGAGTCATACCTTATTTGATAGACCATAAGTTTAATTTCCCTTTTTGTTTATTGTGGTGATCAGCCACAGAATATATTCACAAGAGGCTGCCAATTTAAGAAAATACATAAGCATTTCTTATGCACAAGGTTAAAAATAGAAAGAAAGAGCCAAACGTTTTACCCTTAATGAAAACCTTACACCCTTGTCTCCACTTTACAGTCATGCTAGTTAAACAAGGAGCTTTAATCAGTTTTTTAGACAATTATCTGCATTCACTCAATGCAGTTTTCTTTGTTAATGTCTCTTCCTGAGATTTCTCTTACTGACTTCTAAGCCATTCAGGATTTTTTCTTCTGCTTTGACAGTTTTAACAACTGCTAAACTAACAGCGCATCAGTTGTTATAGACCTTTTCTGTCCAAATGAACCTACATATTGTCTGACTGCTCCTGGACCATTGTAACTTTCAATGTTACTGTTCTTTTCTCTCTTCTACCCTTCAATTTTTGCTCATGCTCTGAACCATTCACTTTGGGGTTTTAAAACTGTCAGTTAATGTATGTAAACAATCCAACCCTCCACTCACTCTTTCAGAATGTATCCAAAATGAAACTTTAAAAAAAAGTTCTCTCTCTTCTTAATACACAATACTGAAATACAGATCTAGATTGGTAAAAAGCCCCAGGAGACACTATAAGAGTAAGGACTGGCCTATGTTCTTGGACTCAGAGTGGGAGGCAGATAGTGATTATAATGAGGTCAGCCAGGTGGAACTCATAGAATATGAGTTCCTTGATTGGGGCTGTTAGCCTGGTCCAATCAGGGAGCCCTGGCTGACAGATATATACAGGAGCGTCAGAGGTTCTGTTCACTCTGAGTGCTGGATCTGAGGGAGCTGGATCAGTGTCAAGGGTGGCTTGGTGACAGAATACCAGTCTCTATAGAGTTATTTCAGTGGTGACGAGAGTAAAGCAAGTTCCTGAAGAAACTTGCTCGCAACAGTCGTCTTTGAGTGGAGGTAAGCATTTCTATGCCTTTATTTTGGAAGCTTGACTCATTTGATCCTGCCATCAAAGACTGGGCCCAATGTGTAGAAAGAATGTGCTTTTTTTTTCTGGGCAAATAACATTGGGGCAGATGAAAAGCAATGATTTATTTTCCTGATAGCTTGTCGGCTCACTGCTCTTTTGGCTATTTGGAGCCTAGCTTTTTCTGAAGCATCAGATGCTGAAACCTTTCAAGGGTTGATGGATTTGCTTAAGGAATGTTATGACCCCAAGTCTCCTCTAATTTTGAGACGCTATCATTTTTTGCAATTGCAATTCAAGAATCAGTGGAATCCATATTGGGATTTTTTGAGCAGGTTAAAATGACGGGCAGAGGAATGTGACTTTGGTTTAACCCTTAATAAGATGCTGAGACCATTTGGTCTGTGGGATTAATGATGTAACCATGCAAAAGTGCCTACTAACTGAAGCCCAACTGGACTTCAAACAGGCACTACAACTTTATTACGGAAAATGTGGCAAGTAGAGCATTTAAGGTGCAGGGTATTCCAATGGAAGTGGACATCCTTGTCAGTTCAACTGAGCCTTGTCAGTTCAAGTGGGGACACCACGTGAGTGGAGGCTATCACTTGAGTGAAGGCAATTGCATAGCCTCACTCAGGACATACCCTGAACAGAGGGACTCTAGGTCAAGTCACAGCAAAACCCCAAAACAAAGCCAAGCCTCAGCCATACAGTATAAATTTTCTTCAGGATCCAAGCCAGCAAGCCATTGTAGTTGCTGACGTTATGGGACTTGCGACAGCAACGGAGTCCTACCAGACCTAAATTGAGTAAGAGAACTCATAGGCCGGTATCCAGGAGAGTGCACACGGTGGAACGCCCACCTACATCTAGTTTAGAACAGTTAAATTGCTTAGCAATATCCAAATCAGAACCAATCAAAATAAACGCCTGATTAAATGGTCATCAGTTCCAGGGAGATCATTACCAGCACGGCAGTTTCAGTGATTGCAGAAACAGTCTCTAACAAAATTCGATCTTGACTTCAACCCTTACGTTTGCGCAAGATCTTAGCTAGACTGAGAACCTATACTGGGTAACCTTTACAGATTAAGGGTACAGCTTCGGTTCCGGTCTCTTATGAGCAGCAGTTGGTTCGGTTACCGCTGATTGTAATAAAAGACTCAGGCCCAAGCTTGATCAGGTGAAATTGAGATTCACCTAGATTGGCTGAACGTTTATTTGATTAGAAAATGGTTGTCTGAGTGAAGGCCTAATTAAATACCCAGAATTCTTTGAGAAGGTTTAGGGACTATGAAAAGAGGCAAGGCCACCTGGCATGTTGACCCGGAAGAAATTCCACGATTCTGCAAGGCTTGCCCAGTGCCAGTTGCCTTACAGGCAAAAGTACAGGCAGAAATCATAAGGCTGGAAAACGAAGCAAACTTCAACCAGTCCAGTTTGTGTAGGCAGCACCGGTTGTACTGGCTTTGAAGTCCGACGGGTCGCTTCGCTTTTGTGGGGATTTTAAACAAATGGTAAACTGATTTTCACAGCTGGATAACTACCCAACCCCTCACATAGAGGATTTATACACAAACTTGGGGGGGGAGCTGTCCTTCACAAACCTGGACACAAGCCATGCATACTTGCAATTGCACTTAGGTGAGGACTTCCAGAATTATGCTACAATTAATATCCATAAGGGTTTGTACCAATTTGGAGACTGCCATTTGGGGTATCGTCAGCTTGTGCAATTTTTCAGCAGACAATGGCAGACATTTTGCAAGGTCGCCATTTATTGAGATGACATGTAATAACAGGGGCGACTAATAAGGAACACTTGGAAAACTTGGACATAGTCCTTAGACGGTTCTCCCAGGCAGGTGTATGCCTAAGAAGGGAAAAATGTGTGTTCCAGGCAGCCCAAGTGACCTACTTGTGCTACAGAGTCGACAAGACCAGGTTACCCCAGTTTAAAGATAAAATGGGGGCAATCAAAGGTGTCCCGCTTCCCATGTCTGTACCGGAGCTTAGGTCTTTCATTGGGGTGGTGAATTATTATGGAAAGTTCATACATAACCTGGCCTCCATCCTGGCACCATTGTATCAACTCCTAATAAAGCATGAGCCTTTATTAGGAGTTGCCAAGCCATAGCTTTCGGGGAAGTGAAGAAACAGCTATCATCCTCTAAGGTGTTGGCACACTGTGATCCCAAGTGAGATCTGGTATTGACATGCAATGCCTCCCCATACGGCATCGGGGTAATGTTAGTTCATAGATGGCCCAGTAGAGGGAAATGCCCAGTATGCATCAAAGACTTTGGGAAATGCAGAGCGCATATAGACCCAGATTGAGTAGGAAGCTTTGACGGTCATATTTGGAGTCAGAATCAAAATCAGAAGTTGCCGGAAAAGCTCAGCAGGTCTGGCAGCATCTGTGAAGAGTAAATCAGAGTTAAAGTTTCGGGTCCAGTGACCCTTCCTCTGAACTTCCTCTCTGGAAATGTTGGTCACAGATAACAGGCCATCGTTTACCAGCAGAGAATTTGAATGTTTCCTAAAGTCAAATGGAATTCAGCATATAAGGCAGCTCCATACCGTCCATCATCCAAAGATCTGACAGAAAGAGCACTCCAAACTTTGAAGGCAGTCTTAAAGAAGCAGCCTATGGCTTCACTAGATACCAAGCAGTCCTGGTTCCTATTTGATTACAGTATCAGCCCTCGTGCAACCACGCGGATAGCTCCAGCAGAGTTGCTAATGGGGAGAAGACTCCGCTCCAAATTAAATCTGATCTTCCTGGACCTGGAGAGGAGGGTGAAACAGCATCAGGAACACCAGAGCTAGACACCAGACTCCGCCAAATGAGAGAGACAGTTTACTACAGAGACCAAAATTTGGTGTAGGAACCACCAAAATGGCCCGGCGTGGGTGAGAGGTATGCTTGACATGAAGTCAGGACCAGTGAGCTATAAAGTTTGGGTAGGTGTGACAGCCCTGAACAAGGACTTAGACCACATGAAAGCCACAGATTCATAAACGGTGCAGGAGCAAAATATGCCCTGCTTCTTGGGATGGTCGGAAAGACTGTCAGAACCCATGGGTTCTCCCTATCCATCAAACATTGAAGAAACCACTGAATCTGAGATGCACACGGCAGACCTCACCCCTTCGACACCTTTGCCACGGGAAGAAGGGAGTGAGTTTCTCCTGAAATACTCTCGGCGCAAGAGTTGAGCTCCTGTGCTTTACGAACTGTCCATATCCGATCCAGAGGCGGAGGAACCTGACCTGGTGCTAAAATACCCCAGGAGGCGCTGCAAGAAAAAGACCAGCCAATGTCTTCAGACTCAGGGGGCAACGGATATGTTGGTTTCAACAAGGTCAGGCAGGTAGTCATCATAGAACATGTATTACCTAATTGGGGGTGTCGATCTGGTCCAACCGGGGTGCCATGGCTGACAGATACAAACAGAAGTGTCAGAGGTTCTGTTCACTCTGAGAGATGTGTCTGAGGAAGCTGGACCAGTGTCGAGGACTTTCCACATATACATAAAGGATGATTGCTGATAGGATACTGGCCGTTGTGGAACTATTCCATAGATTTACATCATTCTTCCACTTTAGGACGCAAGTTTTTAAACTATAATAATATACTAGGACTTTTCATGAACAGAATTAGTTCCAGTGATATTGTATTTCCTGCGAAGCATCATATACCAAACTCTGAACTGCAGCATCTTGTCATCTCCCATTTTGGATCATATTTAACTGATATATATAGCTGCATTTGTTTGTCTTCCTTTTGTGTAATAAACTTAGTTTTTTTTGTTAAACAACATCGGCAGCCTTATGTGAACATGTTTTACAGACTAACTACCACATTAACCAACCCCAAAAATTAAGCATTTGATGTATTAAGTCTGGTTTTGTTTTTGGATCTGCCTTAACTAGTATTGCCATCAATTGGGATCATAACAACATGATGAAGATATGTCCAGAATGCTGTTAGGCTTGAGTTCCAGGATTTTGACCCAGCATCTATGAAGGAATGGTGATATATTAGCAAGTCAAAATTGTGTGGGATTTAGAAAGAAACATCCATATGGTGTTCACAGGCATGGGCTGCACTTGTTCTTCTGAGTTGTTGAGCTTGAATGGTGCTATAATGAAGCCTTAGCAGTTTCCTTCAGTGCATCGTGTAAATGGTACACATGGCAACTACAGTGTTCCAGAAAAAAGTTAATGTTTTAAAGCATCCGATCCCCTCACCACCAATAGCAGCAGTGCGTACTATCTACAAGATGCACTGCAGAAATTCACCAAAGATCTTCAGAGAGCACCTTCCAAACCCACGACTACTTCCATCTAAAAGGACAAGGGCAGCAGATATATGGGAACACCACTACCTTCAAGTTCCCCTCGAGGCCACTCACCATCGTGACTTGGAAATATATCGCTGTTCTTTTACTGTTGCTGGGTCAAAATATTGGAATTCTCCCCCTAAGGGCATTGTGGGTCAACTCACAGCAGGTGAGCCTCAGCAGTTCACCACCACCTTAAGGGTAACTAGGAAGGGGCAATAAATGCTGGCTAGCCAGCAATGCCCACATCCCACAAATGAATAAATTTTTAAAAAAAATCAGCAGGTATCAGTCGAGTGGGTGGTTTGTCTTGAACGGTGTTGAGTTTCTTTCAGTGTTGTTGGAATGCACTAATCCAGGCAAATGAGGTATGCTCATCAGTTCCTGACTTGTACCTTGTGAATGGTTTGATGACTAGGGTATCAGGAAGTAGCTATAGTATTTATGTAGCTGCTGCAGTTATGTTTGTAGTCAAAGTCATCTGTTCAGTCTTGATCTTTTTTTCTAACCTATGAGAAGTTATTATTCATGTTCTTTTTAGCTAATTCTTCTGTGGTAGGGTAGGGACTGGGCCAAGAGAGCTCTTGATCATATGATTAATAATAGATATGTTTTATGATTACCAAGTTGATATGATAACTTTTTTTTAATTGTTTCTGCAGATTCAAATGAAAGACTTTGAGTATTTTGAAGAAGGTGGCTGTATTTATAGAAGACGTCAGAATGGTGAGTCTTTAATGACCAACATTGAAACCACACCTGAATAGAACCCAATTGAAGCCACTCAAACACTGATACAAGAAGAACCTTTTCACCTCAAGGATATTGGTTTAAATGTGTCTATGAGACTAATCACCAGCAACTTTCTTATGGCATGTGAGGACGATTCATTAAGTGGTGCTGTAACAATCTGTATCTTGTGAACCACTCTTGGTGCATACAAAAAGAATAATTAGATCTGTCGCTGGTCAATGACAATATATTTTAACACTGCAATTCAATTTATTTTGTTCTTGATAGACTGTAAAATCTTCTCCTCTCCTAAAAGCACACAGTTTTGTTGAAGTACTGCTCCAGAAGTGACTTATTCCCATTATATTAATACATCCAGTTATTTGCATGGCAATGAATTCTGTGATATTGATTCAAAATTAAATACTTCAGTTGTTCTATTTTGCACTCTATAGTGTGAAACATTATTTATCTCCAAAGGTGATCAAATTCCTGAAGTTGTCTTATCCTTGGATCAGCTGCAGTTCCTTCAAACAACAGAAGCTCAATTTCAGCATATCAGAGTCTCTCCAAATCAGAAGTATTTGGCTTCAAGCATATGTACTTCATCGGATGAGTCTACTTGTGTTGTAGTCAAACTTGGTCCTAAGCCAGAAGTAGTGCATGTTTTGCCAAGAACATTTAGTTTTGGTGAGTCTGACACATTGCATCATGGCTTCATACTTGCAATGTTTTCCTCAATTTATCTGTTTTGTTCTGTTCTGTGGATGAGACAGTATTTGTGGAACCATTTCTATGTGCAGTAAGTCAAATGAGGGTTACAGATTCTAAGGCACTACTCAAAAGACATAGAGTTTTCTGTTTGTCACTACAATATCCTTGTCCTTATCCCACTCCTTGTCCAATACCAGTAACTTCATACCAACTGATCATTCATTCATTTGCCTGTAGCTCCATAAGACAGTTCCTGAATTTCATTCATTCTGAAATGATGGCCTGGGTTTTCAGAATCAAGACACTCCGGGGACCTCCCAAAATGACAGAAGGGACCCACATCAGATATCCCAAGTTTCACCCCCATTTCTGACAGATCCTATTGTCTCTAGAGAGGGAATGGGGATAGGGTGTGACTCTGTCAGGAAGATCAAAACATAACAAGGCCATTTGATATCAGCACTAAGTTTAAACTGACCCCATCTTTGCTTTGCAGGAACAAAATCTTTATCCTGCAGTGTAGGAGTTAGATATTTAGAAAAGTTGTAAATGCCCTTGAGGGAAAAATTGGATTTGTGGAACTGTCAAGTTATTTAAATATCCAGTCCATTACAAATTGGAGGGGGGAAAGTGCCTGCCTGTGTCAGTGAAAATTTTTTAAAAATGTCTTCTAAAAGTTTCAGGAATTGTATGTTGACATCAACATTCCTTCAAAGTTGCTGCCAGCATCTCTGTATGCGGTCACATGACACACCATTGACAATATTGATTCCTGGTTATGGAATCATAGAATCCCCACAGTGCGGAAGCACGTCATTTGGCCCATGGTGTCCACCAGGACCCATCTCCTTGTAACCCTGCATTTCCTATGGCTAATTCATCTAACCTGCATATCACTGTGGGCAATTTAGCGTGGCCAATCCACCTAACCAAGAGTGGAATCGAATCCTTCTTTTGTGAAGGAGCAGTGCTAACCACTGAGCCACCGTGCCACCCCCTCTGTACCTGCATACTAGTTTTCCATGATTCATTCATACGATATCCAAATCCCACTGCAGCCAAGCACTCTGCTGTTTCTCTCCATTTAGAACGTAAATTGCCTCTTCATTCTTCCAGCCAAAATGGATAACTTCACACTTATCCATGTTAAACTACATCTGCTAAATTCTGGCCAATTCACCTAACCTATCCATATTGATTTGTAAATATTTTTATTTATTGCAACTTATTTTGCCATCTATTTTAGTGTCATCTGCAAGATGGCTGTCATACCTTCTATCCCTACATTGAAGTCATTAATATAGACTGTAAATAGTTTGGACCCGAGGTCCAACCCTGTGGTTCCACCCCACTAGTTAGATTTTGCACTCCAAAAAAAGACCCATTTACCCCAAATGCTTTCTGTTGATTAGCCAATCCTCTATCCAAGCTAATAAATTGCTCCTAACCCCGTGCAATCTTACCTTGTGTATTAAGCTTTTCTGTGGCATTGTGTCAAATGCATGTAAAATAGCAATGAAGTCTGAAAGACATCACTGCTGAGCACGGAACTTGGAAGTCTGTGCAGACAAAACTAAAATTAGTAGAATCACTGGTTGACATAACACTCACTGCTGTAGTTATATTATTAATGCTAGACTATTTTCCACAATTGATATTATTGTAGTGGGGAGTTATAAATTCACATTTGTTTGACATTTTAAGGAAGTTGTTACAGGATTAGCAGTTTTTTCAAGTGGGATGATGAATACAAATGTTTACGTAACATAACATAAGAACTCAGAGCAGGAGTAGGCCATCTGGCTGCTCGAACCTGCCCCGCCCTTTAATAAGATCATGGCTGATCTTTTTGAGACTCAGCTCCACTAACCTGCCCACTCACCAACCCTTAATTCTTTTACTGTCCAAAAATTTATCTAGCCTTGCCTTAAAAACATTCAGCGAGGTAGCTTCAACCGCTTCCCTGGGCAGGGAATTCCACAGATTCACAACCCTTTGGGTGAAGAAGTTCCTCCTGGCCTCAGTCCTACATCTGCTTCCCTTTATTTTGAGGCTATGCCCTCTAGTCCTAGTTACACCTGCTAGCGGAAACAACCTCCCTGCCTCCACCTTATCTATTCCCTTCATAATCTTATATTTCTATAAGATCTCCCCTCGTTCTCCTGAATTCCAACGAGTATAATCCCAGTTTACTCAGTCTGTCCTCATAATCCAACCCTCTCAACTCTGGAATCAACCGAGTGAATCTCCTCTGCACCCCCTCCAATGCTTGTATATCCCTTCTCAAGTAAGGGGACCAAAACTGCACACAGTACTCCAGGTGTGGCCTCACCAGGACCCTATACAGCTGCTGCATAGTCTCCCTGTTTTTAAACTCCACCCCTCTAGCAATGGCAGACAAAATTCCATTTGCCTTTTTAACTACCTGCAATCCTACTTTTAGCGATTCATGCACAAGGACACCCAAGTCCCTCTGCACAGCAGTGTGCTGCAATTTTTTACCATTTAAAACATAGTCCATATTGCTGTTATTCCTACCAAAATGGATGACTTCACACTTATCAACATTGTACTCCATCTGCCAGACCTTTGACCACTCACTTAGACTATCTATATCCCTTTGCAGACTTTCAGTGTCTTCTGCACACTTTGCTCTACCATTCACCTGAGTGTCATCTGCAAATTTTGACACACCACGTTTAATCCCCAACTCCAAATCATCTATGTAAATTGTAAACAATTGCAGTCCCAACACTGAGCCCTGAGGCACACCACTAGCCACTGACCGCCAACCAGAAAAACACCCATTTACCCCTACTCTTTGCTTTCTACTGATCAACCAATCCTCTGTCCATGCCAATACATTACCTGTAATACCGTGCAACTTTATCTTATGTAGCAGCCTTTGGTGTGGCACCTTGTTAAATGCCTTCTGGAAATCCAGATACACCACATCCACAGGTTCCCCATTGTCCACCATGCAAGTAATGTCCTCCAAGAATTCCACCAAATTAGTTAAACATGACCTACCCTTCATGAACCCATGCTGGGTGTTCCCAATGGGACAATTTATATCCAGATGTCTTGCTATTTCTTCCTTAATGATAGATTCAAGCATTTTCCCCACCACCGAAGTTAAGATAACTGGCCTATAGTTACCCGCTTTTTGTCTACTTCCTTTTTTAAACAGTGGCGTCACATTGGCTGTTTTCCAATCTGCGGGAACCACCCCAGAGTCCAGTGAGTTTTGGTAAATAATTACTAGTGCATTTGCTATTTCCCCCATCACCTCTTCTTTTAGTACCCTGGGATGCATTTCATCAGGGCCAGGAGACTTGTCTACCTTTAGCCCCATTAGCTTGCCCAGCACTGCCTCCTTAGTGATAATGATAGTTTCTAGGTCCTCACCTGCTATAACCTTCTTGCCATTAGTTTTCAGCGTGTTATTTGTGTCTTCCACTGTGAAGACCGACATGAATTAACTGTTTAATGTCTCGGCTATTTCCTCATTCCCAGTTATTAAATTGGCCTTCTCATCCTCTAAGGGACCAAGGTTTACCTTCGCCACTTTTTTACAATTTACATATTTATAGAAACTTCTGCTGTCTGTTTTTATAGTCTGAGCTAGTTTACTCTCATAATCTATCTTACTTTTCTTTATAACTTTTTTTGTGGATTTCTGTTTTCCTTTAAAGATTTCCCATTCTACTAGTTTCCCACTACTCTTTGCTTTATTGTATGTGTTTTTTTTCAATCTGATACTTTCCTTTATTTCCTTAGACATCCATGGCTGGCTGTCTCTTTTCCGACAGTTCTTCCTTATCACTGAATTCTGCTGAGCACTGTGAAAAATCGTTTTGAAAGTCCTCCACTGTTCCTCAATTGACCCACCATAAAGCTTTTGCTCCCATTCTACCTTAGCTAACTCCTCCCTCATTCCTTCATAGTCTCCTTCGTTTAAGCACAGGACACAGGTACTGGATTGAACCTTCTCACGCTCCATCTGTATTTTAAATTCGACCATACTATGATCGCTCCTTCCGAGAGGATCCCTAACTGTGAGATCATTTTATTATTCCTGTCTCATTACACAGGACTAGATCTAGGATAGCTTGCTCCCTCGTCGGTTCCATTACATATTGTTCAAGGAAATTATCGCGGAAGCATTCTCTGAACCCCTCCTCAAGGCTGCCATGACCAACCTGGTTTGACCAATCGATATGTAGATTAAAATCCCCCATGATAATTGCTGTACCAGTTTTACATGCATTAGCTATTTCTATGTTTATTGCCCACCCCACCATGATGTCATTATTTGGTGGGCTATAGACCACACCTATCAGTGACTTCTTCTCTCTGCTATTCCTAATTTCCACCCAAATGGATCCAACGTTTTGTTCAGTAGAACCTATATCATCTCCCACTACCGCCCTGATATCATCCTTAAAAATCAGAGCAACACCACCTCCCTTACCTTCCTGTCTGTCCTTCTGATCAGTTTGATACCCATAGATATTTAACTCCCAGTCATGACCATCCTGTAACCATGTCTCTGTATTGGCCACTAAATCATACCCATTTGCCATGATTTGCGCTGTCAACTCATCCACCTTGTTTCGAATGCTCCGTGCATTCAAATAAAGTGCCCTTATGCCAGTTTTTGCACCTTCTTTTTGGGTCCTATTACCTCCATTACTAACAGCTCTTGAGTTCTCCTTCCCTTTAACTTTTTTCCTAATTTTCAATGGAGTTGAAGCTTCCTCGTCACCAGCTGACCTGCGGCTTTGCTTCCCATTAATTATTATTCTCCCTCTACGCTCACTTCTCCCTTCCACCCTATTTACTAGTTTAAAGTCTTATTAACCACCCTATTTACCCTTTTCGCCAGAACACTGGACCCAGCCCTGTTCAAGTGGAGTATAGATTCCTCCTGTCCCAGATCTGATGCCAGTGCCCCATGAATTGGAGACCCTCTTTCCCACACCACTCTTTTACCCACGTGTTTACTTCCCTGATCCTCGCCTCCCTATGCCAATTTGCACATGGCTGGGGCAGCAATCCAGAGATTATGACCCTTGAAGACCTGTCTTTTTAATTTTGTTCCTAGCTTTTCATAATCCCGAAACAGGTCTTTTTTCCTAGTCCTGCCTATGTTGTTGGTACCTACGTGGACCACAAAAACTGGATCCTCCCCCCTCCCTCTCTAGTATCCTCTCAAGCCGGTCAGAGATGTCTCGCACCCTGGCACCGGGCAGGCAACACATTATGCGGGATTCTCTATCCTGCTCTATCTCGCAAAGGATACTGTCTATCCCCGGATGATGGAATCCCCTCCAACTACAATCTGTCTTTTTGCTCCCCCCCTCTTGAATGGCCTCCTGGACCATGGTGCCATGGTCAGTTGACTCATTGTTCCTGCAGCCCTGTTCCTCATCCACGCAGGGAGCAAGTGCCTCATACCTGTGGGACAATCTCAAGGGCTGCGGCTCCTGTGTTCCTATCTGCAGGGTCCCTCTACCTGCCTCACTCACAGTCACACGCTGCTGTCCCTGCCCACCAATTGAATTAACGTCATTAATCTACCAGATGTGACTGCCTCCTGGAACACAGCATCCAGGTATTTCTCTCCCTCCTGGATGTGCCGCAGTGTTTGGAGTTCGGATTCCAGCTCATCAATTTTGAGCCGGAGTTCCTCAAGCTGCCAACACTTGCTGCAGATGTGGTCACTGCCGTTCTCAATGGGATCAGCTAGTTCCCACATCGTACAGCTACAACACATCACCTGGCCTGCCATCTCTACTTAGTTAATTATTTAAAATTAATGAGTTTTTTTTTTTTAGTTTCGCAGTGTTCTCTGCACCAGTAAGTTTACTCCGTTATGTACTCAAACAGACTCCGACTTTGCCTTCCGACCCGCTCCCAGAGGATTTGACATCTAGGTGACCACCCCGAAAGATAACAAAGAGATGAGGGGGGAAAAAAATGCAAATAGCTTACTTGCTCACCACACTTAGTCGTTATTATTAGGTTAGAGGAGGTGGAAGGGTGGGAGACACTACGCGTGTAGTGTCTCGGGTATTAGTTAACTGCCAAATTTATTGGGTGGAAGCTTATCTTCCCAGGCTGCCCTCGTGCTTTCTCCCGGACTCCTGCCGCTGAAACAACTGAACTAATTTACTTCATGAGGAGTTAAGTACTTGAATAAATTTAAATTAATTGAATGGGTTTTAATGAACGGAAGATTCTTTTTAAAAATTGGAGCCTATAATAGATATTTAGAATTTTATTTTATTTCATCTCAGCATTGTAACACACAAGTCACCTGTAGACGGTCACCTAGGAGTGAGGAAGACTAAGGCTAAAATACAGAAGCATTTCTATTGGCCTGGATTACATAAAGATGTGGTTGAATTTTGCCGTCCCTATCATATGTGTCAAATGGTAGGAAAGCCATAGGCAGTAATAAAACCAGTGCCTTTGAAGCCAATTTCTGCATTTGAAGAACGTTTCACAAGGGTTATGAATGACTGACTAGGTCTCCTCCCTAAAACCAAAAGTGGGAGCCAGTATTTGCTAACCATAATGGATGTGTCTACCGGATTTCTGGAGGCAATTCCATTATGGAACGTCAGGGCGAAAAAGGTTGTAGGGGAGTTACTTGTTTTGTTTACATATTATGGACTACCCAGGGAGATTCACTCAGACCACTGGTCCAATTTTACCGCCAAACTACTTAAGGAGATCATGGAAAGTTTAGGCATCCAACACTTTAAATGTAGTGCATGCCATCCTGAATCCCAGGAAGCATTGGAAAGATGGCATTAGACCCTAAAGACCATGCTGAGGGCTTATTGCCAGGATTACCGAAATGATTGGGATAAAGGTGTCCCATTTATATTACTTACTATTCAAGATGCTCCAAATGAATCGAATCCATTTACTCAATTTGAATTGATATTTGGACAGGAAGTAAGAGGCCCATTAAAATTAATTAAGGAAAAGTTGATAGGTTCGAAATCAGAGATCTCATAGTTGGATTATGTATCTGAGGTGAGAGAAAGATTAAACAGAGTAGGTGAATTAGCTAGACAATGTTTGAAGATGGCACAACACATAATGAAGCAAGAAGCAGAAAGGAAATCTAAAATTCCTACATTTGCTCATGGGGATAGAGTATTGGTGCTCTCACCAGTGGTAGGAGATCCCTTCAAAGCAAGATTTAGTGATCCCAATCAGATTGAAAAGAAGTTAAATCAGGTGACTTATCTGGTAAAGATGCCAGATTGGAAAAAAATTTATCAGGTATGTCATGTGAACGTGCTGAAACTTTACAATGACTGGGAAAGGGAACCTGAGAAACAGGTATTAGTTACTGCCACTCAAAGTGAGGAATCAAATCCAGATGAGGTGAATTTTGATGTGCCTAATAATAAATGGAATGATGAGGATGCCCTGAAAGAATGGGATAGGACAGTAAGATATCTGTTTCAGGAACTAGAAAACTGAATTGAAAGGCTTATTGCAGCACTGTGAGGACATATGTAAAAATAGAATGGGGAGGACAATACCATAGTACATGAGGTTGACATAAGGAATACTGTTCCAATAAAACAATACCCCTACAGCTTAATCCTCTCTAAGCAGCACGGGTACAGAAGGAAGTGGAAACAATGCTTCAACAAAACATCAAGCCTAGTCAAAGTGAGTGGCAAATGTGTTAGTTCCCAAACCTGGTGGTACTCAGTGATTCTGTGTGGATTATTAGAAGTCAATACCATGACCAATTCGGACTCGTAGCCAATTCCAAGGCAGGAGGACTGTGTGGAAAAAGTTGGACAAACCACTTACATCACAAAGTTGGACTTTCTTTGTGGTCAGTGGCAAGATATCTTTGTCAGAGAGAACGAAAGAAGTTTCTGCATTGTAGCCTCAAATGGGCTATACCAATTTAAAGTAATGCCCTTTGGATTGAAGAACACCCCAGCCACATTTCAAAGACTTATGAACAGAATTATGGAAGGATTAACTAATTGTGCCATCGGCATAGATGATTTATTGATCTTTGGCCAATTGTGGACAGATCACATGGTGCATTTGGCAGACCTCTTTGAGAGAACTACTGAAGGCAAAATTGGTCATAAATTTGTGAAAAACAAAATTCGCGAAGGTGGAAGTGTCATAGGACACAACATCGGACACTGATGACACCAAGGAACATGAAGGTGAAGGCCATCAAGGAATTTCGAAGACCAACCTCGAAGAAGGAGGTGTTATGATTTTGTGGGACTGAGCAGATTCTACAGGAAATTTGTACCAAACTTTAGCAGCGTGGTGGCACCACTGGTGGATTTGTTAAAGAAGAACATGAAATTTCAGTGAACAGACCAATGTTAGGAGGCATTTCAGAATTTAAAAGCAGTGTTAACCACCGCACCAGTTTTAGCCATGCCAAAATTCTTAAAACTGTTTAAAGTCGCTATTGATGCAAGCGATGTAGGGCTTGGAACTATTTTGTTACCGAAGGATGATTGTGGAATTGAAAGGCCAATCTGTTTTTTTTCAAAACAACTCAATATCCACCAGAGAAAATATTCAACCATTGAAAAACAGTTATTGAGTTTGGTAACTGGCCTTGCAACATTTTAATGTTTATGTTGCAAACAATGTATCAGAGATGGTTGTGTATACTGATCACAGCCCTTTGACATTTTTGGAAAGACTTAAAGAAAAGAACGCCAAGACTATTTCATTGGAGTTTTATGTTACAAGCATTTAATTTACAGATTGTACATGTTGTGGGTGGTGAAAATGTTACTGCAGATGTGTTATCACAGGCTTAAAAGGAAAATGTCTATATAAGTTAGAAACTGTAGTGTTCAGTGTTAATAAATGTATATAGAATTAGTATGAAATGTGTAACGTTAGATTAATGGCCTAGTAATAATGGCAATAAGATTTAGAGAAAAAAAAGCCGTCTTTTCATAATAGTTTGGCGGGGGGAGGCATTGTGAAGTTGGGCAGAATACTTGTTGTTTGTAAAATGATAGGCAGAAAAGTGCATAGTCCCTTTAAAAAATGATTTGTTTTTTAGGCTTGGAGATTTAAACAAAAAGTCTGTAGGCAGCAGCAGATGCACAGAGTTCCTGAAATTGAAACATTGTATCAGAACAGCTATTCTGTTAGCAGGCAAAGGAACATTTTTACCAACTCAACAAGTTTGTTGAATTTAGCCAATTAATTTAAACAAGGCCCTAGATCCAAAACCCAATTAAATTTAAATCTGATGGTTTTGACAGCTTAGGACCAATCCTATTGTCAGAAATTTGGTAAATCATCAATAGTATAAAAGAAGAGGTTATTTGAAAATCGGGGTGAGAGTGAACGCCCATCTGAGGAGAAACTCACTTGGTCTCACAGAAATATTGAAGTTCTCAGAGGAAGCACCATCTAAATAAAGATAGTACGACACTCTTAGCTAATATTCCTGACACAAGTATTCGACAGGGAAATGCTTTCCGGAATTGAAAACAGCAGAGAATGCAAAGAACATTCCAGAAGATTTATCCTGGCTTTTTCTTCATACTTTGGTTTATATAAGTGGAACTTATATTTAATGGAACAGTGTACCATTAGAATTTTGTTTTATTTGGGAATAGTTAGTAACTAAGGAGGAAATTGTTTTGTTTGTTAGTAACTCTGTTAATTTTGTTCACTGTTGTTAGCTAAATAAATTGTTACTTTATAAGCAACATCAGGGGGTTTCTTTCATGTAACCACTCTCTGTTATAAGAGATTGGGGGTGAGAGGTAGATTGTACCACTTTTCACACTTCCTTTAAAAGATTGAGGCGAGGCAAGGCAAGCTTCTCTGGTTGTTTCGGTTTCCGTAACACGAGAACAGCAAGACAAGTACAAGAAATGTTCGTATGTCGGATCTTTAAAAATACACTCCTGTGAAGCTTTGTAAATTGGGACCCGCTGTATACTGCAACACATTCTTAAGACTTCTTCCAGAGGAGGTCTCTCAGACAAGAACTGCCTGAAATTGGAATTAATATAATTGAGAAATGTACTGTCAAAGACATCAGTCTCAACAAATGGGTAAAGAAAACTAGAAAAGGCGTTTGAGGTGGAGGTGGTTTTATTCTGTTTTACTGGGGAAGTGGTAGGTTTTGACTCAGCAAGTAACTGCAAGCAAGGGTGAGATGTGGAATCTGATAGAGATTAATCTCTCTGAATTAGATGTATAAGGAGGTAAGGCCACACGTCCTGAGGTTAAGGGCTTGGAGTGTGTTGTGGAGGATGAGATTACTAGAGAAAAGTTGATGGATGAGCTGAATCCGAGTGAAAATTTGAATCTCAAGGATACATAACACATTGAAGAGTCTATGTGAGGCTATAAGAGAGAAGATTTTGGTGAAGAAGGTAGCTGCAAGTCTATGGTGTGATAAATAATTGGATCTTAAAGAGACGGTAAGGCATCTTAAAGAGATGAGAAAAGCCGAGATGGGAAATGCCAAGATGGAACTTTTGAGTGGATTCCCACAAAAAAACCCTGGGAGTTTGATGAGGGATATTAAATAACAGTTCATTGCAGTCTTTGTCAGAAGACATATCAGTCAAGCCAACATGTCAATGCATTGCTTCTTCATTTCGGCCCTCATTTTGAAGAAATGCATTATCACAAGACTGATAGAAGTATCAAATTTGATCTATGGCTGAAACAGAATACAAAAATTGGCGGTCTTTGTGAAGTTCACTGTGCTGCAGTTTCTGTTCAGCCAGCAATATTGAGGTGCAGTTCTAGACTGAACTGGATCCAGATTCAACAGAGGCGATGGTCTAGTAGCATTATTGCCAGACTATTAATGCAGAGATCAAATAATGTCCTGGACACTTGGTTTCCAATCCTGCCATGGCAGAAGGTGGAATTTGAATCCAACAAAAAAAATCTGGGATTAAGAGTCTAATGATGAATATGAAACTCTTGCTGATTGTCAGGAAAGCCAATCTGGTTCACTAATATCCTTTAGGGAAACAAATCTGCTCTCCTTATGGTCTGGCCTACACGTGCCTCCAGAGCCACATGGTTGACTTTCAACTGCCCTCTAGGCAATTAGGGATAGGCAATAAATATTGACCTGGCCAGCAATACCCAAATCCCGTAAATGAATTGAAAAACACTCTTGTATGCGTTATGTTATCCTTTGAGATGTGACCTTTCACTTGGAGCTAGCAGTTCTACATTTTCTTTGCAATTTCACCCCCAACAAAACACCACAACCCTCAACCTCAGGTCAACATATCAATTCTGAAAAGGGTCACTGGATTCAAAACGCTATTTTCTCTCCACAGATGCTGCCAGACCTGCTGAGTTTCTCCAGCAATTTCTGTCTTTGTGTTTTAGATCCAGACTACTTGTGCAACATTTTGTGCTTCTGAGATTTCTGATGCTGTAATAGATACAACACCGTACAGTTAAAATGTTTCATTCAGATTTTAATATGTGCTGACTCTGTAGTGTACATCCTTGGCTTTAAAATCAGTCAGCAACATGTTGTTTGTTACAGAATGGGGCGCAGACAGTAGTCTGTTTTACACCAATTTAGAAAAACTTCATTCCTATCAAGCTTTGAAGCTTCTACTTGAAGGTGCAAGGACAACATCTGAGATGGTTTACAAAGAAAATGACCCAAGGTAATGTTGGATACAACAAAGAAGTATCTATCAGATTACTGTTATGGACGCGATCCTTTCATCAGCCTTATTCAGTCTATTTATTGTGTGTTTTCCATCTATACAAAATTTCCAGTATTTGCACATCTTTTCACATAATGCAGCCTATTTGAACAAGTTAGTAACAATTATATATTAGAATTTTATTCCTTATTTCCTAAAACAATTTCTGTACTGTTGTGTGTGGTTCACTAGAACAATTCAAGCTAGACAGAGGTTAATTAAAACAGAGAATATTTTATTATGAGTACTCACAGCTCTACAGTTGGTTTTAGACTATCCCTCTAGCTCCCACTTCTGGGCCAGCTGACCCACTCTCCTAAAGGGGCAACACACACACAACTATATACATAACACCCCTCCTCCTTTTATTTTAATATTCCCCTTTAACAATCTATATAAAAATTTTAACTATTATATAGGCACTTTGGCTAACACATGTACGTGGTTAGGATGTTTTCCAAAAAAAAATGGAAGAAAACCATGCTGACTCCAGAACCTACCACTTCCCCAGTAAAACTGGATAAAACCACCATCTCCACCTTCTGTAGTTTACATTGATACAATCAGTCTCTGGGGGGTGATGGGAGGGTGGTGGTTTGGTGGTGATTCCTAGAAGACTGTCTCCTTGTCTCAGGAACCTTTTCTAGTGTAGTCTCCCAGATTTCTGGAAGGTCCTGTTTTTCCACAGCTACATCCCTCTCTGACTGTTGTTACCCTGTAATGCTGCAGTTGTCTCCTCCCTGGCTATGGAAAACCCTGGCTCGGAGGCATATGACTTGGTTGAGACCACTGGTCCCATCTAGACTGGCTTGGTATTCTGAGAGACTTCCCCCCCCCCCCATTGGTGAGGTGCGGCAACCAGCTGGTTCGCTTGTGTCCTCCAGACCAGCTCATCCATAGTCTGCATCGTATAGAACAACTTCGGGTCAAAGTGAGTCAACGTTTGTGATCTTTTTAGGGCTTGCTTCACCTTCCAGTAAACCACCTCGTGTCCCTGGGTCCATTTCTATGGTCGTCCTTTTTCCAACAACCGATACAGGGTTTTAGCACAGTTGACAAATCAAACACAAACTTGTCATGGTAATATACAGGTCCCAAGAACAATCATAGTTGAGACACATTCTTTCGTCTAGGGGTCTTCACGATAGCCTCCATCATCTTGAGTGCTTTGTGTAGTCACTCATCATCAATTACATGGTTCTATAGAATCTTTAAAAAAACTCGTATTTCTCCCTTTTTACTTGTAGGCCTGTCCCTGCAAAATTTTTAGGGTTTCTTCTAGGTTTTGCAAATGCTCAACTTCAGAGGTTCCAACACCCAAAATCTCACTCAGGTTTAACACTGGACACCTGGCTATTGACTCAAAATTTGGTCCCTGGTCCTCTGGAATAGAACTGGTGCTGATGTGATAACAAAAGGTAGCCATTTGTAGCAGAAAGTTCCCTGTGTGTCACTATCGTCAATAATGGCTGGGACTCATTTGCGACCTTATCTAAACGTAGGTCTGTGATAGATCAGTATTTGAGAATTTCTTTCCCCCAGCCAGTCCACTAAACAGACCCTCCATGCATGGAAGTGGAATCTGTTTTTAAGACTGGGACGATTGGACTGGTCCAGTAACCAGTGGTTACTGATTCCAACACCCCTACTTCAGGCCGGATAGTGTACAGTACTGGATGTGCTTTCAGACTCCTTGGATGAGCCTCTTGCTTCAACCAAAGTTTAATTTCTACTCCTTTTATTTCCCCCAGGGTTCCCTTGAAGACATCTACACCTATCCAAAGTCTCTTCCAACTCGTTTTTGAGTCCACCAGCCTATTAACCACACGTCAATATAACTTTAATTTAGGAGCGCTCAAATAATGCAGGGTAGTTGCCTTTTACAAGGTACACGGGCAGTTCAGCACACTGACCCCTTAGCTGCACTCTTACCAGTACGTGGCCCTTCAGAGGCACCACTTGTTCCCTGTTTGTCCGTAGAGTAATCTTGGCAGGCTTCAATGGCAGTGCCTTTAATTTTTCCCTATATATTGATTCGGGAATTAGAGACACCGCTGCACCCATATCCACTTTCATCTTTACTGTCTTCCCCTGTAATTTGAGAAGAACCCAGAAATGATCAACTTTGATGCAAAATACCTCGCCAATACTTTGCATAGTTCTTGGTATATGTCTTCTCCGTGAATTTCTCTGGTTGCACCAGACTCCTTAAAATCATGAAGATCTTGCTCCCGATTGAACTCAAGAAAACTGGTGCCATTGTCTTCAGCTACTTGTTTGCCTTTACATCGGCATCAAACTGTCACTGTGTACAGCATCCAACGTTCTGTCTTTTCATCAAACAGTCCTATCAACTCCAAATTGGCCTGCCATTCTGTTTTCCCGCCAGTGGAAAATTTTCTCACCTCAAGTCTAGTTGCTGTTCGCAGCCCAAGTCCCCTCGATGAACACTGTCTGCATTGGCCACTCCCTTACAGAATGTTAGTACATTCCCCTTGCGAACACTCTCCACAATGACTTTGGCATCCTCCAAGTGAGTACTCTCGCCTTCACCCATCGGCTGCAGGCTGAGTCCCGTCATGACTGCCATTCTCCAGAGTGTGCTTGATGTTGATCACAGCATGAGTCCCCTCACAAACACTTCCCTAATGTTACCTCCACAACCCTGCACCTTTTTCTCAGTACGAACAATGTCCTTCCTCCCGACTTTTAAAACAAAATGTTCACACACAGTTTATGGCCTAAATCTAATCCTCATCGCTATTGTTCTGTTTGTGGTTCAGTGGAACCATAAATAGAATGCAAGATAGACGAAGGGTAAACTAGAATGGGGATTTCTTTATTATGCATCCTCTGAGCTCCACAGTCAGTTTTAGTGCCTGTCTCCAGGTCACCTGACCCATTGCCTTGAAAGGACAACAGACCCCCAACGATATACATAACATCCGATTTCAGCAGAATCACCAGCAAATTATTTTAAGAGTTCCTTCTGCTTTTTGTTTTGATATATCCAGGTTTTTTGTAGAGTTGGCCAGCACCAAGGATGGGCGGTTTATTACTATCAACAGTAACAGCAAGAATAGCTCAGAGGTCTGGTTACTTGATCGTATGTATGCACAAGTTGACCCCAGGATTGTGCAAGAACGGGTCCCTGGAGTAATTTATCATGTGGAACACTGGAGAAATCAGCTATATATTTTGACCAATTGTGGTGCAACAGAAGAATACAGAGTAAGTTTTAAAGAAATGTGAGTTACAGATCACTAACAATTAACGTGTGACTTGTGATTAAAGGGTGACTTCACAATATATTGGTCTGCTGCCAGTCGACATTGGCCTTCTCATGTCTGGACTGAATGGACTCTGTTCCCACTTTCAACTATTGTATTTTAAAATCCTAGGAGAATATTTCATTGAGTTGACAGCATTACCTCTGGGTTGGGTCTTTGGAAAGAAAGAAGTTCACCTTGAAATTATTAGATTGTAACTACCGATGAATTAAACAAGACAACTGAAAATAAATGATGTAAGCAAATTCTTTATTACACAGGGAGCGATGCCTTTTCATAGCACTAATCCAATTTTGATGAATTTGGCATTTAAAAATAGAGCTCTGGTGTTCAAGAGTAAATGGCCTGTTAGCATTACATAGAACAGTTAACGCTTTTAAAAAATGCCAGAGATGTCCTTCTGTTGAAGTATGTAAGAAAAATGATTTTTTTAAAGAAACCTCTTCAGACATATCTCCAGGAGTGGGGAAAATTTCTTCTGGTCCGGAGGTGGGACTACCACCACTAGAGGTAAACGTTTGCCTTGAAACATCTCCCTGGCCTTTACAGGGATTGATCCTGTTACTTCAGTGTTATTTGCACCGTTCTTAGCTAACCGTTCTTAGTCAATTTAGTGTGGAGAACATGGGTCTGTTGAAGTATATGTTAGAGTATGAACCTTGTATCTATTTTAAATTCACAACTTTTCACGATAGGGCATTCAGGTATAAATTTGGAACTGTCCAGATGTAATGCTCCAATATTTGTATTAGTGACAAATTGGTAAACTTTAAAAAGGCTTCATAACTGAGTTACAAAACAATGGTTTTATCCACCAGGTGAGAGAGATGTTCAATATAACGTATTGACCATCTGGAGTGCCAATGCAGATAAAGTGGGTGGATTAGCCTCCTACTGTGCCGTAATAATGCAACGATTCTGTGAAATAAACATTGGAAGTAGCTTTTTGAGTAAGATTTTGGTCAAATAGCTGGGATTCAAGGCATATTTTGATTGCCGTGTTGAGACTACACAGTTTTTCTGGATGACAAGTTAATGGTCCCTCATCTGCAACTAGTGATCAGTAGGATTATTTGTAACCTTAAACTACCCTGTCCTCCCAAGCAAGCATGAGTTTGGAAGGATGACCTTTTCAAAAGAAAATTAAAAAAAGCTGTTGGAATAAAATAATTAAGGACAAATGTGACAGTGATCAGTCGTGTGATTCATACAAATAAAAGGGCAAAGAACAGGTATTTCCATGACGTATTTGGGCTATTTATTCTGTTGGTTATAAAAGATATCATTTGGTTCAGTGGTAATTTGCTGAGTTGGAAGTTTCTAGGTTTAAACCTCCGTCCAGAAGTTGATCATAGAATCCAGGGTGACATTTAATCACCGTATTGGAGAAGTGCCGTAATGTTGGACACGTTGGGTGGAATGATACTAGGTATGCACTTAATGGGGTTGGAGGATGGTGGATGGAAACTGTTATTTTCCTGCTTCCACCCTGATGATTTCTAAATGCCTGAGTATGGCCTTCCTGCCCCTGCCACCAGTTGAGGCACTTAAATGTCCTGTTCAGAGCCTCCTCCTGTTACAGCTCAGTGGAATGCAGGGGGTTCGCCATGCAGGGAGCACGATGAGCAAAGCCTAGCATGGTTGTAGATTCATGGATGGATGTGTTCCTTGTTCAAAGGTACTCGGGTACTGATCAGTAGCCTCACCTTTGCCAGGGTCCTTCTTCAGTCGAAGATCTCAGATGGATGTGGTACCTGAAGTAACTACCATCTGTTCAGTACACCAACCCATTGATTTGTTTTTACTCATACCAGGTGAAACCTGAATCTGGGCATTCTGGCCAGCATCTGATATGCTGGGTAGATCTTGATAGACAGGATTTCCACCACTATGGTACTTCTTCCTACAGGAAGGTCTGCCCTGGCCTGTTAAGTACCTGAGTGAGACAAGATGTGACAGACCTTCTCAAAATGAGGCAAAGCAGGGGCCTTGCTTGCTCCCCAGCCAGAGGCCAAGACCGCCATCACTTCCATGCAATTCTGCCTATTGCCTTTGGATTAAATGTTTACACAATGTCCTTTCTGATTAGGTAGACACAAAAAGCCATTGAAATATCTCAGTGAGTCCACATGAGCATCATCTGTACACCGAAACTCAATGTACACCGAAACTCAATGACAGGTTTTAGTGGTTTTGGTGTTGGACTGAAGAAGTGTGTTGAACAGTTCCCCATTTATTCTATCGATTATCTTTGTCTGTGGGCAATTTGCTGAAGGTGAGGGGCGGTATTCTACGAAGGAAAAGGAAGAGATTTGATGCAGTGACCCAATCTTGTTTGACATTTAAATTTTAGCAGTTTCTGCAGCGTGTGGTGGAGTAGAATGATTTTGGCTTTGATCCCCACATCGAAATCTGCTCCTTTTGAGGGTTTTACCTTGTTCCCCACACTTGCCTCACTGTTTAAAATCCGGCTACCTTCTCTCTGTTTATTGTCTTGCAGTTTCTCATTGGGCACCCTCCCTGTTTTCTTCTCTCTTTCAACCTTCCCTACAAACAGGGTGAGTTACCCTGAGTAACTTGCATGTAGACACCTGCACCCTTTTACAGAATAGAGCTGTACTTGGCAAAAGTGCTCATATGAACCATCTGACTGCTCAGTTGAGTAGATTAGTTCAGCTGTGATGCTGCTTGGCCTGCTGTGTTCATCCAGCCCCATGCTTGTTATCTCTTTAGTTCAGCTGAAGATTGTTTTCATCCAGTAATGCCAAAGGAGACTAGGGGAATAAAGTAAACTCCTATCTGGGGAAAGAAAATGACAAACAAGATAAATCTTTAAAGAAAACAAATTGCTTCTAAAGTACTTCTTCAGTTTCTAAAAAAATTTAAGATTTTTTTTTGTGCTCCCGTCAAAGAGCTTAAGAGTTTTAGCCCAAAAAGAGTATGTTAGTTCTCTGTAAAGCAATTCAACCAGTCCAATTCCCCCATCACTAACTTTGTGACAATATCAGGTCTTTGAACATTTACGGCGCATGATTTCCTGACCAATGGCTTAAATGATGAAAAAGCATGTACAATCTGCACCTAAATTCCCAAATTGTACCTTCTGTTCTAACACTAGTGGATATTGTTATGAAGATGCTTTATACTTTGTATCACTTGGAGGACTTCAGTTCTCAAGGATTGTGGAAAAAGGTTTATATCTCAAAATTTGAGAGCATACCTGGAGTACTTGTTTAAAAAAGGCCATTGAGAGTGTTTTTTAAATGCACTCTTCTGGTGTAGGACTTCTAGCTTAGAGGTGGGGACAATACCACTGTGCCATAAGACTCCTCAATTTTTTTCTTGTCTTTTTTTTGGTGGTTTGGCATCACTGACTAACATCTGTATTCCTGTGGACATTGAAAGTTACTTGTGGATATCAGAGCTTTTTGTTAAAAAGGCTTTGCAGAAAACATTAAACTCATGTTAACTGCTTGCTATGCTGCACACCCTGCTGGCACTTCTTTGAACAGTGACTAGCTTGGTGAGGTTTCTGGTTTTTCTGGTTCCATTAGAGAGAAGCCTACTTTGAACAAGCTAAGATAGAGGGATCTTGCTGTGACCACTTTGCTCAGCTGATCCATCCTTGACACCTTTTCATGTTGAAACCTATTTGCTCTACTGAAAGAGTGATCGAAAGATCATCTCAAGCTTGTAATTCATGAACGAGCTATGTCTGCAAGACTTCGGAGACAACTGAGCATAACTAGTGACTTGACTTCCAGAACATCAGAGCAATGTACTCAAGGACATCCTGTGATTTATCCTTGATAACAAGGTGTAGAGCTGGTTGAACACAGCAGGCCAAGCAGCATCCTTTATGCTTTAAAGAATTATTTATTAGCCAAAATGATGTTTTATTTTCAGAACGCAAAGTTCTGCAGATAAGTCTTTCTTTTATCTTTTCCTGTAGAGCGTGTGTGTGTGTGTGTGTGTGTGTGTGTGTGTGTTTGCATAAGTATTTTGGGGATTTTGAAATAGATTGTTTTTATGCTTTGTGCGTGATAACCAAATATTGCATTTTAACGAATAAGTTTTGTTTTGACAAACCCATAATTGTGTTTATTAAGGAACCTGATTGGTAAATCTTTTTGTTTAAAACTTGATATTGATAAGGTGTTGATCTTCTTAGTACCTGGAGAGATTATTTTTATTTTATGTTGCAACCCTTAGAATAATAGGACTAAAATGATGGTGTAGTGCTCCAGCTTTAACTGTTAACAATAGAACCAGTTGAACTGTTGAGACAGCTGTTGCAAAGCTCTAAATTCTTTGGACATTTTTTTAGCTGATGAAGACACCGATTTCTTCCCCTGGAATGAAGAGCTGGCAGACTGTTTATGCAGTAAAAGAGAGAACTAAATTAATTGATATGGAACTGTTCAAGGATCACTGCATTATGATATTGAAGTATTCCGATCACTTGTATCTACATGTGTTTTCCCTTGATGAGCCAAAAACTGTTAAGTGCATCCAGGTACGTGGGGAATTCCTGGAATTTTTGACCCATTATGTTATCGTGCTGCACTTAAGCTTCACTCGTGAGAGCATGCTAGTGAACTGCAAGGACTTCAATGTGGCTGTCAAGTTTGAAATAAATATGTAGTTGTAACAAACCCTGAAGCATGGTGGTGTTTGTCAGCAATTTGTTCTTAAATCACTTATTTTAGTTTTTACAGCTTCCTCTCCTCACTAAGTGGGATTCTCAAGGGTGAAATCCATGTTTAAATAACTGATAGTTACTGACCTGATGGGATCATTTGTCTCAAAGCTGATGATTTGTCAAGGAGTCATGCTAACACAGTAAAACAGGCATTCTCCTTCTTGTTAAGAGCATTTTTCAGTCTCTTTGCACAAAACACTATGCATGGCGACTGCTACAAAATGTGGGAATGACAAAGAAGTGTTGTAATATAGTCAATGCCAATGTTGTGAAGTGATGCAATTGTCTGGAAAATAAGAACAGCCAGTATTACAGTTTGGAAGTATTGGAAAAGGCAAAAGAATTTAGGTGTGCAGGTTCTTTGGGAGAGTTGACATTGTAAATTGATGAGTCCAGAACAAAAGCTGTTGAAGTTTCCAGTTTATCTCTAGAGGAATAAAATAAAAATCATGGGGTAGTGACGGCACTGAGTTAAAAATGTAATACAGTGGTAGGGTATTATTTGTCATATTGGCTTCTGCAATAAAGAATTTTGAGTCTTTGGGGATAATAGTGCAGATTCACTAGGAATTTGTCCATAAGGAGCAAATATAAATAACAAAAGATTTAAAAAATTTGGGCTGTTTTCATTAGTTCAATGCTGATGATGTCAATGTGATAGAAAGTTTCTAAATTCAAAAAATGAATGAACAGAACAGATAAAATTAGATGCTGTCAGTTGTTAAAGTTATCAAAGGAGTAGTGTGTTGTGTGGCCGAGCAGTCTAAAGAGCTGGATTTAGGTTGCTGTCTCTGAGGAGGCGTCAGTTCAAATCCCACCGCTGTCAGCTGTTGTATGGGGCAGCACGGTGGCTCAGTGGTTAACACTGCTGCCTCACAGCACCAGGGACCCGGGTTCAATCCCACCCTCTGGCAACTGTCTGTGTGGAGTTTGCACATTCTCCCCATGTCTGCGTGCGTTTCCTCCGGGTGCTCCGGTTTCCTTCCCACAGTCCAAAGATGTGCATGCGAGGTGGATTGGCTATGCTAAATTGCCCATAGTGTTCAGGGATGTGTAGATTAGGTGGGTTATAGCAGGGTGGGTCTGGGTGGGATGTTTTGAGGTTTGGTGTGGACTTTTTGGGCCAAAGAGCCTGTTTCCACACTGTAGGGATTCTATGATCTATGATCCAAAACCAGCAGCCGTATGTTTAAGATTAAACTCCAGCAATTTCGAAATGAGGACAAGAGCATTTTAGAGTTTTTGTGAGGATGGGTGTTTGGAGTTTAGGTGGGTGAAGGACAAGCAGCTAAAAGAATAAAATAATCTGATAAATGTAATTAGGAATATTTGTTCAAGTAGTTGGTAAGTGAGAATGTAGACTTGGCTGAGGTTTTTTAGTTATTTTTTGGGGTGACTTAGCGTTATAACTGATGTTTTCAGTAAATGTTTCAATTTCTTTGACAATTATAGGTTATATCCGTGATAGTTAAAATCTAAGTTTATTTTTGAAGTTTATTTTTCTCTGCATTAGAATCATAGAATCCCTACAGTTCAGATAGAGGCAAGTTATTTCTCTTAAAGGAAAATACAGGATATACCCCTATTCCTTTCAATTTCTGAGCTAATGGCATTTGGTTGCCACAAGTATTTTGCCTCATTGCTGATGCTGGAAACATATTAGAATCTATCTAGCAATATCTGCTAAGGAATACCTAAACATATATTACAACTTTGAACCAGATGACGTTTACAACATTGATTGCGTGACTTGATCTGATGTTATTTAACACCAAATGGAAAAAATATTGATTAATTGCAGTCACATTAATGTCAGAACCTACTGATACAAAGGAGTTAAATTATTTTGTTACTTGTTGCAAAACATAATGTTAAGACCTATTTTGGGAAGAATGGTTGCATTTAAACACTGCCTTTTATTTCATTAGCTCCCATCTTGGGCCTGTGTCATTGAGTCTGAGGATAATCTAAGGTACGAGACAAACAAATTTTCCTTTCGACTGTCCTCTCCCGTGCAGCCACCAGTGAGTTTTCTGTATTCAGTAGAAGATGATGAGCTCTATATTCAAGAAGATGGATCTGAAACAACAAATGCAATGGACTATAAAGTGACTTGTTTGAAAGCACCAAGCATGGTAAGATGTGATGTAATAGTTATTTATTGGACTTAACTGTCAATTTGAAAATTTAGAATTCAGGCTTTCCTTGAAGTTGAAAATTAGTTCTCGCGGTCTCCACGTTGAGGTCCATTCACCAACAGTCTATATGAGAAGCGAATGCCTCCACCTTTCATCCAGAGACGTTGGCATAAGCAGAACACCAGCCTCACCACATGATTATGACTGATCTTGGACTAACTCTGAACACACTTCAGCACTTCACTCTGCACTTCAGTGTTCATTGACCTTACATTACAGTGGTCCTGATTGGTTACTCTGCATGCAGAAACATACAGCCATCACACGCATCTGTATAGGATTATGATGCCGCTGAATTTCTTAACAGGAAAGATGTCTATTTGATCAGTGACTAACTAAACAGTGATCATAGACGTCTCATCTCGGAGGTCATTGGCATGTATCCTGAGAGCTGACAAGATGCCTGCAATCTTTTTAACTCTTAACTGCCTCACCCATTTCAAGGGCTGAATGTCACATGGAGTTGACTGCTGGGAATTGAGGACTAATCTTTCCAAGCATGGCTGATGACTCCTTTACAGAACCCATTGACTGAGGCAGAACACAGATACAATGTGGCCTACTTTTCTACCGGGGCCATTGTAGAATAGATGTTTTGGTCTCTTCATGATGAAGCTCAGATGCATAGATTACTTTGGTTGGGCCTTGCAGTACACTCTAGACCAAGTGGACTGCAATATCCTGGCATGCTGTCTCCTGCACAACTGGAGCAGACAGCGAGATGGTGTTATGTCCACTAGGGAGCTAGTTTCTGTTTTCCACTCGGAGGACAATGACCAGGGGGGAATCACTTTCAATGTGAGTAGGCAATGTTCTAGTGGTATTATTGCTCGACTGTTAATCCGGAGACCCTGGTAGTGTTCTGGAGACCTGCATACAAATTCCACCATGGCAGATGGTAGAATTTGAATTCAAAAATAATCTGGAATTAAGAGTTTATTGATGACTATGAAACCACTATCAAATGTTGGAAAAATCCATCTTGCTCACCAATGTCCTTTAGGGAAGGGGGCCATCCTTACCTGGTCTGGCCTTCATGTAACTCCAGACCCACAACAATGTGGTTGACTCTTAACTGCCCTTGGGCAATTGGAATAGTCAATAAGTGTTGGCCCAGCCAGTGACACCTACATCCCATGCATCATTTCAAAAAAATGATGCAGCATCAAGCATAACAAGCAGACAGAACTTAATTGATACCCTCTTCCAAGACATGCATTGAGTAAAGTCATAATTCAGTTTAGATTTATTTTGATTGTTGTAAAAGCAAGCATCCCTGCCTGGTGTCAAAAGCAAACGCTGCTTTTTGCTTGGTGATTATTCATCATTCCTGTTGTGCAATTAAAAGTTACCATTAACAACTGGGATAAACGCTTTGTGATGTCTGGTGCTTCTTCATTCAAGAATGAGACTGTTGTCTGTTATGATAGGCGATAGGAAAAGGGTAACAGGGTTATGACATCATATGACACAAAAGAAATTTAGCTTCTGAGACTTCATTCATGATCATCTGTCCAACAGCTGAATAGTGAGTTTTCATAGGATCATTATCAGTTTGAGCGGCATCGTGAGGTAGATCCTATTGACAATCCTCAATGGTTGTTCATCCTTTCACATCTGCAATTGCAAATGAGCTGCCTAAGTACATTTCACTCCAACATCTGAAGTGACAGAGGCTTCACTTGCAGCATCTTTTCCCACCAGAACAATATTCCATGAAGCAGATTTTGGTTGTTAGTGCAGCATTGGGGATTGCCTGTCCTTGAATGAATGTGCACTCCCTTGTAGGACTCATAGGCAGAATGAGCCTTTGCCTCCAGAGAATAATGTACTTGTAAGAGATTGTATAGCCACAGACAAAGTGGCCATATGTTTGAATATGAGTGGAAGCAAGAACTTATCACAAGGCATTCACATTGCCTTTGGCTTCAGTGATCTCTTCATTAAAGTGTTAAGTTTTGTCTGTACTCATGAACATAAGTGTTGAAGAATGCCTAAAGTTTGCTGCTTTCCACAATGCTTCTTTGGTATGAACAATGTCTCGCCAATATAACACCTGACCTCCTTAGGATGAACATGATGCGGAGGTGCCAGTGTTGGACTGGGGTGGACAAAGTAAGAATTCCCACAATGCCAGGTTATAGTCCAACAGGTTTATTTGAAATCATAAGCTTTCAAAGTGTAGCCCCTTTGTCAGGTGAAGTCACCCACCTGGCCCCCTGCCATTGCTTCCACCCCACTAACCCTTCTCTCTCCATTAAAAGCAAAATTGGAAGCTCTGCTTGGCATTGGATCACTTGCGAGTAGACCTCAATTGACAGTCTTCAGGATCCAAAGGCTCTGACTGGCTGGTAACTTCTGAGTAGTCACTATCAAGGCCAGCAGGAGGCTGAGATACATGCCAAGGTTCACCAGTCCAATCTTAATATGCTGATTGGTGCATGTTCAGTTCCGTTTTCTTTTCAGTGGGGGAGGTGAATACTCAACATTTAGCATACGTCTTATAGTCTTAAAAAGGGAAAGCTGTGAGCAAGATCAGATTCCACGCAGACATTGGTGATAGCCGGCTCTATCACTCTTAACATCTCTCTCAATCATTCCATTGTTCCTGCACAGACCAGACATTCTAAGAAGTTATTTGTTACATTGGTGGGATTGGGACGGTTTCCGACAATTGATTTCAGATGTACTGTTTGTTTGATGAGATACAAAACAAAGTAATTGAAACAGTGGGAATTTTATAAACATAGCTCAGAGTTTTCCTTTCTAAGAAATAACTCAAAGTACAGCAAATATTTTGTTAACCGGTACCTATGGGACCAGGAGCGTGTCAGTTGATCAACAAGTCCACATAATCAATATAAAGGTGATGGAAGTGTACACCCTTCATAGGTATACTTTATTTACAGCATGTATTTGCAGTTTAAATCGCTGGAATAATAATGCAACTTAGCCTTAAATAAAACTTGCCACCACCTCAAATTACTACTCAGACATCATGGAGATCATTATGATACAGTAAACTTCCAGTAATCGAGGTGTATAATTTATGCCAGTTTAGTGAAAGTGCCACTTCACAATGTGCCGATTGAAACAAAGTTTGCTGTGTTCCAACTTAGTGACAGTTCCTTATTCTCATTGAAATGTTAGCATTTCCTCCAGATTACTCCACGTGAATGTTGCATTAGAAATGGAACCATCCTGATATTACATTGTTAATAAGATAAACTGGAGAAACTTCTTGTAGAATTTCGAAGTAGCTGTGGCTAAAATGGCAGCCATTGTTCTTTGCTAAATTTCTGAATTAAAGTCTTGAAAGCAAGAAGCATGTGTCATGAAGCATGGTTGACAGGTCTGGACAGTGCGAAGGATCTGGTAGTTTTCTTCAATTGTGCGCAGCTACAGCAACAAGAAATACTCAGAGGCGACTTTATATGTTATCTGTTAATGATGTCTAGTCCTATGCTAAGTTGTCCTGCTGGAAAATTCTCAGGCTTTTGGGCATCCTCATGAATTTTTATTCTGTTATCAGGATCCAGTTTGTATTACTTTTCTTTTTAAAAAAAAAACCTCACTAACATTAGTCAGATGTCTTTGCTATCTGCTCAGCGGAGCAGGTTAAAACATATTCTGTTCACGCAGGATGTGGGCACTGTTGGCTGGGCCACCATTTATTGCCCATCCCGTGT
Source organism: Ginglymostoma cirratum (assembly GCA_024137785.1). Classification (NCBI taxonomy): domain Eukaryota; kingdom Metazoa; phylum Chordata; class Chondrichthyes; order Orectolobiformes; family Ginglymostomatidae; genus Ginglymostoma; species Ginglymostoma cirratum. Next base: position 25,426,270 of record JAHRHZ010000019.1, on the reverse strand, counting down.
TGCCCTTGAAAACGTGGCAGTGACCTGCTTTCTTGAACCACCATATCTGTGTGCTGTAGGTGCATTATGCAGAATCAAAGAGTTGTGTTGAAGATAAAATAATTAATTTGTATTTGAGTTTGAGAATATTCCAAAGTATTGACATTGTCATAGAGATGGGATTTAGGGGCCAGTAGGTTGTGTTGATTCAGTTATTTTGATGTTTTCTCATAGAAGGTAAGCTGCCGTTTTCGTTCTGTGTAGAGTGCAGTAGCATTGGGAGAGACAAAAAACGTCAGTGTCAGGCTTGCACTTAAGCGGAGAAAATATTAATATTATTCACTTCTTGGAATCTGGTTAGGGGCTCAAACTCAATTTGGAATTTATAACAGGTGAAGTTGGAATATTGATCAATTTTGTATTTTTGAAGAAATCACATAGAACCATGAGGTATAAAGCAATTAGGATTATTTAATAAATATTGAACAACAGATCACAATTAATACGAGACATAATGTTCTGAGGTTTATTAACTAATCCAGACTCTGCTGAAAATTACGCAGGAGCCAGTTTGTGATTATCAGTCAGGTTCACAGTGTGATACATTTGCATTTGCTAAAAATTAATAGAATTTTATATTAATATACAGAGCCCAGTTTCAAGTTGGCAAAAGGAATTCATACTATTTTGATTTTCAAAGAGATCACGGAGACTGTCAAATTCTGCTGTATTCCCATGATAACACCCTGACCAATCAAGAATTTTTCTCCCTGACCTGAAAATTAAGATCAACAGTTACCTTCTGCTGCTACATCTGTGTGCCAACAGAGACCCAACTAATGGCACCCTTTTGTGACCCTTTTGGGTTTTTCTTCTTTCGAGTCTGCTTCTTATGTCATAGTCTGGTTGAGTGCAGGACTTCTTGTCTCCTTTACTACTGTTTACAAACCATAGTGCTAATTTAGTAGTGCTTGCCTTTTTTAATTTTTTTTATGTGCAAAATCATTTGCTTCTTTTTAAAAAATAATGTGGAATCTTGTGTCAGTTATAATTATGTCAGTTAATCACAAAGACTTTAAACTTTAATGATCTCTAACAGGATACCACCATATACAGTGTATATAAAGAAACCTAGACTACTTTTACTATAATCACAAAATAAAAGCGTTGGGCATTATTAAGGATGTGGTGATACCTATTGAGTCATGCTTCCTCTCTATAAGAAACACAATTAAATTATAACAAAAGTTTGAGAAGTAAAAGGAAGGTAAGAGATAAGGCACATTTAATTACTTAGAGATAAATTCACAATGTCAGGTCAAAATTGGTACTGAGCTATGAGCTGTTCAGTAGAAAGGAGTTGAATAAACTTGCATGATGGTAGGGGCGGGTTGAATAAGAATATGTAGCAATACATGACTAATACTGGAAGTGTAGATTATCATTAAATATTCATCTTTCTTGTATGCATTTTAATGAGACAGTAATGTAAGGATAAATATTTGAGAATGCAACCTGTAACATTTATTTACATTGTTATTTGTATTTTCAGGATGGCACTTTGATACCAATAACAGTTTTTCATAAAACAACATTGAATAAAATGAACAAAAAACCTTTGTTAGCCCATGTCTATGGAGCTTACGGCATCGATTTGAATGTTGACTTTAAACCAGAGCAAATGGTGCTATTGGAAGATGGCTGGATTTTAGCATATTGTCATGTTAGGTACTGTCTCCCAGCTTTATTTTATCAAGATGTTGCCTAACAATGTGTCAAATTATGTTTCTGGTTAAGGTTGTTGTTTAATTTTACAATTTCTTGTTTGAGGCTTTGGAAAGTAAGTTGTTTTGTGTTTCATGTAACATATAGATTTGGTTTTATTTGTAGAGATTTATTCTGAAACTGTTACCTTCATTCCTCAGAAAATGAAATATTTCTAATTTTGTAATCAGCAATCCTATAAAAGAGGATTTCCTCCCTGGTCTGAGGCTAAATCTGGGGAATATTTTTGTAAAGTTGATAATACTGTTTTGCAAAAGGCTGAGTTTAACCTTTTAAATACCTTCTCTTTTCATATCAACTTATTTTTGATATTTCTGTTTCCCTATGCTAAGAAAAGTAAATGATACAATCTTACAGATTTTTCCAGTAACAGGTAGGCAATGGCGAAGTGGTATTATCGCTAGACTATTAATCCAGAAACCCAGCTGATGTTCTGGGGACCCAGGCTTGAATCCCACTACAGCAGATGGCGGAATTTGAATTCAAAAAAAAGTCTGCAATTAAGAGTCCACTGATCACCATGAAATCATTGCCAGTTGTTGGAAAAACCCATCTGGTTCTCTAATGCCCTTCTGGGGAGGAAATCTGCCACCCTCACCTGGTCTGGCCTACATGTGACTCCAGACCCACAGCAATGTGGTTGACTCTCAACTGCTGTGAAATGGCCTAGCAAGCCACTCAGTTGTACCGATTGCTACAAAGTCTCAAAGAAATGAAACTGGACAGATCACCTAGGCATCAGAAAAGACAATGGCAGAAACAGTCCTGTCGACCCTGCAAAGTCCTCCTCACTAACATCTGGGGGTTAGCGCCAAAATTGGGAGAGCTGTCTCACAGGCTAGTTAACAACAGCCTGACATAGCCATACTCTCAGAATCATACCTTACATACAATATCCTAGTCACCACCATCACCATCCCTGGATATGTCCTGTCTCACTGGCAGGGACAGACCCAGCAGAGGGGGCGGCACAGTGGTATACAGTCGGGAGGGTGTTGCTCTAGGAATCTTCAACATTGACTCCAGACCCCATGAAGTCTCTCAGCAAAGAAATGTCCTGCTGATTACCACATACCATCCTCCCTCAGCTGATGAATCAGTACTCTTCAGTGTTGAACTTAGAGCAAGCACCAAGGATGGCAAGGGCACAAAATGTACTCTGAGTAGGGAATTTCAATGTCCACTACCAATAGTGGCTCAGCAGCAGTACTACTGATCGAGTTGGTCGGGTCCGAAAGGTCATAGCTGCTAGACTGGGTCTGCAGCCGGTGGTGAGGGAACTAACAAAAGGGAAAAACATACTTGACTTCGTTCTTACTAATCTGCCAGCTGCAGCTGCATCTGTCCATGACAGTATCGATAAGAGCAACCAATGCACAGTCCTTGTGGAGACAAAGTCCTACCTTCACATCGAGAACAACCTCCATCGTGTTGCATGGCACTATCACCGTTCTAAATGGGACAGACTTCACACCAACTCAAGACTGGGCATCCATGAGGCGCTGTGGGCCATCAACAGCAGCAGAATTGCACTCCAGCACTATTTGTAACCTCTTGGCCCAGCATATCCCCCACTTGACCATTACCATCTCAAGCCAAGAGATCAACCGTGGTTCAATGAAGAGTGCAGGAGAGCATGCCAGGAGCAGCACCAGGCATACCTGAAGATGAGGCACCAATCTGGTGAAGCCACCAAACAGGACTACGTCCATATCAAACGGACAAAGCAGCAAGTGATAGAGCTAAGCGATCCCACAACCAACAAATCAGATCTAAGCTCTGCACTCCTGCCGCATCCAGTCGCGAATGGTGGTGGACAATTAAACAACTCACTGGAGGAGGAGGCTCCACAAGTATCCCCATCCTCAATGATGGAAGAGCCCAGCACATCAGTGCAAAAGATAAAGCTGAAGCATTCTCAGCAATCTTCAGCCAGAAGTGCCAAGTGGATGATCCATCTCGGCCTCCTCCAGTGGTCCCCAGCATTACAGGTACCAGTCTTCAGCCAATTCGGTTCACTCCACGTGATATCAAGAAATGTTTGGAGACACTGCAGAGATTACAGCCCTGACAACATTCTGACGATAGTACAGAAGACTTGTGCTCCAGAACTTGTCGCTCCCCTAGCCAAGCTGTTCCAGGACATGTACAGTACTGGTATCTACCGGACAATGTGGCAATTTGCCCAAGTATGTCCTGTACACAAAATGCAAGACAAATCCAACCCAGCCAATTACTGCCCCATCCATCTACTTTCGATCATTAGTAAAGTGATGGAAGGTGTCATCAACAGTGCTGTCAAGCAGCTCCGGCGCAGCAATAACCTGCTCGGTGACACCCAATTTGGGTTCCACCAGGGCCACTCAGTTCCTGATCTCATTACAGCCTTGGTTCAAACATGGACAAACGAGCTGAATTCCAGAGGTGAGGTGAGAGTGACAGCCCTTGCTCTCAAGGCTGCATTCAACCGAGTGTGGCAACAAGGAGCCCTAGCAAAACTGGAATCAATAGGTATCAGGGGGCAAACTCTCCAGTGGTTGGAGTCATACCTGACACATAGGAGGATGGCCGAGGTTGTTGGCAGTCAATCATCCCAGCCCCAGGACTTCTCTACAGGAGTTCCTCATGGCACGTCCTAGGCCCAACAATCATCAGCTGCTTCATCAGTGACCTTCCCTCCATCATAAGGTCAGAAGTGGGGATGTTTGCCGATGATTACACAATGTCCAGCACCATTTGTGACTCCTCAGATACTGAAACTGTCCATGTTGACATGCAACAAGACCTGGACAATATCTAGGCTTGGCCTGACAAGTGGCAAGTGACATTCGTGCCGCACAAATGCCAGGCTATGACCATCACCAATAAGAGACAATCTAACCACCACCCATTGACATTTTAATGGTGTTACCATCATTGAATCCCCCACTATCAACATCCTGGGGGTTACCATTGACCAGAAACTCAACTGGACTCACCACATTAACACAGTGGCTACAAGAGCAGGCCAGAAACTAGGAGTACTGCGGCGAGTAACTCCCCTCCTGACTCTTCAAAGCCTGTCCACCATCCACAAGGCGCAAGTCAGGAGTGTGATGGAATACTGCCCACTTGCCTAGATGAGTACAGCCCAAACAACACTCAAGAAGTCTGACACCGTCCAGGATAAAGAAGCCCACTTGAATGGCACTACATCTGCAAGCATTCACTCCATCCACCACCAATGCTCAGTAGCAGCAGTGTGTACTATCTACAAGTTGCACATCAGAAATTCACTAAAGATACTCAGACAGCACCTTCCAAACCCATGACCACCTCCACCTGGAAGGAAATATATTGCTGTTCCTTCACAGTCGTTGGGTCAAAATCCTGGAATTCCCTCCCTAATAGCATTGTGGGTCAACTCACAGCAGGAGGACTCAGCGGTTCACGAAGGCAGCTCCCCACCACCTTCTCGAGCAACTAGGGATGGGCAAGAAATGCTGGCCAGCCAGCGACATAGACATCCCACAAATGAATAGAAAAAAAACATAGTAAAGGTGAATATTAGAGAAATAATTAAAGTGACAATCACAATCAGTGAGGGTAGCATTGTTGGAGAGATATTTTAAAGAGGAGTCGAGTCCCATGTTCAGCAGCACAAATCAATCTTTATGAAATGAACTGCCAGAGGAAGTGGTACATGTGGGGAAAATTACACCATTTAAAAGAGATTTAGACAGGTACGTGAATAGGAACGGTTTGGAGGGATATGGGCCAAAAGCAGGTAAATGGGACTAGTTTAGTTTGGGGAAACCTGGTCAGCATGGATGAGTTGGACTGAAAGGTCTGTTTCTGTGATGTATGACTCTTTATTCAGAGCTGCCTACCAACACAGCATGGGAGAGGTTTCTGGAGCAGACTCTCTAACTCTCTCAGTAAAGTACAGGGTATTTAAACATTACAATGATTATATGCAACATTGATGTCAGTGCTTGCCACATCCCCTCTGACCGTTAAGTTCCTCCCCAGATATTTGCCAGCAGCACTCTGTGGGTATTGTTTGTTACCTTGTGAAATTACAATTATTTAGTTTCCCTAGGTCATAATGACTGACTAATGTTTTGCAATTGCCCTTTTTACAATGCTAAGTGTCTTTCTGTGCTCATTCACGAGGTTATCTGTTTATACGAAATAACAAAGTGTAGAGCTGGATGAACACAGCAGGCCAAGCAGCATCAGAGGAGCAGGAAAGCTGACGTTTCGGGCCTAGACCCTTCTTCAGAAATTCTTAATTCTTCATAACTTACAATAAGGAGTACTGGGAGAGAATGTAGGAACAGAAGTTGACCGTTTGTCCCATCAAGCCAGCTCTGCCATTTAGTCTGACCAGGGGTGATCAAACATTTCGATGCCTTTTATGCACACATCCCATTAACCCTTTACACCTTGCAATTGATAAGGGACAGCCCAGTGAGGCCCAAAAGGCTATTTATGGTGTTTCTGACCCCACAATATGAATGAATAAAATGTTTTAAAACTTTAACGGTTCAGGTCTTTTCCTTCCCTAACTATTCTTCTTGCTTACTTCACCTGACAAGAAGAATACTATATAGACTGGTTAAATTAGTAGTTGAGTGACAACATTAAAATGTCAGGCTGTATTGTTTGAAGTAGCAGTTCTGTTATTTCCATTGAATGACTTTCTCACCCTGCACAGAAGACTGGTATGATATGGAAAACTGCAGAAAGGGAACAGGTGATTTTAAATTGCACTGGGAAGGCAGAGGTTAAAATAATCCAAACATCCCCCCCACCCCACCCCATTCAGATTTTAAAAAGGCAAAGGTGTTCCTGAATGATTCACCTGACATCCATCCATCTATATGATTTTTAAGAGTACATCACAATTATGGAACAGCCCCAGGGACACCAAGACCAGTTATAGTCCTCCAACATTGTCATAACTGCAATTAGCTGGCTAAAAGTATTCAGCCTATGGCCTTTACTGTTTTCATGGCTGACGTATATATATATATATATATATGGAGTTTGCTTCCAGTTTGGCTTGCTAATTGTGATGTATCACCAGTAGGGGTAAAGCAAAGGTCGTGAAAAATCGGACATGTCTAGACCACCAGACCTTTTTAGGTCATGCACTTTATCCTTCTTTAACCTCTCAATAGCCTCAACATAGTTGATGAGAGTCTTCATAGTATTTCTCCTCCACATTTCTGTTCTTGCCTCATTTCAATTATGCCCATCCAATCACAACAGAATAATTCCTATCAGCAGCCTTTGTTGCCTCTATATCACCTCCAAGAATTCCTCCTTTTTTTTGTTCTTTCATGGGATGTGGAAGTTGCTGAGCCAGAATTTATTGCCCATCTGTAATTGCTCAGAGAGTCATACTGTAGGACAGCAAATTTCCATCCCTAAAAGCCATTAGTGAACCAGATGTATTTTTATGATAATTGACAGTGTTCATTGTTAGACTAGATCTTTATTTCAGATTTTATTGGATTCAAATTTCACCATCTGTCATGATGGAATTTGAGCCCATGCCAACGTAACATTTGCCTGGAGTTCTCAGTTACTAGTCTGGTGACATTACCACTACACCATCATCTCCCCTAAGTATTCTTCTTTATTTTCAATATGCTACATCTTAGTAATCCTATGCAAATGCACGAGATCAGCTTCCAGAAGTAGACTGATGACATGCAGTTCTGGCTGTCGAACCCTCTCTCAAACCCATCACAGCCTCTACTTTCAGACTGCCTGTCAGATTTCCAGTCTTGGGTACCATGTAATTTCAAGTCAAGAAACATCTGATTTCAAAACAAAAGCTCCACAACCTCTGAATGTCTCAAAATACTTCAAAGCCAATTAAGTAGTTTTGAAGTTAAGTCATTGTTGTACAGTAAGCAGATATGGCAGCTAATTTGTGCATGATAAAATCCTGCAACAAGATAAATCTCCAGTTAAGTTATTTTATTTCTTTGTTCAGATATAATTATGGGCTTGATTTATGACAAAATCCCATTGCCTTTCTCCAAAACACTTCGGCCTCTTTCTTGAGTATTCATATAAATGAGTTTAGACTTCGCTGCTTCAATTAACCCTTTCATAACTTTAACAAAACTCTTTCTGTCTGGAACTTTCAACCTGAAACCTTTTACTGCAGTAACCTATTTCTAAATTTTCTGAACTAACTCCTTGCTCCAGGAGAGCTATTTCATTCATCTAACTTTATTCAGGATGTCTGCAAACTGAAACCAAAAGGTTTCCAAGCTCCAGATGTTCCCCAAAACCAAACAAAAACTTGGATCCTTCTGAATAAAAGCAAGCTAATGCTGCTTGGTGTTTAATCTGTCCATTTGTAAAACTTCCCCAGAGTAAAAAAAATTCTCATACCAGGAACTTTGAACTAATATCACAATAAACCATGGCTCCAGAAACTGGCATTAAACCTCCTCATACATATTGGCTAAAACCCTCATGCCATGAGTTCAAAATCGAAACTCTAAAGGAAATGATATTAAAACAAAAATAATTTGTACACTTTACATTTAAGTCTCCATAAATAGCTATCCTAGTGCTCTTCTGGCCAGCCTTCCTTTCTCTTTCCAGAAACTTCACATCATTACAAATTCTGTTTGGTTGCTTCCTGCCCTACATTATGTCCAACTGCCCATTTTCCACACCTCAGACCTCATTCATTCATATTGGCACACAACCTTCCACCAGCTTCAACCCTTTAACCCCACTGAGCTCTACAAATTCTGAATTAGTCTGATTAGGGCCTGTTGTGCCTCTCTACCACTGGGCACAATCTTAGTTCTCACTGTCTTGAATTCTGTCCCTCAAGTTCTCCACCTATCTGTCCTTTAAGATGTCCTTCAACCAATTTTCTGTTCACTGTGTTTTCTTTGGTGTGTGCGGTTCCTCGTCTTTCTGAAACATTTTAAGACAATCTTTTCTCTTTTAGAGCTATCATATGAATATGTACTTGCAAATGATGATGGAAAATACCCATATTTAAATGTTTGGCTTTAGAAAATGTGTAGAGGAACGAAAAATAAAATTTTAAACCAGGGCGTGTTATCTATTCCTCGGAAGATAAACTTGTTTAGGAGTTCCATTATTTAATTCATTTTGTTGAATAGGCTTTATTTTAATATTCAACTTTTCATGAAGATTTTGCCTTAATTAAGTAAAGAGCACATGCTTGTAAATTGTATTGATTTGATTCTAACATATATTTTACTGTAAAGACAGAAAATGCAAGTAATGCTTAGCAAGTCAGGTGGTATCTGATGAAAGGTCATCGACCTGAAACATTAATTTCTTTTTGCTGTCCTCAAATACTGCCTCACTTGCTGAGTATTTCCAACAATTTTTGTTTTTTTGTTTCAAATATCCAGTATCTGCAGTACAGTATTTTGTTTGCATATTTATTTTAATCTATTTTGCTCTTTGCACCAGAGGAGGTGGAGAGTTAGGTTTAAGCTGGCACAAAGCAAGTCGGTTGGACAAGAAGCAAGTGGGCGTATATGACTTAGAGGCTTGTCTTCATCATTTGCACTCAATGGGATATTCAAACCCCAGGCGGACTGCCCTCACAGCAAACAGTGCAGGTGGAGTCCTAGCAGGAAGCTTATGCAATGTATCTCCTGACTCCATCAGAGCTGTTGTTTTACGAGTAAGTTGGAAAATGACTTTTTAATCATGTTAGTTTAAAGATATTGTAAATGTTGTGAACTAGGATCACATCCTAGCATGTTTCCTGTAACATTGTTAAAGTTAGATTGCCTGTCTCTATTCTGTGTGTGTTGGCCATATTCTTTATGTTTCCTGCATGTGTATCTCTTTCTATTCCCATCCATTTTTACTTTTCACTGTCCCTCTGTACTCTGTCAGCCCACTTTTGGGTATTTTGCCTTCTGTTTCATCTGATTAGTGAGCGCTGTAGATGCCGGTCAATTAATAGGCAATGAAGATCACCAAGACAATGACACATTTGGATCCAGCATGATAGGAATGACCCAGCAATTATGACAAGATGGCTTTGGGTTGATAGGTAATGTGCAGCAGGGCTGCAGAACATCAGTAAAAAGCAAAGGAAGTAGAGACACTACATCGCCTCCAGACCTACTCACCTGATTACCTCCCTCGCCAGCCTTTTCTCTCCCTTCATACATTCAGTTTTTGTCCTTTCTCCCTCTTCTCAGCTATATTCCCTTTCACTGTTTTACTTCACACCTTAAGTTCTCTTAATATTTAGTCTATTCCCCCTGTTCCTTTCACATCTCCCAGTACTACACTTTATCCCATTAGACCTACCAGTAAATACATTCTAAGTGCAAATTATTTTTAACCTACCTCCAGGGCAGGCAGCAAATGAACCCAGACATTCTAGCACAGTGATAGGTCCATGGGAATAAAACCAGCCAGGACTGTCAGGTGGAACATAAAGTAAAGCCCGTGGCAGCATTTAAAGACGGTGCTTGCAAAGCAGTGCTTAAATCCAAGATCAAAAACAAAAACTGCTGGAAAAACTCAGCAGATCTGGCAGCATCTGTGGAGAGAAATCAGAGTTAACGTTTCGGATCGAGTGACCCTTCCTCAGAGCTCAGTCCCTCAGAACTTAAGTTCTGAGGAAGGGTCACTCAATCTGAAAATTTTTGTTTTTGTTTCTGATTTACGCCATCTGCAAGTTCTTCATGTTTTTTCTTAAATCCAAGGTAGCAGGTACAGGAAGGAGTTACAGCCAAAGCAGTGGTAACGAAAACAGTAGTAAGGAAAGAATAGTTTTGTATCTTAGACCAAAAGTTCTTTCTTTAATGTGTCCAACTGTTTCTTGCCAAAGTAACTTTCCTCCATGAGTCTGCCTGATTATTTTAACAGGCTTTTTTTATCTGTAGTCAGAGCTGAGGTCACTCCTGTCATTACCTGATTTCCATACTTTGTCCAGCTAAAGAAAGGTAACCAGCAAACTTTTAAAAACATTTTTTCCATAATTTGTGGATTTTAAAGAAAAGTGTAGTTTTGTTTTACTGTTAGCAGTAATACACACATCACCGACATGTTCTTACACACACGAGAACCATATGGATTAGCATTACTGAATAAATATCATGTACACTTGTGTGTACTTTGAGATTTTTAATTAGCAAATTATTAATGAACTTAGAAAACAGAGTCAAAGACTCTACATCTCCCACTCCCCACCCCACCACACATGCACACCGTTTTGGACAATATTTAAAATTGTCTGGTTTAATGCAAATGTTAAGTAAAGCCCTTGCACTGTACCTTGCTGTCACAGTGCTGTATCCTGGAATGCATTAATGGTGCTTTGTATTTAGTAGGGCAGTCAGCTTTAATAGATACTAAACGTAGGATTACACATGACTAGAGTAATGTTCCAAAATAATGTTTATCCAGATGTAAAATAAATGCTTTATTTCACCATTATTTGCACCCTAATTCAGAATATGCTCCTAAACTTACTTATAACTGGCCAACTCATTTAATAAAGGGAACTCCATTGAGTTAACAATGTTTCCAGGACAAATGCTGTTTAATGGCCAAAACTACTTTGTCTTACAACATTTCTGCAGTAAATGTTGGCACTTTCTTTAGTTGGAATGAAGATCCTCAGTCCATCAAGGAAAATGTATTCTTAAAAACAATTTTTGCACTTCGTATTGGTTCAGACTGTGTGAATGGAACAAGTCTGTAGAAATGAAGTTAAGTTTAATGGAAGTCTCACCAAGTTTCTTCATTGACCAAAATCTTCTAATCTTTAGATGCCTTTAAAAAAGTACACCAGAGCTTTGAGGTGTTCATTCTGGCTTGCTTGAGTGAAGTATTGGAAACGAAGTTTGTCATATCCTGAAGGAGAAACACTGGACATTGATCAGTTGATGCAGAAGAAAGGATGAATGTAGACCAGCACTTACTACTCGCTAATTAAGTTCAAGAGAGATGTGGGAACCTAACATCTTCACATCTCAGGGGCAGCACAGTGGCTCAGTGATTAGTTGCCTCAACGCCAGGGACCCAGCTTCGACTCCACCCTTGGGTGACTGTCTGTGTGAAGTTTGCACATTCTCGCTGTGTCTGCATGGGTTTCCTCTTGTTGCTCCGCTTTCTTCCCACAGTCCAAAGATGTGCAGGTTAGGTGGATTGGCCATGCTAAACTGCCCATTGTGTCGGGGGGATGTGCAGGCTGGGTGGGTTGGCCATGGGATGTGCATGGTTACAGGCTGGGGTGGGTCTGGCTGGGATGCTAAACTGAAGGTAGGTTTGCACTTGATGGGCCAAATGTCTGTTTCCACACTGTAGAGATTCTATGAAAACACCCCAGCAATTACGGGTATACAGGTGCAGCATGTAGCCGTATTGATATTGATGAGAAGAGAATTAGATTTGATTCGCATTTTGAGTATCCTGATTGATCTGCACTTTTGTGACATCTCTCACCATGTCTGTCTGCTAACAGTTGGCTGTTGCACTTCAAATTATCCACCATAGATCTTTATATATGGCTAATGGAAGATATTTATGAGAGAAGATTTGGAAAATAGGTCATGATTACACGTTACATGTTTGCCATGTTGTTTTCATGATAATACTAGCTTGTAACAATAATAATTACTGACTGGTAAGAATTTTTGTTGGCAGGCTCCTTTCCTCGATGTTCTCAACACCATGCTGGATCCTTCATTACCACTTACCATTGAAGAGCAAGAAGAGTGGGGAGATCCTTTGTCTGATCAAAACCTTTTTAAATGCATTCAAGCTTATTGTCCATATCAAAATATAAAGCCGCAGGTAATTTTGGATAGCGGTTGTAATGGTAAGAGTTTACTGTGTCTTAAATTGCAGGTTTGCTGAGCATGTAGTCTAGTAAGATGAGAGGTAAGTTTATAAACTCATCCAGGCAGGTGGGGTGTATTCCTCTATACTCCTGATTTGTGTCTTGTCGATGGTGGACAGACTTTGAGGAGTTACAGAGTGATTTATTGCAGGATTCCTAGTCTTTTACCTGCTCTTTTAGCCACAGCCTTTATATAGAGTCATAAAATCATGGAAATATATAGCGCGGAAACAGACCCTTTGGTCCAACTCATCCGTGCGACCAGATATCCTATATAAATGTAGGCCCATTTGCCAGCTTTTGGCCCACATCTCTCTAAACCCTTCCTATTCACATACCCATCCAGATGCCTTCTAAATCTTGTAATCGTATCAGCCTCCACCCATTCTTCTGTCATGTCATTCCATACACACACCATCCTCTGTGGTGGCTAGTCCAATTGAGTTTCTCATCAATAGTAACCTCCAGGATGTTGATAATGGGGAATTCAATGAGCTAATGCTATTGTATATCAAGGAACAGTGATTGGATTCCTCTTGTTTTTAAAATTGTAAGTGTGGTAGATACATTAGTGAGCCTGATACTGAAAGGCAATACAATTATCAGTGTTGAGACACTCTATTAGTCAGAATGCTCCCACTGTAGACATATTGAATGAAAACAACTCCCTCACCACCAGTGGACTTAATGGCTCTTCCAAACATTTCTCATTCTTGATTTGAAGTGGTGGATAATCGGTTCAAATTATATCATTTTAACTTCAATTTTAGGATATTATAACAGCCACCACTGATTATAGTTCTTGTTGCCTGTGTTAACATCTTGAAATTGAGATTTGAAATAATATTGTTTGAGAACTCTTTCAATTTTTTGAGAAAGTAATCTAAACAAGAATTAAGATTTTAATACTGCTTTGTTTTAGAAATACCCATCTATATTCATCACCGCCTACCAGGGTGACCAGCGTGTGCCTTTGTCAGGGTTGCTAAGATATACCAGAAAACTGAGAGATGCTGTGGCTGTTAATGCATATAATACAACAGGTGAGATTGGTGTCCTCTAAATATGAGCCATGCATGTAAACTCCTTGTGCCATTTTTGTCACTCCAAGCAATGCAGTGTTTGTGGAATTTAAAGGAAATTACTGATTTTAAGATTAAACATCTATTTACGTCAAGGCATATTTTGTCACATTGTGTCAAACCCACAATATAGTTTACACTTCTGCAGTATTAGAATCTCTGAGGAGAGTCAGCACGTTATAGTCACTAGTGTTTAGTTGGTTTTACACCATTGGGTAGCACTACCAAGCCAAACACAAGAAAGGCAAAGTCACGACATTGTGTTCACCACTTGTTAGTAAAGCCTTTAGCTACAATTGAATATTTGGTGATGGAAGTTAGTGCAGTCTTTATCTACTCTTGAAATTGTAGATGACAATCACTATGTTCATTATTGTTCATGTCATTTCACCAGTACCAAATGTCAGCTTTACACACAAGTCAATGCTTTTGAAAGTATTGTAAGAACTTGAAGAAACCTTTGTACCATTCTATTATTTATTAACCAGCCGTTCTAGGTTATTGAGCATATTCTAGCTTGCATTTGCATTCTTTAGTTTGTAACATTAGTTAATGATTGTACTTCTCATCTATGACATGCTATCACTTCACTTAATGATAGTTACAAATAACCTCAAGCATAAAAAAAGTGTTGCTGTTTCAGTAACAATTAGAAAGGATCGAGCTAACACTTGTGGCTAAATGCCATGAAATATTTTCCTAGGTTTGTGCCAGTGCTTCAGCCTAAATGCGCTCAGTGACAGTATGGCCATCCTCTGCATGATCATGAGTTTTACTCAGTTCTTCTCCTTGACCAAAGGACTAGCTCTACTTTTCTATCTGTGACTTGGTTATCAGGTATTTATTATCATCTAGGCTGGCTCACTTAACATCATATAGCTAAGCCATTAAGAGTGTGAATTGTATTGTGACTTTTTTGAATGAAATTTGTTGTCTTCTATTAGTCCTTTATCACAATATGAACAGTGATGTAAATGATGACTCAGTGTCATGATGCTGACCCAGTACCAGTATCTGGCTTTGCTGATAATCAACTATAAACAATGTGGAGTTGCTTTAAAATTCAAGTTAAAGAAAATAGGAAAATTTAAACTGGAGGACCTACCACATGGGCAACCCACTACTGCAGTGTATTCCCAAACATTAATTGCAGAAGTGTTTACAGTGTGATGGAGGGATAATAGATCCATGAAGAGTAAATGACCTTGTGAACACTCATGACAACAATGGGTTCTTTGACTGCATACATTGGAAAGAGAAAGTAACGTTATAAAGACTCGCTGGAAAAGTGTCAGAGCTAACACAAATACTGCATAAAGAATTGTATTGTAAGTATGTTTGAAAATACTGAAACATATTCTTCTAAAACCCCACAATTAAAATCTACATGGATAGGCTGTTTTATATGAATTTTTATTCTGAAAGATTTTTTCTTACTGTTTCCAAATATTTATTATGAAACTATTTGATTTCTGATAGACTCATAACCTCCTTTCCTCTAGAGCCACTATTTAAGCCTTTTTAAGCCTGATTTGTCTTTTTGCTTCTTATTTTCCTCTCTCTATGACAATGAAACACATCAGCTTACAACAATTGTTTTTCTCCTTCTCTGCGCTGTTCCTTTTGTGTGAGCCACTCCAGGGCTTTCTCTCTTCATCAGTACGTATGACACCTTTTCAGTTCTACAGACTTTGCTTGTTCTAACTGAGGTAGAATTTCCACTTTGCCATTTTTTAGAATCAATTACACACAATGATTTTGACGTTTTTTCAAATTTCTGCTCATTCTTGTTTATATATCTCCAAACAGAAAATCTGCAATGAATCTGCACAATCAGGCAGGTTTTTTTTTTAAATTAAATTTCTTTCAAATAATTTTCTTGATATATTTAAGTGTGGAAGCATTCCAGCTATCGTAAAATATCCATTTTAAGCACAATTTCAATTTACCACCTATGGGTAACCCATTTTAAATTACAGAAAATTACTTTGAACCATTTGCTAGTGAGAGTAAGAATAAACCATTTCCTAACAAAGTAAAATAAAACCAGAAGCTTTTAAATTGTGCCTATTTGTATTTGTCTCCAAAAGAACTAGTCTAATTTTTAAAGCCTCCTCAAAAGTCTGCAGAATCCGTGGAGATGGCGTTGCTTGATGTTTATAACTAGCACCAAACATAATTTGTGCTTATGTTCTCAAATCTTTTATGTAGGTTACACAAATCTCAGACAAAGTGCATAAAAAATTTGCAACCAAGATCAAATCTCTCTGTCAGATTCTCTTTCGCCTTTCTAAATTTGTACTCACCTTTTATGGAAACTTAAAAGCAGAGTTAGGACATCAGATTTCTGACAGTTGCAAGAGTTTTCTCACCAGGATCAGGATATTGTTTGGTTACCATGCAGGAAGAATACCAGCATTGGTACCCATAGGGTTGAGACTTGGTTTGGAAAGATTTGTGGGTATCAAAATTTGTGGGGAGGCAGGTGGGAAATTCACTCGGTTGAGAAGCCTAATGTGCAGGGATGTAGAGAATAGGACCTGAAGCACAGCAGAAGAATCCTTGATACCAGGGTGAGAGGGGGAATAGGAGCTTGATCAGAGCTGGATAAACCACAAAAATACCAAGGGAAAAAACAGCAGAATCGTGATCAGAGAAGAAAAAAAACCTCAAGTACACTGGGGAGACAGACAGAGAGTAAAAGAGAGACAGAATGGACCATCAGGGAGCCTGAAGATCTTGAAACACCAAGAATTAAAAAGTGGTATCAGCACAGGGTGAGCATCTGGTGCTTTGTCGAGAATGAGTCTTGGCTAACAGGGTCAGATTGATCTCCACGCCAGTGCTATTCCACAAGCGAGCAGGATCACAGGCATCTAGGATGGGTGGACAGTTGTATGTGTGATAGTCCCATCAATACAGTGGAGTCTGATCTCCAATTACCTCGTACATCCCATCCATTAGACACAGATCTTGCTCTGCCAGGACAGTGCAGTAGTCTATGTGCAATAGTCACCGACATTAAAGTATCCCACACTCAGGCAACTTTCACCCCCTCAAAATGACATTTGGGTCCTGGAACACCAGGTACTCCTGGGAAATCCGAACAGTAACAGACCTGAACATCATATCACCATCATTACTCAGGAGGATCAATGCTATGAATTTGGCATCGTTGCCTTAAGTGAAACACAATGGTCAGGAGAAGTTGAGTTCAAAGTGGCGGATACACCTTCTGGAAAGTAAAGCAGAAGAACACTGGTTTATGTGGTTGACTTCATCTTAAAAAAGGAACTAGTTGATTCAGTGACCCCATTGTGGAATAAGCAAACATCTCATGATCCTTAGGCTCAGTACACTGTATTCATCAGTACATATGCACTAATCCTAGAAGCAAAGGATCAGACCAAGGAGTCTACTCCAGCCTTGATCAACAGAGATGCTGAACTGGAAATTTAGCTTGGTGAGGAAAAGGTAGCCATATGAGCAAGAGATTACCTGTGGATTGACTAAAAACAAAATAATTAATCACCAATAACTTTCAGATCATGACTGCATTCACAGGAACATCACAAACAGCCAGTCATATTTGTTGAATACAATAGACATTTATAGACCAGGTTTGGAGTCAATTGGCACATCAGAAGAATTCAAATCTAATTTCTGTATTTAATCTTTGGTACCATGGATCAAACTGAAAGGTAAAGGCTCACTGCAATCTCATTTTGCAGAGCAATTTTATTGTTGAAATGAAATTACTATAAACTAATGTTGCAGAGTAATAACATTTAAAATGTATGAAATTAAATGGATTGTTTCACACAGTCACAGCTGGTGTTAAATATTCCAGTTCCAGATCTGATCTGTTTCCTGATCCAGGATAACTATTTGGCTTAGTCATCTGATTCTGATTTCCTTTGTCTATGTTTAGGATAGAAATGCAATTACTGTACTAACATGCAACATCTTCCACACTCGCCCTGACCCGCCCCAAACTGTGACACCACTAACCCTGCTTGCCCTGTGCTTTGCATATTCACGGGTTTGGGAAACCTCCCCACCTGCATCATGAGTAAAGCTGTGCCATCCACTTTCATCTTCCATTATGCCTGCCCGTCCATCATTCAGGGAGCAAAACAGTCCACAATGGGGTGTAAAGAGTCAAGACAGGTGGTGTGCTCCTTGTTATTCAGCTCCTCACCTCCTTTGAGCAGAGGATCTGACTGTGACTGCCCCAAGCAGGGCCTGGACCAGAATCAGAGGCTGAACTTGACTTAATGTGCCTAACTCCCCTGAGCAAAAGCTATGCCCCTTGACTGGACTGAGGCCTGCTAACAACCTGGACAAGCTTCCTTGTTTTACGTTTGTACTAAATGGTAGAACATGATACTAGTAATGTGAGGCAGGTACCTTTGGCTGAGGGTGCAATGCATAAAAAGACAAGGCCATGCGGGGAGGAATGCTGTGAGCATCCATGTAGGCTCGCAGTGATGTAAGTGGAGAGCCCAGAGATGCAGCTTGGTCCAATCCATCAGTTGGGTCTGTGCACCCATTACTTTGCTGCAGCATTACGATGATAGTTGCCAGCGTAGTCCAAGGTGAAACATTGAAATGCAAAAGTCTCCTATAAATGGATTGAAAATGTGCCGTGAAGTTTTCATAGAGGTTGACATATGTCAGATATCTGTGGATGTGTGATACCTTTTGATTGAATCAACAGTGTCCAACATGGCATTCTTTTGGAGTAAGCAGTGAGTTGACCCTACCGGGAACCCTCTCTGGTTTCCGTGTCAAGCTTTCCCAATGGTTAGTTAATATGGTGAGTTTGGTAAGATTGCAACCCATGGCAAGTTGGACTGTTAACAAGGCATTTTACAAGTAATAAAGGTATTCAATTTGGAGCTCAATCAGGGGAGGCAATGGCCCAGTGGTATTATCACTGGACTGTTAATCCAGAGACCAGACAACATTCTGGGGACCTGGTTCAAATCTTGCCACAGCAGATGGTGGAATTTGAATTCAATAAATATCTGGAATTATGAATCTAATGATGACCATGTCTCCATTGTTGATTGTTGGGAAAACCCCATGTGGTTTCACTAATGTCCTTTAGGGAAGGGAACTGCCATCCTTACCTGATCTGGCCTACAAGTGACTCCAGACCCACAACTATGTGGTTGACTCTGAACTCCCCTCTGGGCAATTATGGATGGGCAATAAATGCTGCCTGGCCAGTGACGTCCTCATCCCATGAATGAATTAAAAAAAAAGCTCACCGCTGCCATTCAAGAATCTCGCCGAGCTCTTCAAACATCACAAGGCTGTGGCGGTAAGATGATCTCTCCGTCTCGCCGGATTCTACCATTCATCTCACTTAGCCCAGATTGCTCAGAGTCTGGTAAGATTCCACGCTATCTGTGGAATTTATGTGCAGAGATTCACTGCATGAGTGATGAATGGTTAATAATGAGAACACTGTGTGCACTGAGATTAATTTTGGTAACTTGCAATATAAATAATCATGTATGCAACTTTTTTTTGACTCTTATATGAAAAGGAGAATGTTTGTGATATAAATGCAGTCAGTGCTTTACCAATGTCCCTTCAGGATTGCCGTAATCATATGATCTCTACCATGAGGCACTGACAGCAAGTATCTATCTTACAGAAAGTTCAGTAAAAATACAGCAGAAGCCAGACTGTTTGTATTGTGAACTTGTAACATCAATTCACATACACATTATTTTTTATGTAAGAGAATTAAACTCTGTGACATTTTGAATGGAGGCGGTTAGAATCAACTTACCCATTAAACTTTAAAATATAAATACAATACAACAGTTTGACAGGACTGGTCAGTTAGGTCTAATTGAAATGAACTACGTCTGTTTAATAATTGAGTCAGATAACATACTGTGCAAAGATTTTTCTAATTTTTTGTTTTGCATATTGTCTCAATTGAAGACGAATTACCGAACATCATTTTGGATATCCGACCTGGAGGTGATCACTTTGGACAATCTAATTGGAAAGAATCAATACATGAAGTAAATATTTTTTTTCTTCACAGTATAGCACAGTCCTCTGTCTTGCAGATCAGTAAGGTTTATTTTAGCTGTTTGTATCCGACGGGTGTATTATAATGCAATGATGCGTTAGCGCACTGAGCCTGTTTTTAACAATTATTTCCTTTGACGTTAAGTAACTGAAGTATTAATTCAATGTCATCGAAACGCAGATTTTTAATAGCCTGAAAATCTTAAGATTCTACCTGCCCTGGTCTCAGAGCCATCACTAAATTGCATTTTCTTCAATATGAGTGTAAGCACTTCCATCATTAAAATGTGATGCTTAAGGCGTATTATGTAATTTGCACTGCAAATTTTTAAAATTTGCTAATCTCGTTAAGAATAGTGAAGTTAATAATAAACATAATCAAATGGACAGCAGGAGCAATCACTCAGAACATTTGAACAAGGCTAAAATTGTTATATGCAAGAGGGAGAAAAGTAGCTTTTAATGAGCTAAGTGAATAAACTTATAGTGATATGTCAATCTTCAAAATTTGCAATGATGCCTCACAAAACACAATTAATAGAAACAGGCATACTAGAGCAGGACAAGTGTCAGCTCATAAAGTGTGAGGTTAGCAATTTAATAAAGTGCCCATATACATGTTTGTTGAGTAATTTTAATCACATTTAAGCTGAACAAAAGGCATTGTGGAAATACAAGGTTAGTCAGTGCTGCCTGCATTTGTGCTTCAAACGGGAGCAAGTGTTAACTGTCATTCATTATAAAGACATGGAGGTTGGATTTTATAGATTCCAACTGACATATTTGAAAGTGTGCTCTTCCCACCAGGGTCTCATCCACCCTCAACCAGTCTCCCACTTTACAGTGGGTTAGGGAGGCATCAGGCAACATTTGTGCATGGAAAATCGTGTCTCACTATTTGATTGAGTTTTTTGGAGAACTGACAAAAATGACTGATGAAGGCAGAGCAATGGACGTTGTCTATGTGGACTTCAGCAAGACATTTGGCAAAGTTCCGAGCGGTAGACTGGTTAGCAAGGTTAGATCACTTGGAATCCAGGGAGACCAAGCCATTTGGATACAAAATTGACTTGAAGGTGGGAGACAAAGGGTGGTGGTGGTGGAGGAGTGTTTTTTCAGACTGGAGGCCTGTGACCAGTGGTGTGCCGTAAAGATCAGTGCTGGATCCACTGCTTTTTGTTATTTATATAAATGATTTGGAAGTGAATATAGGAGGAATGGTTACTAAGTTTTGCAGATTACACCAAAATTAGTGGTGCAGTGGACGGTGAAGAAGATTACCTCAGCGTACAATGGGACCTTGATCAGATGGGCCAAATGGTTGAGGAGTGGCAGATGGAGTTTACTTTAGACAAATGTGAGGTGCTGCATTTTGGAAAGGCAAATCCGGGCAGATCATATATACTTATTGGTAGGGTCCTGGGGAGTGTTTCTGAACAAAGAGACCTTGGGATGCAGATTCATAGTTCCTTGAAGGTGGAGTCAGAGGTAGACAGCGTAAGTGAAAAAGGCACAAAAACAGAAGTTGCTGGAAAAGCTCAGCATATCAGCATCTGTGAGGAGAAATCAGAGTTAACGTTTCAGGTCCAGTGACCCATCCTCAGAACTGGTGGTACCTAGGAAAATGTCAGTTTATATGCAGAAGATAGGGTTGGGGGAGGGGGTAAGGAGTAAACGGTAATGGGTATAGAGCCCAAAGAGAGAGAAAAGCAGTTAGACAAAGGAGTGGATAACATTTTGGCTAGGAGAGTGAATAGCTGTTAATGGAGACTATTTGTGCTAACAATAGGTAGTATGTAATAGCAGACCATGTGATTACAAGGCCTTATGTATAGAGTTGAGGGCTAGGAGATGGGAGAGATCAGGCCCTAAAACTATTAAACTCCATTTTGAGTCCAGTGGGCTGCAGGGACCCCCAGCAGAAGATGACGTGTTGTTGTTCCATCTTGCGCTGAGCTTCGCTGGAACACTGCAGTAAGCCTAAGACACAGATGTTGGCCAGGGAACAGGGTGTTGTGTAAAAGTGGCAAGCAACTAGAAGCTCAGGGTCTGTTTTCGGGCAGAATGTAGACGTTCTGTGAAGTGGTCACCCGTTCGACCCTAATGTGGAGGAGACCATATTGTGAGTAGACTAGATTCTGGAAAGTGCAGGTAAAGTGCTGCTTCACCTGGAAGGTATGTTTGGGTCCTGGGATACTGAGGAGTGAGGAGGTAAATGGGCAGGTGTTACACCTTGAACAGGTTGCAAGGAATAGTGCTGTGGGGCTGTGGTGGGGTGTTGGGAGTGAAGGAAGAGTGGACCAGGGTGTCCCGGAGGGAACAGACTCTATGGAAGGCAGACAAGGGAGGGGCATGGAATATGTGTCTGGTGGTGGCATCTTGCTGAAGGTGGCGAAAATGGCAAGTAATGATCAACATTCCACAGACAGCTGCACTTGCGACATCCTGAGATGCAGTACCATGTGGCATTATGCATACACTCGACCTCTCTGTCCAACAACATTGCATCACCCTAGCTTAGAGTTGTACCACTTCACAGAATCTCTCCGTAGTGAAGCAGGCGTTTGGTACACTTGCCTTTATTGGTCAGTGTATTGATTATAGGAGTTAGGATGTCATGTTGCAGTTGTACAGGACATTGGCTAGGCCACTTTTGGAATACTGCATTCAATTCTGGTCTCCCAGCTGTAGGAAAGATGTTAAACTTGAAAGGGTACAGAAAAGATTTACAAGGATGTTGCCAGGGTTGAAGGGTTTGAGCTATAGGGAAGGGTGAATAGTCTGGGGCTTCGTTTCCATGGAGCATTGGGGGCTGAGGGGTTTATAAAATAATGAAGGTCATGTATAGGGTGATTAGCCATGGTCTTTTTCTCAGTGTAGGGGAGTCCAAAACTGGAGGGCATAGGTTTAAGGTGAGAGGGGAAAGATTTAAAAGGGACCTAAAAGGCAACTTCGTCACGCTGAGGGTGGTGTGTGTATGGAATGATCTGCCAGAGGAAGTTGGTACAATTACAGCATTTAAAAGGCACCTGGATGGGTATATGAAGAGGAAGTGTTTAGAAGGAAATGAGCCAAATGTTGGCAAATGGGACTAGATTAATTTAGGATATCTGTTTGGCATCGACAAGTTGGATCGAAGGGTCTATTTCCATGCTGTACATTTCCAAGACCGAGTGCAACAGAGATTCACCACTTTACACCCTGAGATGGTGGCATTGTCTTACGAGAAGAGATTGAAATTGGAAGAATAAGTAATAACATCATTGAAATTTACAAAGTTTTTATTTCAGGATG
Organism: Ginglymostoma cirratum; assembly: GCA_024137785.1. NCBI lineage: Eukaryota > Metazoa > Chordata > Chondrichthyes > Orectolobiformes > Ginglymostomatidae > Ginglymostoma > Ginglymostoma cirratum. The sequence goes on along the minus strand of JAHRHZ010000019.1, from coordinate 25,403,206 downwards.
GCAACGTGAGAAATTTAGGGAAAATGTTTTAAGCAAAATAGAAATGAGTATATGGAACACTCTATCAAACTGCAATAACAGTCTTTTCTTGAGGCTAACTCAACACAGACAAGTTATTAAATCTAGAATATTCCTGTTTTCACTAGCTCACTTCTGTTAAGCATTATTTTGATGTTGATTAGTTGAATTAGTCTCAACAGCACACTGAATTTTTAAAAAAATGAATACATTTCCATCACTTTAAAGTGTACTTTTTAAATAGATATTTTAATTCTATCTCCAACGTCCAGCCGTCTACACATGATGCACAGGAAAACACACACATAGACATCCATCACCTTGTGCTAGACATTGTAGCACCAGAAAATATGACAAATTTTGTAGTTGGAATCACCAAAATATTACATTTATGCAGTAAGAAATCGTTTTCTGTCAATTGATTGTAATTTTCTATTTTTATAGGTCGCCAGGCATTACGCATTTTTATATGAAGAGCTAGAACTTTAACGTAGAGGTATCCATGAATATTTATTGTAGGTCCTCTATACAGCTCTCCAACAGAGAACTAAATGTTGACATGGATTTAGTGAAAAATAATTCTTCGGAATAATTATAATTAAATTCTGTATTTGTGGAATTCATCCTTTTGTATTGATGAACTTTGAATCAGTATTTATTTTTTGGTAGCTAACCATGGATGTTCAGTGGTCATCTTAAAATATTTTGAACCTTCGCTATTTTACGTACATGACAAAAATTAAGGTATAACGTCATGGAAATGTTTTAAATACCAATAAATCATTGTCATAAATTCTGTTTCTTTGTATATATGCAACAGAAATTTTATTTATATTCACACATGCTAAAGAAGACAAGTAATTCAGCGAGGAAGGTTCAGGAACAATTTTACATTTAACCCCTTTGTTCCTGTTATGATCTTAGTTGCTGTTCATGATTCAAGGTAACTTTCTTTTTCTTCTTTCATTGGAATTTGTTGCATAATAATACCTCAGCAATATTTACAAAAAGCTACACCATTTAATGTGAAAATTGTATGCTTGTTCTGCTGTCCTTGGCATTTTCTTTATCAATGTAACGTGATTTTTAAATATATAGGTGTTTTAATATACATTCAAATCCTATGGTGTTTGTACTGCAGGGCCAGGACATTTGTATTTTGTTTTACTGCTAGCTTTTTTATGGAGTTGCTCAAAAAGAAAAAATTAAGGGCAGCGCAGTGACTTCAGTGCTTAGAACTGCTGTCTTCCAGTGCCAGGACCCATGTTCAATTCCATCCTCGGGCTGCTGTCTGACGAGTTTGCACATTCTCTCGGTATCTGTGTGGGTTTCTTGTGGGTGCTCTATTTTCCTCCCACAGTCCAAAGATGTGCAGGTTCGTAGTATTGGCCATGGAAATGCAAGTTTACAGGGTTGAGTGGGTCTAGCTAGGTTGCTGTTCAGAGGGTTGTTGTGAACTTAGGCTGAATAGCCTGCTTCCATATTTTAGGGATTCTGTCATATAAGCTCATACTTCAAGCCACAAGCTGCAAAAGCAATTTGGAAAATGAAGTGGTATCCCATATGAGAACAATCGGGGGTGGTGAGGATCTGGAATACACTGCTTAGAAGGGTGGATGAGACAGGAAGCTTCACAATCTTTAAAAAGTAATTGAGTGAGCACTTGAAGTGTTATAATATTCAAGGCAATGGGCCTGATACGAGAAAGTGGAACTAGTGTAGGTAGTATATTTTTGTGGGTATGAACTCGATGGGCCAAACGGCCTCTTTCTGTACTGTATGATTCTATACAATATTGGTGAACTCAAAGAATATACATTTAGAAGACAATTGCAACATTATTTGGAATAATTTCTACTTTAGAAGAAAGATTTTAGATTATGCCTCGACTTTGCCCCATCCCAGTTCCATCTGCTGCTGAAATACTCATTCATGTCTCTGTTACCTCTGAATATTCAGCTATTTGAAAACACTCCTGATTGGCTTCTACATTGTAAACTTCGGGTCCTCCAGCACCCTGCTATTTGACTGTTAAATTGTCCAAGTCCCAGCTTCTTATCACCCTGTTCTTGCTGCCGTACATTTGTTCCCAGTCAAGCAATATCTTGATTTTAAAATTCTTATCTTGGTTTTCAAATTCCTCTGTGACCTTGACTCTCCCTATTTCTATAATCACTTCTTACAGCATAACCTTCAAAGATATCTGCACTTATCTAATTCTGGTTTCTTGTGCATCATTAATTTTAATCACTCCATCATTGGTGGCACATCTTCAGTTGTCTAGGTCTCTCCCTACACCACTCCACTTCTCTACCTTGTTTTTCTTGTGTGACTTGGTGTAATCTTTTGTTAGTTAAAGTGCCTGGGAACATCTCATTAATATGTTGCATTTGTTTCTCGAGTCCAAAATTATTAAATACCTGTGTTCAGGTGGGTACACGTGTTGAATGAACAACATGGATGGGAGGGTTCGGCAAGAAAATGGAGTTAAGGCCACATTAGATCAGTCTTGATACTATTCAATGGGTGGAGCAGGATCATAGATCTAAATCACCTATTCTTTCTCCTATATCTTATGTTCTTATCATAGAATCCCTACAGTGTGGAAACAGGCCCAACAAGTCCACACCAACCTTTAGAGCATCCCACCCAGACCCATCCCCCTATAACCCACCTAATCTACACATCCCTGAACACTACAGGCAATCTAGCATGGCCAATCCACCTAGCCTGCACATCTTTGGACAGTGGGGGGAAACTGGAGCACCCAGGGGAATGCCACACAGACATAGGGAGAACGTGCAAACTCCACACAGGCCGTCACCTGGGGGTAGAATCGAACCGGGGTCCCTGGTGCTGTGAGGCAGCAGTGTTAATCACTGAGCTACAGTGCCAACCTATGAAAGGGGAAATATTAACCAACCCAGTTTCCTATGGGAACTTCTGTTTATTGTTGTTTCATGACAGCGTATGAGTTTTGCCCACTTCTTATATTGCAGGAGAGCTGTGACTTTCGTTTGGTTAAGGAAGATAACTTGCATTTAAATAGCAGTTAAATAAATGTAGATCTTTTTTCATATCCTATTATATAGCACTCCCAAAGTTTACTTTCCCTTCCAAGCAACATTTCTGTTCATTATCTCCATTGGGCTTGGAGTTCTAAGCTAAACTTTCTTAGAATGTTGACTTCAGAATTGGACTAAAATTCTCTGCCAAATGCCTTGCACCTTAGTGAAGAAAATAAGTTACTCAATTATCTTCTCCTTCAGTTCTCTGAACTCTGTATGAAAGTAAGTTGCTGAATATTAAGGACAACCATCGAATTTATCCACACCTATCACCTGTCCAGTTTTTTTCTCATCAGTCTCTAAGATGATAAACTAACATGAGCTTTCAATAAATTCCTATAATTCAGAACTAATCTGTGGAAGCAATAGGTGGAATTTTATAAACTTATTTTCTGCTGCAACAATAAAGCCATCGGTGACTGGTAACTGACTGGACTCTTCAGTGGACATCACCTTGACTGTGAAGGGAAGAAAACTGCCATCCTTACTTGGTCTGGCCTACATGTGACTCCAGACCCACAGCAACGTGGTTGACTCTGAACTGCCCTCTGGGCAATTAGGGATGGGCAATAAATGCTGCCAAGCCAGTGATTCGCCTCATCTCGTTAATGAATAAAAAAGATCTGTTCGAGGAAGGAATTCTAATGAAAGGGACTACACTATCAGTTACAAGGGCTCATCTGCACATGGGTTTTTGAAGTTCTGCACTCTTATTTGGAATCATGCTGCAGGATCTGAAAAACTGCAACGAGGTGATCTTTTCCAAGAATAGAAGAAAGAGAAATAGAGTGAGGTTTTATTGTCACATCTACTCAAATACATGAATACAGTAAAATAGTTGCCATTCCTAGCGCAATCTTAGGTACAAAGGTACCTAGTATAATACCTTTGGTACACGATAGAAAAATCGAGAAATAAGTTAAAAGTTCAATATTACAGTCCTTCTTTAGCCATGGGCCCACAGTCACTCCACGCTGAGCTTTCCCCACAAGGGCTCGCTCTCCCCTCCACTGAGCTGAGTCCCTCAGCCAACTGCTCTCCAGCTGCATCACCACTGACTGCCTTCCAGACTTGTAATCTGCATTACCAGCAAATTGCATCATGTCTCGTCAGTCGCTTACCTGCTGACTGCCATCCGGGCTCACTGGCAGCTTTGTTGACTGCCATCCAGGTTCACAAACTGCTTAGTCACTGACTGCCATCCGGCTTCACCATCGTCTCGCCACTAACCATCAAAGTCCCACCAGGCCCAGCAGCTACCACACTACGGACTCTGAATTCTAATGTCACCGTTGCCTCCATGACTGAGCTCTCTCCAGAAGATAAGTTTTAAATAAACACTAAAAGATCTTTTTAAAAATGAGAAACAAAGAAAATAAATAAAGGCAGATAGAATGGATAAGCTGTGGGCTTAGGGACCCAGACGCTGCCTACTCCATCACCACCATCTTGTTGAATTAGAGAGGTCATCCATTTCAACCAAGCATGTAAAACATCAAGAGCTGAAGTGTGGACCCTTCAACCTGGAGACAATTGACCAAAGCAATCCACAATCTGACAGTAGAAAAGGTAAAGTGGCTCAACAAATTCTGGTATTTTATTCCTTTTATGTGGGCATCGCTGACTGGCCAGCATTTCTTGCCCATCCCTAGGTTCCCTTGAGAAGGTGATGGTGAGCTGCCCTTGAACCATTGCAGTCCGTATGTTGAGCGTTGACCCATAATGCCCTATGGTTTGGACTTTCAGGATTCTGACCCAGTGACAGTGAAGAAATGGCAATATACATTCAAGTCAGGATAATGAGTGGTTTGGAGGGGAAAGTGAAGGTGGTGATATTCCCATGTATCTGGTGCTCTTGTCCTTCTAAACAGAAGTAGTTCTGGGCTTGGAACATGCTATCTAAGGATCTTTAGTGAAGTTCTGCAGTTCATCTTGTAAATAATGCACACTGTTACTATGGAGCATTGGTGATGGAGGGAGTCAATGTTAGTGGATGTGGTGCCAAGCTTCTTCAATGTTGTTAGAGCTGCACCCATCCAGGCACTTAGGAGTATTGTATTATACTCCTGATGTCGACTTTGTAGGTAGTGAACAAGCTCAGAGGAGTCAGGAGGGAATTTACTCGTGGCAGTATTCCTAGCCTCTGACCTGCTCTTGCAGCCACTATTTATATAGTGAGTCAATTGAGTTTCTGGTCAGTGGTAACTCCCAGCATATTAATAGTGCAAGATTCGTGGTCATTTCCTGGCACTTACGTGACTTTAATGTTACTTGCCACTTGTCAGCCCAAGCCTGGATATGGACAAATGAGGTGACTTCTAAGCAGTTAACAATCACCTACCAAGCAGTTACAACACTACAGGAGTAAGAGTGCTTTGAATAGCCTCTCAACTTGCCATGGCTAATTGCATCATTCTCTCTACTAATTGACTGCAACTATTCAGTTGCCTGAGGTTGTAGGCTTGCTCACCGAGCTGGTGTGTTTGATTGCAGATGTTTCGTGACCCTGCTAGGTAACATCATCAGTGCGCCTCTGGCGAAGTGTTGGTGTTTTCTCCTGCTTGTTTTTTGTATGCCTTGGTTTGCTGGGTACTTGGCATCACTTCCGGTTCTGTTTTTCAGTTCCCTCTCACTATGCACTTCTCTCAATCGGCTTGGTGAGTTGCTGACTGGTACCCTGGCCAGGAAATTAAGAATTGAGGGCCGTAGGAAAAAGTAATCCATGTGTTTAGGCATGTTATTAACACACCTCTGGGCCTTAGATCCTGGTCCTTCTGGCCCAGCGGATAGGTTATCACTGTACCACAAGTGGCCAGATTTGAGGACTAAATAAAAGGTCTGTATTGGCATTTTAATTATGTTCATTACATAGTTAACATCCAGTTGGACTCCCTATTTGTCTTCAATCCCAATCCACAGAGACCTAGAGACCTAAAAGAGGGCAAGGAGACATTGGGATCCTGAGTTCACCTAAATTTCTGGAGATTTAACTCCTTTCACATCAGATGAGCAAATATTTTATCAAATTTAACACTGACAAGACCAACTGGCTCAATTTCCTTGTCAGCCACGTGATAGAAAGAAAATTGAACTTCTCAAGATTACTATTTATAGCTCCAGACTGTAACATCAATGTAAAGGTGCATGCTGTCATAGTAACTTGGACTCCAATTGGCTTAATGATAGGTGGATACAGGTAGCGGGTGCTGGAGATTGGAATGTGGTCGAAGTGCTTCAAGGCAGAGGAGATCACCAAGGGTTGCAATGGGAGAGAGATCCACTGTGATCTTTTCGGAGGGAGGAGGACAACTTCTTCAAGGTGGGCATCCTTGGAACAGGTTTCGCAGTAGGGTTTTCAGCAGAAAGGAGATAGCAAGAACTGCAGATGCTGAATGTCAGAGTCAATACAGTGTGGAGCTGGAAGAACACTGCAAGTCAGGCAGCATCAGATGAGCAGGAAAGTTGATGTTTCGGGTAGGGACCCTTCTTCAGGACTGGGGACGGGGAAGGAGCTCCGAAATAAATGGGTGGCGGGGGGGTTGGGGCTGTTTCTCCAGCTCCACACTGTATCATCTCTGACTTCCAGCATCTGCAGTTCTTGTCATCTCCTAGTCACTGAAAACCCTACTACGACGCCTCTTCCAAGGATGCCCACCTTGAAGAAGTTGTCCTCCTTCCTCTGAAAAGATCTGAATGGGTCTCTCTCCCACTGCAACCCCCTGGTGATCTCCTCTGTCCTGAAGGTCTTCAACCACACACCAATCTCCACAACCCCCTATTTGTATCCACCTATCATCAAGTTACTGTGGGAGCATGCACCTTTACATTGATGTTACAGTCTGGAGCTATAAATAGTAATCCTGAGAAGTTCAATTTTCTTTCTGTCACATGGACGACAAGGAATCCCACGTGCTGTTACCACCTGAAGTGGCATATGTTGAAAGGTTTTGCAGGTTAATACTCAACCTGTTTGGCCACATTATGAACAGACTTCTTTTGACCATCAAGACCTAGAGTGGGGCTTGAACGCAGAACTTTTCACTCAGAGGCAGGTACCCTACTCATGACATCACAACCTCCATGGAGAAATGAAAACATTTTATGAAATGATAAAAAATGTTTAATGTTGCATGCTGAAAGTAAACAGTAGTTTTATTGATGTGCAATTTGCTCACAGATCAATGGTTAAGTTCTTATTATTTCATTAATATTTCATTAAGTGGTCATTTGTTCTTTTGTGCACTACATTAATTGAATATATATTGATTTAGTACATTTTTGGAACATCTTTTAAATTTGTTTTAATAGTTCAACAATTCTTATAAAGTATGTCAAATGTATTCAAATAACATGCTTTCTGTGAAATATAGCACCTGTCTTTGAATTCTGCCTTAGTGTGAACTGGATTGCTTGTTTTGTATTCCAGTACAAGTCCTTCACCAGAACTAGTTATTACTGAAGCTGTTTGAACTTTATTTCCAATTTTATTAATGTCAGTACTGAGCCTCACATTTGCTTCCTTGGGAAGATATGAAACTTTGCTTGCCAGGTTTACTTCTGAAGCATTACCAAAATTTAGTACAATCAAAAAGACTGAATTCAAACCCTCGAGTTCTCTCACATATGCAAATACGTCTGTATCGTTCCATATGTAACACATCCATCCTCTATGAATGGACAATGCATTCTGGCGAAGAAAGCTCAGTTCACGGAACAAGGTCAAGGTAGAGTTTTGTTGATCCTTTTCAACCTGTCAAGATATTACACAGAAAATGATGAACTTCAGGAACATAAATCAGTAAAATTAAAAATACAAACAAGTTGCAAGTCTCAAGAAAACCAAATAGGTTTAAAATATCTAGATAAGGAATGAATTATTGTTTAAGTTGCTCTTTTCCCCTATTCTGATTATTGACCTAAACCTGAACCTTTGCATGTAAATTGTTAAAACTCCACAAATACAAGTTTAACTTTTTGTAACTACTTGATCTGTTTTTGTACGAATAATTCTGAAAATTCTCTCTCACTTACTTCAACATTTACTGTAACATAATTTGGGTTGACATGAAGCCAGGTTTTGTTTGCTGTACTGAAGCCAGCATTATCACTGCTATCCCATTGCATGGGTGAGCGCTGTGGATCTCGATTTGCTGTCTGAAACAAAATTGGAAGAAACTTAAGCCATTTGAAAAAATTATTCAACTTTTTAAAATTCCATCTTCTGTAAAAATACGTATGCATAAAGTTTTCATATTACATAATAAATGTAAAATAAATTAAATGTATTATTTGCCTATACATTTCCTATATATTTGCTGTTTGAGCCTGTGGAATGGTAAAATGTTTTGTTCCATGTTCGTATGAGGAATACTGTTAGTGACAATTTTCAGGTAGTCTAAGAACTGGAAAAGCTTAGTGCAATATGAATTTAAATGCAAATTTTAGACGTAATTTTAAATGTTAATCATTGCTGCAACTTAAAATCAACAAGCTGATCATAGGACTGCCAAGTAAATTACTTAATTTTGGTGTCTCTTCTATCAATGTCAGAATATGTGAATATACCTAATATCTCTATTTTTTTTTAGCTAAGTTCATGTCTGCCACTAATTTTTAGAGGGTGCTATATTAGGGGGTGTTTGTAGCTAGCCACAGGTTTTTGGTTGGCATGGGGACAGATTGAGCAGCTACTTGTATCATCAGTGTTTTTTTTTTACTGTCAAGCCTCATAAACACTGATATGATGGACAGATTTTTGAGAGGTGGGTACAAAGAAATGAATGGAGACTACCCAAATTTATTTCATGTAATCATCAAGTATGTAATTTTATTTTGGCAATCTAAACCAGATTTGAGCCCAGATTCCAGGTGTGGAATGTTAGCTTCCTAAAAGTTGTAAAAACTTAATGTAATGAAATACTTACTGGATCAAATTTCCCAAAAGGATCTTGAATCTCATCTTCGGATACAATAATATTCTCCATTCCTAATTCTTCTCCGTAATAAATAGTAGGAGTTCCAGGAAGAGTCAGCAGAAGCATATTAATGACCTTAACGTACATTGCACCAACACAAGATGCAATACGAGAATGGTCATGATTTCCTACCTAAAATGGTAAGAAAATGGGCACACAAAGCAACTAATTATGTTACAATGAATAATTTTAACATTGGATTGCAATATCCAGTGGGTTATGTTAATAAACCAGTTCTTTTTGAGCATATTGCTACAAAGCTGAGATTGATCCCCTCTGAGAACTAAAACCAAAACACCCAAAGAGGAGCACCTCGCCCTATAATCTGTAAGAGTAGTGTGAAAAGTCGTGTAACCTGCCTTTCATTAACTTCTAGTGGTTAAATAAAATAAATTCCTGACACTCACTTTAAAATCAACAAGTAACATTTTATTTATCTGACTAACAGTAAACAAGTTAACCATTAACAAACCGAATAAATCCGTCTAATTACTAACTATTCCTGAATAAAGCAAGATTCTAATGGTATGCTGTTAGAATAAATACAAGTTCCACTTACATAAAATAAAAATAGAATTTAGTCTCTCAAAATTACAGCCAGGTTACGTGTCTTCCAGAATGTTCTGCGCCTTCTCTGGCAATTCTTCTGTCAGGAATGCCATCTCTGTTGATTCTTTTGTCAGGAATATTAACTATTTGTGCTGTGGTCGTGTTGTTATTCAGATGGTGCTTTCTCTAAGACATAGAGGAGGCTGTGTGTGCCAGCGATTGTCTCAAGAGCTGACTGCTGTCAGCTCTGGCAGATGGCAGTTAGCTCTCTGGGTTTTGTCCAACTGGCTCCTTTTATAACCCTTGATAACATATCAATATTTGTTACAATAGGATTGGTCCTTTGTTGTCAAAAACATCAGATTTAAATTTAATTGGTTTTTGGTATCTAAGTGCCTGGTTCAAATTGATTGGCTAAATTCAAAACTTGTTGTCTTGGCCTGATGACTCTACAGACTTTTGATGCAATTGTTTCAATTTGGGTGCTCTGTGTACTTGCAAGCTTTCAAGCTGCTGCTCACAGGCATCTATTTTAAATCTCTAAGCATAGAAAAAGCACATCATCTTTTAAAGGGACTACGCAACACTTTCCCCCTAGCATTTTACAAACACCAATCCTAACTTCCTGCCTTCCAATCCACAAGTACTATTCCCAGCTTCACAACAATATACGTTGCAATGTATGCTTTCCCATACACACACATTACCTAGATTTGTTTGATTTAACTTGAAACGAAGAGAAATTTCCTTATTTGCTTCAAAATAAGTTTTGAATTTCCCTAACAAGTTACCTTTGCAGCTTATTACAAATGATTACTGAAAGGGATTATCTCTACTGCAGGTTTCTATTCCCTGCAGCATAGGACAAAATTACACAACTCTTTTCACTAGGAGCAAAAGAGAATTTTGGATTTAAATTTAACCTGCTGTGCTATCACATTCCACCAGGTCAGAGTATATTTAAGTTGAACAAGATAACGACTAAGTTGAATATACTCACAGTGCCAGTTGCCCATGAAATTTAAGGTCATATTCATTAGCCATTTGCTATAAAGTTTAAGTAAATACATACCACCCAGTTTGGCCATTTTCCTGCAGGCATGTTGCGCATCCAATAATCTACAATTTTAAATACTCCATTTCCTGACATCTCTTTATAGAGATCAATAAGATAGAAGTTAAAGGGAAAGTTAGCTTCTTGTTGTATAGGTGTTCCATAGTATATCATAGTCTTATAAATCTCTTCATTGTCATAGGATTCAGTCATTAGAAATCTGCAAAGATAAAACGATTAAGAATCTATTCTATAGTCTGACAAGCAATCAATAAATGTGTCTTAATCATGATATAATAGTGTAATCTATATGTTGCAAATAAGTTAAAAATTTTGCATGTGTAAGGATAAAAATTGCTTTTGTTGGCCTATGTCAGTATTTATCATTTTCTGAAGATGAGGAAGTAAACATGTTGCAACCAGCGAGCTGAAATACAATGAAAAGGAATGCATCAGTGTTTAAAAGAACCTATATATTTGGCAGGTGTAGATGTATTCCAGGACCTAGGAAATGAAGGCTCATATCAAGGATTGATTTTCTTTGCTGAATGCGAGAAAATTAGAATAAAAGTCAAACAAGATGAACAGCACAAAAACCAATGCTGTGGCAAGATGTGTCCCTGACTTCACATTTGATAGTACAGAAACAATGATAACAGAGGTAGATAAATATACCTGATGCTTCTACCTGAATTGCATTTCAGAAGCTGCAAACTACAAGTTAGATTTTCTTGCTTTTTTCTAAGACATCATTGAAGAAAGCAAAGGGGTTAATTTAAACCCACATAAAGGGAAATACAGCAGCTGAAGGGAAGCGAGGACTGTTGGATTGAGCCAAAATATCTTTTCATCAGTGTTTCTAGAGCCAGGGGTAGGATGAGTGCTCCCAGGCAATTAAGATGCTTTATTATTTTCACAGATGCAGCCAGCCCGGCTGAGCTCCTCCAACACTTTCTAGATTTATTGGTTAGAATCCTTCCTCTGAAATTAACATATAACTGTAAAGCTGAATAGTTAATATTCTTGATCATTGGTATTTATATGATGCGAAGGTACTTAGCATTGCAAGAAGAGGATTTAATTTTTTGGTCATGCTTCAACACAAAGTTTAAATGGCCTTTGGTCAATTAGGATAGCACCCTCAACCCTGAGTCACAAGATTATGGATTCAAGTCCTATTGAAGCACTTAAGCTCATAATCAAGACTGACACTGTAGTGCAGCACTGAGGAAATGTTGAACTGTTGAAGTGTTATCCTTCCTTTTCTTTCAATTCACATTGATGTGAATGAGTGAAGGCCAAAGAAAGGAATTTGGTCAGACTTGCCAAAGTTACACCAGCAGCTATAGGCAATGTAGTTAATTGTATTTAAACAACTTCTGCAGTGTCTTGAGGATTTCTTAGAGGATGGTGGAGGATATTTGAACAGTGTTTTCCTTACCTGTATCTGCTAGGTTCTTTACTAAACTCTTCCAAAATGTGTTTCCAGCCACGGACAATATCATGCATGCCCACTTGTGTGGCAGTGTAATCATGATAGAGCTCATCATATGATGTAATAGTATTCTTGAAGAATAAATAAAGAAAGTCTAATTAGTGCAATTAATGAGTGCTTGATATTGACCAATAATATCAAAAGATTCTTAATTATGGACAGCATTACACCTGAGACTGAAATGTCCTCATCTGACTGTCATACACTTTGGAAAATAATGCAGCCAGAAAAGAGACATGTGCTTGCCAAATATCAGTATTCATATACCCATCTAGATGCCTTTTAAATGTTATTAATTGTACCAGCCTGACCATATCCTACCATATCCTTTGGTAGCTCATCCATACATGCACCACCCTCTGCGTGATAAAGGTGCCCCTTAGGTCCCTTTTAAATTTTTCTCTGTCGCCTCATTACAGGAAAGATGTGGAAGCAATGGAAAAAATGCAGAGGAGATTAACCAGGATGTTGCCTGCATTGGAGGGAAGATCTTACGAGGAAAGGTTGAGAGAGCTAGGGCTTCTCTCTTTAGAACAACGAAGGATGAGCGGTGACTTGATAGAGGTGCACAAAATGATCAGAGGTATAGATAGAGTGGACAGCCAGAGACTTTTTCCTAGGGTGGAGGTAGCTATTACGAGGGGGCATAGTTTTAAAGTGAGTGGAGGTAGATATAGGGGAGACGTCAGAGGTAGATAGTTTACTCAGAGAGTGGTAGGGGCGTGGAATGCATTGCCGGTGAGGGTAGTGGAGTTGGCCTCATTAGGTGCATTTAAGCAGCTATTAGATAGGCATATGGATGATTGTGTAAGGTAGGGGTGGTGGTTAGATAGGTTTAGGGTAAAAGTTCGGCACAACGTCATGGGCCAAAGGGCCTGTTCTGAGCTGTACTGTTCTATGTTCTATGTTCTATGTTCTAACTGCTAAGCATGATGTCTTGAATCTGAAATTTGGGAAAGGTGATTTGTGTAACCCTTCATCCTTCTCCATGCTCTCCTTACAGTTGCTATTTTGTGTGTCCTATCTGCTTTTTCCTTATCATCCTTTAACTAGAAATACCCATGTTGAAGGCAAAGATGTGTTGCTGAAATACACGTGCTAGTTGTTGACACTACAGTCCTAATAGCCTCTATATTTTCAATCAAACTGTTCAGGCATGTTATGACTGTTCTGTGGCAGTTAAGTCTCTAACCTGGATCTTGTGGCCCAAAGATAGGACCCCTGAACTGCAACACAAGAGGCCTTCATAAATTTAAATTAAGCCCACTGCTATGGTGAGATTTGAAATCAAGTTCCCAGAGCATTAGCCTAGGTCTGTGAATTACTTGACTAAGGACATTACCATTACACCTCTGTTGCCGCTCATAAAAGTAATTTCTAGTCAAAACGTTCAGGCATGGTATGAAAAACCTCTGGCACCAGTGGGACATGAACCAAGAGTCTCTGGGCTAGTTGTAGGGATATTTCCACTGCTCCATGAGAGCATTAGCCGCAATATTAATTGTATCAGTTGAGGTTAAGTGAATACAAGTGGACAACAATGTTTGGATGGTTAACCTTATCGCATATAAAGAGATACTTAATGACAGACAGGTTCACTTTTATCAAGCGATACATATCGGTTAATGTCTGACTGCGAATAAAGTTGTTTTGAGTAAAGATTGGCTTTGGTTTATTTATTTATCAAAAACTATCTGGAACGTAGCTCTCTATGCAGCCATTCACAGCATTCACAAGTTAAAGAACTGCAAATGCTGCAGCAAATGACAGATAACAACCCTTTGCGTATAATTGAAAATTGTAATTATCTGAACATGACCCATGGATCCTTCAATTTAGAATCAACTCATCTTTTAAGTTTGAGTAATTTCTCAATTTTGGCAACATTTTTGAACATTTTTAATTACGGAGTGTAATATCTCCATTTAATGCTTGTCATCTTTCCATCATTACCAGAACTGAATGAGTCCTCCAATTCAGGTACAATAAAAAGCGCCAAAGGAGATTACTAATTTTACGTAAGAAGTCATGTTGCTCACCGGGTCCTGCGTTAAGTTGACTTGAGGTTCATTTCTTAAGCTTTCAGCTTCTAGAAGATACTTGACTGCATCCACTCTGAAACCATCAACCCCCTTCTTCAGCCAAAATCGTAATACATTCTTGAAAACAATAGAAAAATTCAAATTAACATACATGTGTATCACATTTTTAATGAAAATCCTAAATTAAAATATGCAAATTCCATACAACAGCATATACAGTACTGTGAGTTACATAGCTATAACTAAACCAAGAGGGCAACAGTTGATTACAGCAAAGCTGAGCTAAAGAGTTTATCATGTGGAAAAAGTATCATCTGTGTTTAAATATCTCTCCAGTGCTTGAACATATAAAAACAGGACTAACACTCTAGAACAGTAATGAGTAAGCACTATTAGAGGGGACATTGTTTAGATGAGATTTTAGGCAAGGCTCCATCTGCCTGTTAAGGATGATATGAAAAATCCGAATGACACCATTTTGTACAAGGTCAGAAGAAATATACCCATTGCCAGCATCAAAAGCAGACTATCTAGGCATATTACATTGTAATATTTCAATTGCATGTTCGTAAAAACTGTTGGCAAAGATTACAGATGTTGATCTGTGCAGCCAATTCAATCAAAATGGCAGAAATATTGTGTGCACTCATGATATCCCATTTGGGATCCAAGTTCATAGCTCCAAAATGTCTCTCTCAACAATTGCTAAATAAGTTTAAATCTCCAAAGTGACATACCAATGGTTCATTTGGTAATTTCCTTGTTCAGTCTGGGAGTGAGGCGCTCAGACAAAGTAGTTCCCAGATCCAATGTATATGACTTACAAGTATGAGGCATTGTCATGTCATTTAGATATAGTTTATGAACTTAGTTATGGAGGAAAATTAGGCATGCAAAAATATTGACAAGTTGTGACACAATTGACCCTTGCTCCATATTCCACTCCTATGTGTCAGAATACATTTTGAATGTTAGCTATGTATGAAAATCCATGTAGACAGTAGCCATGGATAACAGCATATCTTGCAGCTGTGTAATTTTGATTATTCAGTTGGATTGTATTTTGTTAAATGTAAGACTTAATGCTGATTTCTGTAACGTCTCCCACCAGTGTCTTTATTTTCTAATGCAGGGAGGAGGATACAATGGGTTAGCATACATTTTTCATACTGATGTTAAAATAATGAAGAAACCTTAAATTTGTGCTGATAATTTATGTGGCTAACAACATAATTTGAGTTAAACCATGAGACAAACCAAAAGCTACCTACTTTCATTTCTTCTTGCACATCAACATTTCTGTAATTCAAATCTGGTTGTTCCTTCAAGAACTGATGTAAGTAACATTGTCCTCGAACCTCATCAAACTGCCAGGCAGAGTATCCAAATAAACTAACCTGAAAAAAAAACACAGTTGCTAATGTCCTGACTGGAATGTCAATTGTAGACTGACACGTGATAATTCATTGCAACATCCTTTAAAGAATTAGGTCCCTTGGCCCAACCAGTCTGTATTAGTGATTACTTTAAACTCAGACAATAGTTCAAATACCATTTGTCTGCTTCATTACCTCTTTCTTTTAACTAATCATCAACTATACTACACTTAAAAGTTGGGCATGGGACTGAATTTTCAACACAAAGCAGGAGACAGGAACCAGGTCTGTTTTTGTGTGAGAAATCCACCTCTGATAAGAAAATAATTAAGATTCATATTTTTGGGTGTGAGCTCTAACTTGATGTGGAATAGGTTTTCTGATCACCAGTGCTAATAAGGGTGGTAATGGGGAGGTCAGATGAAAAATAGGTCTCCTTTCGACACTCGGCACCAAAGGTAAATGGGTGTTGTTTGACCGAGGGAGAGATCTGATTATTACAATAAAGTTTTACAATTTATCACAGAGAATTGAGATGTCTCATGGAAGTCAAAAGCCTGGCATCTGGGGCAGGGAAGATCACATTCCTGGAGAGGAGGAAGGTCTGTAAGAGTCAAGATATTTTTAATTTTTTAGGACTATAGACTGAGATGGACTATTTTTACTGGAATGCCAAGAAAGGTTTTTGTAACATGGAAATCAAATGTTGCATATTCATAGAATCATAAAATTGCTGCAGCGTGCAAGTAGGCCATTTGGCCCATCAGGTTCACACTGATCTTCTGACGAGCATCCCACCCAGACCCACCCTCCTACCCTTTCTCTATAACCCTGCATTTCCCATGGTTAATCCACCTCACCTACACATCCCTGGACACTATGGGCAATTTAGCATGATCAATCCATCTACACATCTTTAAACTGTGGAAGGAAACTGGACAACTCACAGGAAACCCAGAGAGAAGAAGAATGTGCAAACTCGACGCAGACGGTCACCGAAGGGTAGTGTCAAACCTGCTTGTCTGGCGCTGTGAGGCAGCAGTGCTAACCAAAGTGCCACTATACCTTGTTGGCAGTTCAGTACAATGTTGTGTTTTGGAAGCAGTAAAAGGAAGAATTTGAGAAAGAATGGCACAAAGAATCCTTCAATTTAAGGAAATTGTGTCTAACAACAGTTGGCTGACCTGCCAAAAGCAGCAGAAATCTATCTTTGCCTCTCTCTCTCTCTCTCTCTTAGAAAAGACAGAAAAACCAGGAAAGTAAGTTCACCTCATCAACCATCAAATTGGAAGACAACCACTACCTTACAGAACACAGTGTTTCACCAACGTGAAAAGAAAATTTACACATTGTGATCTGGTCTTTTGAAGTTCAGAACTTTTTTCACCCTGTATATATTATTTTCCATCCTGGTATGAGTGTTACACTGTTTATCTTAATCGTGATTGAGTGTATTGGTTTTAGGGTTTTGAAGGATATAGTTTAAGTTGCATAGACTACAAATCCTCTCTTTTCACTGCTCTTGTTAAAAATTGTGTTACAATAAAGTGTTGTATTTTCTGTTCTTGAGGAAACCTACTGTGATTTGTTTTCTGAGTAGCAGTCAATCAGGCAAATTGGTCATTTTGGAGGTCCCCTTGGAATTTTATACATTTTACATTTTGTGATAGCTTGCAGAATAGTAGAGCATGATTGTTGGTGTACTCCTCCAGGCTAAGTTCTAACAGGTGCACTTTAAGGAGAGGACTCCACAAGACTAGTTTGGCTTGCAGCAGTGCACCGCTCTGTTCAGTTTTATATCCCTCTGCTTCCAATTCCACCTCACTTACCTCATACTCCAGTTCCTCTCCCAATGAGTTGCCTTCTACCAGGACCTCATCAAGGTCCACAGTTTTCTGCAGGGCCATGTTACGTAGAGCACAACAGACCACTATTCACTGAGATTGTATTGTAAGGGTATTGGGGTGCATCACGGGACTAGTTTAGCACAGAAATTGCATTTCTAAAAGCCTGAAGCTTGCATTATTTTCCTGCTGAGCAGGCAGTATTAGTAGTACCACTTCATTCCCTCTGTCTGGTGCTTCCATAGAGGGATCAGTAGCCATTTCTTCAAAGATTCATCCATTGGACCATGGAGGTCAGAATGAGAATCTGAGACAGCCTCATCTGACAAAGGATGTAAGAACCATGACAGTGCCCAAAAAAGCGAGTGCACACATGGATGAATCTCTCACTGTAATCCCAGACATTCTGGTAGTGGAAACCCTTTCTGTTAAGAAAGAATCTCACTCATTGTTACGCATTTTGATAGACAGGTGAGTTCAATTCCTGATGCTCTGCATTGATGGAGATGAGATCCAACATCCTCAATCTTTGAAAGGCTCTAATATTAAATTAACATGTTGCCCTGCTGTGGCAAATGGGACATCAGTGACCAGTGTAATGCAGCTATGTACTTCGCTTTTTGAGATGTTACTGAAGTCTACAGCTGATCTTTGGCAGAAGTATAAATTGAAGATATTCAATGCTAAGAGAATTTGACAGTCATTGCAAGGGTTTGGTAACCATTACCATGATGTGTGAGGTCTTTGGTGATGAGTGCACAGATTTGTATTGCCCATCTGTTGATAGATTCAGAGACTCCTACGGCACTGGTTCACCTTAGTCCTTAAGTAGCCCCATCTTCACTGCTCTATCCTATGTTGAGAGTATGGCTTCCTACTTCATTCATATTTACGTTCCTTCATACTAGGCAATAACCCAGAGTAGTGAATGTATGGTGCACTTTTTATTTGCCTCAATGTTCTTGTTGCTTTGTGAAGCTCAGATATACAAGCAGAACTCCAACTGTGGTCTTACAATCACTTTATATATAAATTCATCACCAAGCCTCAATTTTTACACTTCACAATTCTTGCCAGAATATCTAGTACTTGAATAGCTCTTTATGGCAGCAACACAATGAAGCATTGTGTTTAATGTTTGTGAAACTGAACCTCAAAGCTTCTGTTCCATGTCAGAAAGCTTGTTTCCATTCAAAGTGCAATTATATTTTCAAAAGGATTTCTGAATGTAACAACAGTGATAACTTAATGAATGAACTGGTTACCGTTGGCATTAAAATCATAAAACTCCAATTTATTCTCACTATTTTTCCAGTGAATACTACTGGTCTACAGGAAAAGAATAGGAGATAAGAAAATTGGTAATAAAACAGAACTAACATGTCTTGCTTTATTAAGGAGTTAGAAATTATACATAAGGTAATTTAATTGATGTTATTACCCAGTTGTTGGGGTTGGTGGTTTTGTTCAGTTCATGTTTACAGTCGATCCAGATATAGTAATCAGTGTATTTTCCAGTTCGATTCCGGCTAAGTTGAAACCAGCGGTGTTTGTCACTAGTATGATTTGGAATGAAATCCATGATCAATTTCAAACCTTTTAAAAAGTATATAGAAAACATTTCAATGAAGTTAATTCTTTTAAAGTTAATCAAATTGGATATTATCATAATGACTCACCATGTAAAAACTAGAATGCAGGAAGACCACTTGGACCTGGTTCAGAACAAGATCTTTCAATGTCAATAGAATGATTGCCCTGCCTTTGCATGCATCTTAAGACAGGAGGATTACATTTTGATAATGGATGCTAGTGAATTAGTTCTTCAAATACACACATTTGCAATTGGCATTAGAGTTTTATCAATAGTTGGCTTCCTATGTATTCATAAAACATTACCTCCATTCGCAGAATGCTTCATTCACTTGAACCAGTGAATAATATCCAGCTCTGCAGTTAACCTAGGAATGTCCCTTTCCCAAATAAATGTTGTGTCTATATAAAGTATTTTGAGTTGTTTAAGAGAATGTAAAACCCTGGTTATTACAGATGCAACACTAGTGGTGGAAATAATATGAGCTGTTAAGATAAGAGGAACAGTAGAATTGAAGACATTTACAGCGTTCAGATCAGAGTGACTCTAGCATATCTTTGCTACAATAAGGTGAAACAGATTCTGTTGTCCTGCTCATCACAGACTCCTCAAACAGAGGAGCTGACTTTCACTATTTATTCTAATTCAAATTAAAAGAACTCTTTTAAATTTCCACTTAGGCTTCTCTGCTCTAGCAGAAGTAGTCTCCAGCTTTCTCTTATAGGTGATAGTACAAAGTATGAAGCTGCATTAACACAATATTAAAGCAACCTGTCTTTGTCTTCTGTATGACATAATGAAACCACTATCATAAATAACCTGTGTGATGATATGGCATTATTCTCCATATCAACACAATAAATTGCATTTTAATCTGCTAATAACCCACAATAATATTTAAACAATTCACTGATTAAGTTCTTCATTAAAAACAACAATCTAACATAGGAACATTACAATTGACTCCAAATAATTGTATATGTAAAATTGTACCTTAATGTATAAATTAAAACATTTTAATTTGTTGTTGTGTTTTGGTTTAAATTATATAATAACTAAATTGGAGAGGCAAAGCATTTCTAACTGCAGTTATAAACATTTCATTAATGGATATGTATACAGGTAGTCTCCAGGTTGCAAAGAACAAAGAACAGTACAGCACATAAACAGGCCCTTTGGCCCAGAAAGCCCGCACTGACTCATGATGCTTTTCTAAATCAAAAACCCTTTGCCTCTGTGCTGCCTGTAATTTTCTAGCCCTTACCTATTCATATATCAGTCAAGATGCCTCTTAAACATTGCTATTGTTTCTATTTGCACCCTATCCACTGGCGGTGCCTTCAAGATATTTACCACCGTCTGTGTAAAATACTTCTCACATCTCCTTTAAACTTACACCTTTTACCTTAAACCCATGTCCACTGTTAATTGATGTCTCTACCTGGGAAAAAGACTCTGAATATTTGTATTATCCATAATTTTGTAAACTTCCACCAGGTCACCCCTCAACCTTCGATGTTCAAGTGAAAACAAATCAACTTTGTCCAATCTCTCCTCATAGCTAACACCCTCTTAACCAGGTAACACCTTAGTAAACCATTTCCGTAAACTTTTTGAAGCCTCCACATCATTCTGGTGGTGTGACAAACAGAACTGTACACAATATTCCAAAAGTGACTTAACTAAAGTTCTATAGCAACATGATTTGCCAATTTTTATGCTCCATGTCCCAACCAATGAAGGCAAGTATGCCATATGCCTTCTTGACCACATTATCCACATGTGTTGTCACTTTCAGGGAACTGCGAACCTGTACGCCTATATTCCTCTGTATGTTGACGTTACTAAGAGTTCTGCCATTTACCATAAACATCTGTCCTGCATTACATCTTCCAATACACATCATCTCGCATTTATCCGGATTAAGCTCCATCTGCCATTTTTCCAATCAAATCTCCAGCCCATCCATGTCCTGCTGTATCCTTTGGCAATCCTCCTCACTACCCGCAGCCCCCTCAGTCTTTGTGTCATTCACAAACTTACTAATTAGGCCATCTGCATTCTCCTCCAAATTATGTATATATATTACAAACAACAGAGGTCCTGGCACTGATCTTTGCAGAACATCATTGGTTACAGATCTCCAGTTGACTGTTATTCTCTGTCTTCTACGCCTAAGTCAGTTGCGTATCCATCTTATCAGCTCACTGTGAATCCCATGTGTTACATCTTTTGTATTGGCCTGCTATGAGGGACCTTGTCAAAGGTCTTGCTAATGTCCAAATAGACAATATCTGAAATAAAGCTTTCACTAAAAGTGTTGATTTAGGCTCTGTTTTAAAACATTTTTCTTCTTGCATGTAGCAAGTGAATATCTGACTTTGCACGTCAAGTGTAGTAAGGTTGTCATTCAAAGCACTTTCTCAAACTTTTTTAATGTTTGTGTTATAACATAAAACATACAGTATTTGAATAGACCAATCAGCACAACTGCTTAATGTTTCTTATGCTTCTCACAAGTATTCTCAAACATTACGTCAACTAATCCTGTTGGCCAAACATTCTATTCCTTTAATGCACATGTACTTATTAGCTTCCCTTTAAAGATATCAAGAGGGAGATTTCTCCATTTGGCATTTCCATTGTGTTCAGCGATTTTTTTTCTAGCAGGAAAATTTTGTGTGTGAGAGGGTTCTGTTCAGCGGTCCATTCACAAGTCAATTTGTACGCAAGTTGGAACACAATGCAGGACAATATAAAGGAGCTGTTCGTAGTTCGTAGTTTGTATCAGGTCTTTAAAATTACATCCCTTATGAGATCACAGTAATGAGTACATGTTTTCATAAGTCAGACATTCATAAATCAGGGACCCCTTGTAATCTTTTTTTTTATTCTGATGTAAAAAGGTTACAATGACAAGTCC
The DNA here is from genome assembly GCA_024137785.1 of Ginglymostoma cirratum. NCBI lineage: Eukaryota > Metazoa > Chordata > Chondrichthyes > Orectolobiformes > Ginglymostomatidae > Ginglymostoma > Ginglymostoma cirratum. The sequence continues at coordinate 25,381,268 of JAHRHZ010000019.1, read as the reverse complement.
TTCTGTCACTTACATTTATGGTTTGCATACTCTGTGGTTCATAAGTAATGGACTTGCCTCCTATCTTGACTTTGTGTGATAGCTAGTTGGAAGTTCATTTCATATCTCTCCTGATTTTTATTTGCATTGACTTCATAGAATCACAGACATTTAAAGCACAGAAGGAAGCTTTTTGGCCCAGTGTGTCCTTGCCAACTTTCAAGTAGATATTCAGCCTAATCCCACTTTTCAGTTCAGCCTGGAGCCTTGTAGATTAAAGCATTTCAAGTGCTACCACCTTTTTTCGTTTGGCTGTGAGTTCCAGTTCCCCACCATCTTCCAAATGAAAAAAAATTCCCCTTAAATCCTCTCTAAACTTTTCTCTTCATATCCTAAATGCAGGGTTATGAACTCCTCAAGCAAGCAGAATAGAGCGATTCAGTTGATACGGTGCTAGATTTTATGTGTTCCTGCCAAGTGTATTTTCAGCAGGGACTGAACAAAAAATAGGGCGGAGGTACTCAGTCCACATCTTCCAATCCATTCCCTATCAAACTCTATATGGAGGTGGAATGACAGACGCCAAAATTGGCAGTTCATCCACATTTAACTAGATAATTAGGGGTTAACTAAGCTTAACTGGCCACAATATTGCCCTACCATACTATAACGCAGTTGGCTTGGGAAGGAGTAGGTAGTCCATTTCTTTTTAAAGGGTGGGAATGAGCAGGGGTACTTTCTTTGGAGAGCTCCTTGTGCACATCAGGGACACAGTCTTCTCCTTCTGAAGAAAGCACTACCCCACCCCACTTCCCTCCTCTTTTCTGAATTTTAATATCTCCCAACCGCCCTTCAGCCTGGACCTGTTTGTAGTCCTTTCAAAGTTCACTCGGCACTGCTGATTCTACTGGAGTTGCCTGCTAATAAGATTGGTCAGTAGCACCAGAAGGTGGCACTTCCACTAGCTGTGAAATCACATTCTGCACGAATTTAGCTTGCCCACCCTGAGTCATGGCTGCAGGTGCCCAGCTACTTATCAGTCTATCACCTGGTAGTCATTCCTTTACAGAGTGTGAGCAGTCTACTAGCCCCCCATGAAACTCTGCCCTTCATTTGCCCTTCATAATTTTATGCACTCATTAAGGTTTCCTTTAACAAACTGGGAAAGATTTCAACTAAGCCTGGGATTAATCTACTTTCAAAGATGTTAAACCCTCAAATAATTCCTCTCACACTGTTAATTTTATCTAATATTGTATTTCATGATCCTCCTTCATCATTGTAATGTCTATACCATCTCCCTCTTGCATGATAACAGGCACAAAGGCACATTAATATCTATACCAAAGTCCACCACCTCCACAATTATATTACCTTTATACCTAATAGGCCATGGCTTTTCAGAGTGGGGTTTGCAACCCCAGATAGGGGTCACAAGTTGAAAGTTTGGGATTATGAATTTCAAGGCAACATTAGTTGCTATGGAGCTATTAATATTTATAATTCAACTGGTCCAGTGCTCTTTTTAAACTGATTATTGTTTTAACATTTTGAGAAAAGCAAACATACCAATCCATACTTTCATAACATTAAAAACTTAAACCAAAGAATGGACTCCACACATAACCCCATATCGACAGACATGACAAATGCTTTCCCTGCTATGTGGAGAACAATTTACAGTCAGATCGTAGGAGACTTGTCATTTGTGTTTTACAATCTACAGAAATTAGTCAAACTGGTATTACAACATAATAGCAACCGAAAAATAAACCTCAACTATTGCAATGTGATCCCACCTCTGTCATGGACAGCTTCTAAGAGGTTGTCAAACTCTTCCATTGTTCCAAAAACTGGATCGATTTCTTCAAAATCTTCCACATCATACCCAAAATCTTTCATTGGAGACTTGTACACTGGACTTAACCAGATAGCTTTAATGTTTAAATAAACAAAGTAATCCAATTTTTCTTTAATGCCTAGTGGAAACAAATAGAAGATATTTTAATATGCTTCTTTCTTTTACATTAGATGCAGAATTAAGATTAAAACTCCCAAAAATTATGATGATACTTATATCAGTTATTGGTGAAAAAAGACACATTTGTTGAAGAGATAGTAGGAACTGCCAATGCTGGAGAATCTGAGATAACAAGGTGTAGAGCTGGATGAACACAGCAGGCCAAGCAGGATCAGAGGAGAAGGAAAGCTGACGTTTCGGGTCTAGACCCTTCTTCAGAAATGGGGGAAGAGAAGGGGATTCTGAAATAAATAGGGAGAAAGGGGGAGGCAGATAGAAGATGGATAAAGGAGAAGATAGGTGGAGAGGAGGCAGACAGGTCAAGGAGGTGGGGTTGGAGCCAGTAAAGGTGAGTTAGGGAGGGGATAGGTCAGTCCAGGGAGGACGGACGGGTCAAGGAGGCAGGACGAGGCTAGGAGGGAGGAGATGGGAGTGGGGCTTGAGGTGGGAGGAGGGGATAGGTGGGAGGACAGGTTAGGGAGGCGGGTACGAGCTGGGCTGGTTTTGGGATGCAGTTGGGGGAGGGGAGATTTTGAAGCTTGTGAAATCCGCATTGATACCATTGGGCTGCAGGGCTCCCAAGCGAAATATGAGATGCTGTTCCTGCAACCTTCGGGTGGCATCATTGTGGCACTGCAGGAGGCCCAGGATGGACATATCGTTCAAGGAGTGGGAGGGGGAGTTGAAATGGTTCGTGACTAGGAGGTGCAGTTGTTTGTTGCGAACCGATCGTAGGTGTTCTGCAAAGCGGTCCACAAGCCTCTGTTTGGTTTCCCCGATGTAGAGGAGGCCACAGCGGGAACAGCGGATACAGTACGCCACATTAGCAGATGTGCAGGTGAACATCTGTTTGATGTGAAAGATCTTCTTAGGGCCTGGGATGGGGTGAGGGGGGAGGTGTAGGGGCAGGTGTAGCATTTCCTGCGGTTGCATGGAAAAGTGTCGGTGGTGGTGGGCCTGGTGGGGAGTGTGGAGCGGACAAGGGAGTCACGAGGAGAGTGGTCCCGCCGGAAGGCAGATAAGGGTGGGGAGGGAAAAATGTCTTTGGTAGTGGCATTGGATTGCAGATGGCGGAAGTGTCAGAGGATGATGCATTGGATCCAGAGGTTGGTGGGGTGGTACGTGAGGACGAGGGGGATTCTGTTTTGGTTGTTATTGCGGGGAGGGGGTGTGAGGGGTGAGTTGCGAGAAATGTAAGAGACATGGTCGAGGGCGTTTTCGACCATTTGTTGAAGCTTTGACACATTTGTTGAAGCATTTTGCTTTACCCTGAAGAAGGGTCTAGGCCCGAAACGTCAGCCTTCCAGGTCCTCTGATGCTGCTTGGCTGTTGTGTTCATCCAGCTCTACACCTTGTTATCTCAATGTGTTTACATGTTCTTTCAGTCTTTGAGGCCCTCTGTATTAACTTATGTAGCTTCCACCATGCACAAATGCATTCACTGTAAACCTGGTAGCAAATTCTAAATTGGCAAATAGTCTAATTCTTCACACACTCAAGATTATTTAGCAAATGTTGTCCAATCACAAAATCACATGAAATGTTGGAAACTGTGTTTTGAATTTTGCAAGCACAGGCATAATTGATACGGTCAGCACTTTGTCCGCTGTGATATGCTGCTTCATATGATTCACAAACAGAAGGAATTTGTACACACACTGTGTTTCAACTAAATAAAATAGGTGACAGCTGTTCTCTTTTCCTGCTAAGTGATAGATTTTTAAGGTTATAAACTTGCTCAAAATGCTCTTAAAATTTCAGTATCAAATATTTCAAGGTGAGAGCATCATGATCTGTATAAATAACTGTCTTTGCAGAGCTAGTAAGAACTGCCGATGCTGGAGTCAGAGATAACACAGTGTGGAGCTGGAGGAACACAGCAGGCCAGGCAGCATTAGAGGAGCAGGAAAGCTAACATTTCGGATCAGGATCCTTCTTCAGAAAAGTCTCTGCAGAGTTGTTAAGGATTTTGATTTGATAATGGTATAGGACTACACTAAATTAAAAGCCTCTTTTTCTACAGTTTAATATTTCTGTTGGCATGTATTCACTATGTGTAAACAAAAACTGAAATAATTGACTTGCCAATTCTTTTCCCCATCTCATCCTCTCATAATAAAACTGCACAAACCCGATGTTGTTGGCATCAACAGCCAGTTTAAATGGCTTTGTATAATTCAATGGTGCAGCAGTCAGTACAGCTTTCAAGTTGTCAAAGTCTCTCTTATATTCCTTTGTCAATTCAAATTTCTTGTTTCTTAAATCTAATCCTTCATCCAGTAAAGGGTCATGCTGTCTACACATTAAAGCTCCCTGCTCAGCTGGCACAACAATAACCAGTTTCACCAGAAACAGCAACAGTTTCACTCATTACTCTTTCCTTTAATGTTAATATTTCTTCCTATAAGCTTTAAACAAGCTGCAGCCTTAGCTTACTTGCTTCTTAACATATGTTATTTAAACTCATGTCATCGAATTCATGTCTTCAAAAGTTTCTGTTTCTCAAGCTTTTCACTTGACCAACTCAGTTTTCACCCTAGTCTTACCCTGACTGCTCTGAGGACCGCTAAACTAACAGTAACTCTGTTTCTATACTCTTTTATTTTTCTGACTGAACTTACCTTTCTAAATGAACTTGTTTCTATTTCTGTCTCCCTGCATCATTGGACACCTTTTGAAAGGATCCGGCACAGTGCTGAAGTTTGGAACAAATCTTTGATAGAGTTCATTTATACTTAATTCCTACAAAATTTCTTGTTTTGTCTTAGGTATGGAAAACTCCAAGATAATCCTTATTGTTGTTTCTCTAGTTACTACCTAGCATTGTCACAAGGAGTGGCCCAAATAAGCCACTTTTGCTTTGGCAAACTTACTTATGGCCTAATTTATGACCAAAATAACTTTCTGTAACTGATAAACAATTTGTTTGAGTGTTGGAAATGCTATCAAGTTTGGCTGAACACAACCAAATCACTAATATATGCAATGCAATTGAATAAGGCTTTGATGACCTTGTTGGTTCATCTTTGAGAAGTCATTGGTGCATTTTTCATTCTAAACAATGTGATTTGACATTGGTAAAGTTCATCCAGGATTGTAACAACTGGTATTTCTTTGGCTGTGTCATCAAAGGTACGTGTCAAAATCCCTATGTTTGTCAAATCTTCTTGATGCATTCTTCAAGCTGTGGAATCAGACATGAATCTGCCTTTGTTACCATGCTGACTTTGCAATAATCTCTATACAATTAATGTGATCCATCATGTTTAGACACTACTACAATAGGTGACGTCCTGCTACTGTGACTTGGTTTAATAATATCATTGTGCATTTTAAACTTGATCTCTTCCCTCACTTGACCTAACATCCATTGATTGAGTCTGAAAGGAAGTTGTTTCATGATTGACACATGGTCTACATGAACATAATGTATGTCCAAAAATGTTTGCCTTTGCCTACTTACACAAGTCAATTTATGAGTCTTTGATAGCTTTTGTATCTCGATAATTTTTTGAAAAATTGCATAATATTCCATTTAACTTGTCAAGCACCTACATTATCCAATCTAGTTACTGGAGAGTGAACTTTAGAATTTTCAGTTTCTGATTTATTTTCAAACCATTCTGATGCTTTTATTTCATAGTGGAACAGTTTGGCAAGGGACTTGGCAAATTCAGGAGCACAAGTCTTCAGATGAAGCTGCCAATGTGCTTTTAACAAAAGAACATAAATATTTATCACATGAAAGCAAAAAACAACAAAAAACATGTTTTATTACACAAGAAATATTTGAAGTGGTCTCACTACAAATATCAGAAAGAAAGATTCAACTCTCTTTATCCCTTCCGGACACCTTATCCTTCGTCCAGTAAGGGTCATGCTGTTTCCGTGTTAAAGCTCCTTGCTCAGCTAGCACAATTATAACCAGTTTCAGCATTCACTAATTACTCTTTTCTTTAATGTTAATATGTTTTCCTATAAGCCTTAAACAAGTCGCAGCCTTATCTTACTTGCTTCTTAACGTGTTATTTAAACTAATGCCTTCAACGGCTTTCTGTTTCTCGAGCTTTTCGCTTAAGCAACTCAGATTTCTCCCTTGTCCTGCCCTGACTGTTCAAACGACTGCTAAACTAACAGTACCTCTGTTTCTATACTCCTTTATTTCTGTGAATAAACTTGCCTTTCTAAATGAAATTGTTTCTTTTTCTGTCTCCCTACATCATTGGACACCTTTTTATTAGGCAATAGCCCAATTTTCTTTGTCTCTTCCACTCATTTTCTTAATGCACTAAAGTATCAGTGGGCACCACAGTGGGTCAGTGGGGAGCACTGCTGTGTCACAGCACTAGGGACCCAAGTTTGATTCCAGCCTTGGACCACTGTCTGTGTGAAGTTTGCACATTCGCAAAGTACCTACGTGCATTTCTGCTGGGGGCTCCATTTCCCTCCCACAGTACAAAGATGTGCCATTAAGTGGATTGGCCATGCCAAATTGCCCATAGTGTCCAGGAATGTGCAGGGTAGGTGGATTAGCTATGGTAAATGCTGGTTATGGGGATAGGTTAAGGAGCTAGGTCTGGGTGTGATGGTCCTTGGACGGTTGGTGTTGTCTCGATGGGCTGAATGTCCTCTTTCCACACAATGGGGATTCTCTGATTCTATTCACTTCAAAGGTTTTAAAGATTGCATCTAAATGCATGCAAATGAAACTAATCTCCAGAAACTCCGCTTCATTCACAGGACAACTCTAAAATGAAACTCAAAACCACATTTTCCCCTCCACACAATACAGAAACGCAAATCAAACTTAAAACTAAAACATCATTCTTCCATTTTCGAACTCAAGTTCCTAAAGAATTATACTATGAAAGTTCATCAGAACGTGACTAGATAATGAGCTGGGAACACAAATAATGTGGGGAAACCTGACCCACACCTAAGTGGATCCCTTCCTATTTTTGTGCCCACCTCCATACTTTATTCAATAAAATGAACATCCCTCTCTTCGTGTCCACAGTCAGATTTGCCTTCTTTGCGAAATGTACAATGCTGTAACTAAATATTTATGACATATGTAACTGACATCATTAAATAGAATGATTCTGCATCCAGACCTAAAATGTCAGAAGTACTCCCCTCAATGAGGAAACTCTGAATACACAACTACTGTTGATTCATTGAATTATTAAATACAACCCTATTGTGTGCAACAATTACGAGACAAAATAGTCATTCCACTGGTGTAGTGTCTTTCAAGATGAATAATCTAAGAAGTGAGACAAAAGCTGGTTCAGAGAGAGGAAAGAGAGTAGGAGTAAAGGTAAGATTATCACAGTTGGCAAGATACAGCGATGGCCAGTAGGTTACATCTATGACTGCTTCTATTCACCCTGTATATTTTTTAAAAACAAGATGGAACAGAATAGCATTAAATTTTCAGGAGGTAGTAAAATAAGTGAACAGTTCTGAAGACTAACGAATCTGTAACAGGGTATTGATAAGGGTGTGGAAGAAACCAGAAAAAAATTAAGATGATGAGTGGATCCCATTGATTTTTCTTTGTTAATATGATTGTTTTCCTCGTCCAAAAAAGGCTAGGTGCATCATAAAGTGTCAAACATCAACCCGGGATGTGTAATGAACATACCATCCTTTCTCAAAGACAGGCTTTTGAACATGGACAAGCTACATGGTGAGGAAGCCATTTTGTTTGGTACTTTATAGATTCAGTAAGAAGCCACTGAGGCACAGAATTCCATCAGAAAACCTCAAAACTCACCATGGTTTGCGTGTTGAATGAATGTCCTAAGGAAATAATGGATGTGGGCATAGTTACAACGTTTAAAAGACATTTGGATAAATACTTGAATAGGAAAGGTTTGGAAGGATATGGGCCAGGAACAGGCAGGTTGAACTAGTTGACTTTGGGATTATGATTGTCACGGACTGGTTGGACCGAAGGATCTGTTTCCGTGCTGCATGACTCTATGACTAAGTTAACTAAGCATATTAGATAAATAAACACCAATATCATGTAATTAGATACAGAAACACCCCACTAACTTTTTCTGAACTTTATTTTACCTGAAAACCAATCTTCTGGAAATCCTACTATCAGATGCCTTGCAGCTAACTGAAAATTATTTGTTATATAGGCATTCAATTCAATGAAAGCATCAACTCATCTACCAAGCTACAGGCCTGCCACAAAAAGGCTGGTTATTCTTGAAACATTCCAGTCCTTCTGGTGTAGGTTTACTAGGCATACAGGAAAAAGACAATAGCATCTTATGAGTGTTTCACCACCACATCTGTCATTCCCTGTTATCATCTTCATTGTTCACTCAAGTTTCTTCATATAGTTAAGGTAAACGGCTACTAATGGTTAACTTTGCATTTGTGGCACAAAAAAAAATGTGTCAGTGAAAGAAACTGTAGCTTTATGACTATGATTTATATAGCTGAATTTTAAAGCCTCTACCCCATGCAAAAAGGGCAATAGGATACCAAAAATCACAGGGAAAGACTGACTATGCTCCTTACTTTGATAATGCTGCTGGTGTCAGTGTCCTGTGATTCACAGCTTAGGGAGCCTGGGTAACCTCTGAAGCAAACAAAGGAGTATCAATGATATTCCAACTAGAATGTTCCAACACAATTAGCACATGAATGCAAATTGAGAGTACCAATGTGGTGTGAGGCAGATTTGCAATCCTTTGTGCTTAAGGTCAGAACTGGCATTCAGCATTGGTACTTAAAGAGGCAAACAGCTGTACGGAAAATTAATCAGTGTGTTTGCTGATGCTGAATTTCAATTCTGTGGAAGCCTTTGCATCCTGAACTGTGATTACAAAGCTGAGGGTTTTTTTTTGGCAATTATGAACATAATTCAATCTTTGCCATGAGGAAGGTTGAGGAAGAATGGAATTCATTCTATAAACTTAATTGTTGAGTTTTGGATAGGGTCAGGACAAACTGGTCTAGGCACTAGCATGCAAAATATGGGCACTGCTTCAGCAGCTATTATAGGAGCAGGCATGCTACCATCTTAATGCAACTCTTCATACAACCAAAGCTGAAGTAGACCATTCAGCCCTTAACACATTCAGTAATATCATGGCTAAATTTTTCATGTTTCAAATTCCACATTCCCAACAACACCTTTGATTCAGTTACCTAATACACATCTATCTACCTCTGCCATAAAAATTTAAAGATCCTGCTTCCAATGGCTTCTGAGACAAAGTTCCAAAGTTGCACAACCATCTGAAAGAAAAAGAAATCGTCTCTGCTCTGAAAGAGTAACTTCTGTTTTTTTTTAAATGGTGCTTCCCAGTACTGGATTCAACCACAAAATGAAACATTTTTTCTGGTCCCCCTTTCAGGTCAAGAGCATTCAGCATCTTATACTCTTCAATCACATCATCGCTTCACTCTTCTAAACTCAAATGGAAACAAATCTAGTATGTCCTACCTTTCTTCATAAATCAATTCACTCATTCCAGGTATCAATCCAGTAAATCTCCCCTGAACCACCTCCGATGCATTTATATTCTTTCTTAAATAAAGAGACCAAAGTTGTACACTATATCTGCTGTTTTTCTTCTAGAATTATTGTTACTTACCATTCAGATCTCCAATACCATTCCCATCAGAGTCTTTGAAGGATCTTGGGTAGATCTGGTAGATTGGGCTGGCTTGCCACCAGTCCAAACACTTGGGTGACAGGGCAATGATGGTGATAGTGCAGGCTACCAGAGCAAGTGTGGCTGCCAGGATGAGCCAGAAAATAATTTCTCTTGGCAGCCTGTAACGTAATTGATTTGAATAGCACATTAAGACCTCTTTTGGCATTCCCGCGAAGGGTCCAGCTTCATCATACATGCTGAGTTGGTCTTCCTTGTCACAATGTATATTCACAGTATTATCAGGCTCCTCTTTTGGTTTAGTGCCTTCACTGAATTCACTTATTCTACAAGATCTTCTTTCTTGGCTTTCATCTTCTTCAAAAGCTTGGTTGGTATTACCTTTTTTCTCTCTCAGATCCGTATTCTCAAGATTGGTTTGATTTGTGTCAAAAGACATCTTAAATGCCTTGCTTTGTAATCACACTTTTTATTTGTGTAGCTACAACTCTGAACTGGTTGGTGAAAGTATTGTATTTTATACAGTCTCATCTGGTACCTTTGGACTTCAGACTCTTACCAGCACTTAACAGGTGATAGTGTAAGCAGGCCAAAAATCATTAACTATGTGAAAAAGATATGTTTTTGCCAAGCATACAAATACTATTCTCCATTTCTCAATACAATTGAAAACTTAAAATTTCAGAACAATCCACATATGATTCTAATTTTTTTTAATAGAAATGCATGTTTTAAAACTAAATTTCTTTCAAAGGTTAAAAAAACTTTAAGTGCACTTAATTGTACTTAATTTACTTCCTCAATCTGCTCTGTTTTAATCCTGAGTGACCCTTCTAATATGTCATTTATATTATCAGTTTGAAAATTCTGTCAAAGTCAACACCAAACTGACAATATAACACTCTTGACCTTAGAAGTTCGAAGCACAGTCATAGCATTACCAACTTCCTCTTTTGGTTTAGTACTATCACTGGATTCACTACAATCTCATCTATAAAGACTGTACAGTCCACCTTACCTCTGCAACTGGTATGACTTCTGGTAATAAGATAAACACAAACTGTGCTGAAAATCCAGGTAAAGCTAGCAAAAATCCATGGCCTATGGACAAATTGAGCCATTGAACTGTTCCTGCTTCTCTCTGGACAATTGTTTCTGCATCACCTCTTTGTATATTGTTCTACGCCACTAAATAATTCAGGAAATTAGAAGAAAAATACATTTTGCAAGATTTCCAACAGTTTGTGCAAGGAGCAACAAACAAGAACAATGTATTGTTTGTAGAACAATGTAGAAAAGAATATTGTTATTATATGCTGGTGCATATGCAAGTTGTTTTAAAATCTTTGCCAAATAATTTGTATTTTCCTTAGTTCCTGCACTAACAGAGTGGCCAGTGAAACTTTAGAGGAGCGACTTACACTAAAAGTACATATGTCTGTATCCAGATGGGGCAGGAATGGTGGGGATGGGTGAGGGGTGTAATTAGACAGCGAACTTTCATATGTTCATTTTGTTCAACACTTTTCTACTTCCTTATCTTGTATTCATGCTTCGTTCAAACTATCATGTTAGTAATTAGGGTAATTTTAACAACTGCTGAAGTGGAAATTATATTATCAGAACCACTCATGTCAGCAGTTCTGCAATATAAAGAGGCTATAAATTTTCTGCTTGACATGTGAGATACTGAACAGAAATTAAAGTACAACTGCCTGGTTACCAAGAGCTAAAGAAATAACAAACAACCAAACTGTCTTAAAATATACACACACACAAATAAAATATTATAGAAATGTTTTAAATATCCTTAAACAGTCTGTAAGTCAAGAAGTAAACAATGAATTCTGCATTATTTTGGGAAATTAAAGTATTTATGACTCATGAAAGATGAAATTTGATAGCCCCTGGAGGCAGGCAATTAAATTGCTCCCATTTGAAGTAGTGCAGGCAAAGTACAAACCTTGCGTTTCTTGTTATTTTAACTAATTTCAGCATTCAGCTAGTGTTAATCATACTGTTCATTGCTCGAGTCTATCAGAAAAAGGCCAACATAGTGAGTGGTTAATACCAATTATATCTAGCCTGAGTCTCTTTAAGAGGGAATGCAGGTGCTGGCAGTCATGCATAACAGTGACTCTGATCTGTGAAACATTGAACAATGTAATGAAAAGGAAAGAACAGGTTTCAGATTTTTCAGATGCTGTATTCGAGGCATTGTTTGAGGAGGTAAGAAGAAAAGAGATATCCTGCATCAGGGCCACATATTTGGAAGCCAGTGGGAACAAATCTTCATCGTGGTCATTGCCAGGAGTCAAACCTTTTGGACCTTGATGCTGTTATCTCTCCTCAAATGCTCCTTTTTTAACAAACCATACTACAAACATCAAACTCTACTCAATTCTCTACACCGCTATTGCTCACAAACAAACCATAATAATCTGAACACACACCCAACATACATAAATTGCAACACACCTTCATGTATTTGCCATTACTGCAAGTGTCACACTACACCTCATAGCTGTATACATGGCCAGCAACACATTTAAGATAGCCACGTCAGCTAGAGCGATCAGATTTACTGACACACTTCCCTCTGTCTGGTGGGTAAGGTGGTGCTCAATTACAGGTAAGTGTTAACTGGAAAGAGACTCCCATGAAGGACACAGTACTCGTCATAGTGGAATCAACATTGTTGAACCCATGGCCAGTGGACAGGGTGAAACCATTAGGGATGACAACATTCATATAGCTAGTCCCCCTTCTCATATCCCACTTTGCTAGATTCCACCTTTCTTTTGGTTTACATAGTAAAACATTTTGAACATAGTATAAGTATGCATGTCTTATTTTCCTTCCTGTCATAACTTTAACCTGTGCCCTTTGCCTTTCAAATAGCAAAGAAGTACAACCTTGCCAGGAACAGGAGGAAGATAGTGATGAGGATACATCATCATTCAATTTCACACTCACAGTTATCAACTCAGAAATTAGAGGTGGAACCTGTATGAAGTGAGACTCTGGTTATGAGTGGCCTACCGTTAGGGAAGAGGGATAACAATAGTATAGATGCCAATTTCCTTGGTGGAGAAAGTTGCTGGTGAGTTTTGTTGCAGGGAATTTAGATGAGCTCAGATGTCCTATCCTATAGAAAGAAGCTGGTGAATATGAACAATTTTCACAATGTCTGGTACATTGAGAAACCTAACTGAAAGCCTCAGCTAATATCAAGAAAATTGAAGATGTTCAACAACTTCGCAATTGCTTTACACAGAATTTGCACCATAGATTGTTAGTCAATTCCATTGACTATTTCATGGTTAATGTCCTGCCTCACCTCAGGTTCTCAAGGTAATGCCTCACTGAGCATAACAATTGTTGGTGCCCATTTTCATTTCTTGGCCCTTATTCCTCACCTCCCTTCTTCCTTGTTTAAGTTTTATTTAACTTTAATTGTGGGTGATGTCAGATCAAACTTCAAATTAGGTAGTAGTCTAAACCACTTCCATCTTACATGTACTGTTCCACCATAGTGAGGCAACATCAAAAGCCTATAATTGTTACTTCCCTTGTGGTTTGCATGCTGTTCATTTGCATTTAGTTGTGGGCTATACACTAGCTTTTGGATTGGAGCTCCAATACTTTGGATGATCTGAGATAAAAGGTACTGCAGATGCTGGAGAATCCGAGATGACAAGCAGGGGGCTGGATGAACACAGCAGGTCAAGCAGCATCATAGG
>JAHRHZ010000019.1:25326508-25367480 GCA_024137785.1 Ginglymostoma cirratum | reverse complement strand
GATGCTGCTTGACCTGCTGTGTTCATCCAGCCCCATGCTTGTTACTTTGGATGATCTGTTTTGTTGAGGTGAAACAGGCACAGTGTGTGCGCATGTGTTTCTATCTACAAAGAACAGAATCGCAGAAGTCTGAGAGTTCACCTGGAGGACAGTCATACCAACACTGGTTCTTCAAATGTGCATCTGTACCCTGGGCCAATCTCCTGCTTTTCTACCATACTCTTGCATGCTACTTTTATCCAAATAATGCTTTCTAGAATGCATCAATTGAACCTGCCTCCACACTCTTTCAGGCAGTGAATTCCATACTGAAAGTAAAAAAATGTTGGAATTCACAGTGGGTCAGGCTGCATTTGTGGAGAGAGAGCAAGCTAATGTTTCAAGTCTTCGTCAGAGCTCCCCCTAACTACATGCTGAGTGAAAGACTTTTTTCATATCACCCTTGCTTTTTTTTTGAAAATTACTTTAAATCTGCGCTGTATCATTCTTGTTTCTTTCACAAGTAGAAACAGTTTTGCCCTATCTGTTCTATCCAGCCCACTGATAATTTTGAAAGCCTCTGTCAGATGGCCTCTCAGCCACCTCTTTAGCAGAACAGTCCCAACTGTTTCGAAGGAGCAGGAAAGTTGACGTTTCAGGTCGGGACCCTTCTTCTTTTCTGAAGAAGGGTCCCGACCAAAACATCAACTTTCCTGCTCCTCTGATGCTGCCTGGCCTGCTGCATTCCTCCAGCGCCATACTGTGTTATCTTTGACTCCAGCATCAGCAGTTCTTACTATCCCCAACTTTTTTAATCTGTCTTATTACTGAGGTTTCTCATCCCTGGAACCATTCTTGTAAATTACTTCTGTACTCTTTCCAATGTGTTCATATCTTTCCTTTAATGTGGTGCTCAGAACTCTATACAATGCTCCAGCCAAGGTCTAATAAGTATCTTAGACATCGCCTTCTTGCTCTTATACTCTATGCCCCCATTTGTAAAGCTGAGAATACTATACGGTTTACTTACTGCTCTCTCCACCTGTCCTGCCACCTTCAATGATCTGTATACAGAGGCACCTGGATCCCTATGCTCCCGTAGCACATTTAGAATTCTATCCACTATTTTATATTTTCTCTCAATGTTCTTCATTCCAAAATATATCACCTCAGAATTCTCTGTATTAAAACACGTCTAATTTCTATCTGCCCACTCCACCAACTTCTCAATGTCCATTTGGAGTTTTACCCTGCCGTCCTCACAGATTACAATTCTTCCACGTTACCTGTCATCTACAAATTTTGAAACATTCCCCTACACACCAAGATCTAGATCATTAGTACATGTCAGGAAAAGCAATTGTCTCAATTCTGAACTCTAGGGAACTCCATCACAAATTATCCCCCAGCTCAAAACATGTCCATTAACCATTATTCTATTTCTTCTGACTCAGCCAATTTTGTATTAACTTTATTGCAAGACTAAAACTTTCCTCGTAAGATTGTTGTGTATCACTGTATCAAACACCTGGTGAAAATTCGTGCGCACCACAAGGCCCCTGCATAGTGATAGATATGCAGAGTTTCCAGCACCATACTGTGAGCACAACTGACAATTCTAAATTGGTTTTTGGCATAATTCCTTGCACATTCAGGATGTTGTTCAAATGCAGAATCACATCTAATGCTAAGATACTGCTTTCAAAGTTTGCAACTGGTTTGATAAGGTCAGTGCCTTGCTTGTTACAAACAGTTGGAGAGACATTTGTTACAATCCACAGTGTCTCATTCTCTCTTTTAAGTAATGCTCTCTAACTTATCACAGACAGCTCATGCCTAATACCATTGAAGTTTTGTTTAAGGAGATTCAGGATACCATTCTCATAATCAACTACATCAGTCTACATTTTTGGATTGATCCTTAAGAAGTAAACGAACCTTCAAGGTTCTGTAAGATAAGGGAACTTTAAGAATGGAAATGAAATGTAGAACTGTGTTCACAGCATAAGTCTTAGAGTTCAGTTAGTGCTGTTTGCTTTGCTTAATTTATTTTTGTATAGTCACGTCTGATATTGGTTAAAAATTTGAATTTTTATGCTATTGCTTGTTCAGGTAATCACTGATTGCTTGAATTTCTTTTTTAAAAAAATGGCCAACCAATAACTTGTTTGTAACAAAATGCCTACAGCAACATCAAATTGATATATTTGAATTGCCTATAGCAGTACAGTGAGTTTTCTTTAGTCCTGCTGCTGGTGCTGTTGACTGCTACAATTTTTTGCCACGGCCTAAGGCATTTTATGGTGATCTCTGTTGCATCAATATTTCTTGTATCTTCCTATGGTCATTTAAAAAATTTATTTGCAAGATATGGCTAAGTTAATCTCCAAAGGAGCAACAATTAAAATTAAAAAGATGTTAATGAAGCAGCTGGATGCTATAATGTAAGGCATGGCTGGGAAACTACAATGAAAGACCAATCATGGCACAATGGCCTTCAATATGTATGTTGTGATACTTTAATTTTATATTGAAACTGGAAAATAAAATAATTGGAGTGAGTTACAATTAAAATGGATAGAGCCTATATAGCTGCATGTTGCATGTATGAACAGAAAATTTAGGATCTGAATTTGACATCCATGTAGAATACCACAAAGTAGATCTGTGTAAACAAATAAAAATCTATTCATTTACATGTTCCACTAGTAACAAATGTAAAATATAAATCCACTCATATTATGTTCAATTTCTGAGATCAATGCTTTAAACTGAACATTTATTGAGATAAATTCTTAATTGTAGCTTATATTGTTTTAAATAAATAAACACATAGGTCTGATATTTAAATGGGTTCATTTATTGCATGAAAAGCAATCAATGAGTTTGTTTTTCAACATGCATATACTGTAGCTCAATTAGACACATCAAAATTCTGATTCATTGAATTTTAGCATATATCCTGTGTTTGCTTCTATTTGCATTTCATTCAAATTTATTTCCTGCAATGATGTTAAACCTCTTGACTTTGCTAATAGGATAGCAGATGAAGGCAAGTATAGCCCAGAAAAATCTACCATAGTTGTGCCACCAAAATTCAAGACCACCAAAATTCCTACTTGATCCCATTCTCTCGTGAATGCAATTATATTTGTTGAATTTTCCAGAATTTGAAAGTCACCAAACCGTAGAGGTTTTTCTTCACTTCTTAACCTTCCAAGATTCCAGAAATATGACAAAGTTGATAGCGGGTCATCAGCTTGTATCTGTTAAAATCAAAGAAAACTCTTAGGTTCTAAGTTAAATATCTTATGATCATGGAATCATGCAGCACAAAGGGATGTCATACTGAAAGATCTGTCCATTGATTGCACGTGTCCTGTTCTTTCCCAAGAGTTTGGGTATTCTTTTTGCTTCACATATTTATCTATTTTTCTAAAGTTAATTTTGAATCTGCTTCTCCCACCCCTTCCAGAAATGCATTCCAATTAAAATCATGTGCATTGGCTAACTCTTCCCTCCATGTTACAAAAGTACATCCTGCTGTTTTGAGCCTGTGGACAGGACACCCATAGGAAGGAAGCAGGATCTTACTTTAAACATACAAGCTGGGCGTGACAATATGTCATTTCGTTTAACCTAAGTCCTGAGAGGGGATTTGTGCTCAGCCAGGGTAAAGAGTAGAGGATGGGAAGCTGCGATTAGCTCCCCCATCAGGCAAGGTCTGGCAGAAAGTGGATCTTGCATGCATAATTTTCCACAATGAGATTTCAGTATTCCTTTGGAAGGAGGATCTCTGTTCTTCCAGGCCTCATAATTAATCCTGATGTTTCCTTTTAATCAGGCTAGTATCTTTCCCACTGATCAAGATCAGACACACATTCCCCAATCTCAGTCAGAACCTTGTCTCGACAAACCCAATCTTCAATTCAAACTGTGATTATTGTGTATTTCTTTTGTTATGTATGTCTTTCATGTTTAATAATTTTCATAGACTTGCGTTTGAAGAATTATGAACACAGTTTTCTTTTCAAAAAGGCTAGTTAAAAGACTTTGTAACTCTTTTTTAAACACATGTCTTGTGATAACTACTTGCTTGTTGGAGACCACTTTCAGACGCTCATGACCGTCTGGCTTCAAATTCTGCTTTGAATATTGTTTAGAGTGGCTGGCGAACAGCCTGCAATAGGAAAGCAGCTTCACAGCTTAGCTATCCTGCTTCTGCAAATAATTGCTCCTGTGAATCTGATTGTCATCTTGAAAGGCACCTCAATATTGTTTTTCCTAGAAAAGCTGCATTTCCAAAGATTCCAGAGATAACGACTTATGTTTGGTAATACGCATCTACACATGCCAGAACACAAGGCTGACAGACATGTGAACATATCATAACTTATCTTTTAAGCCTTCAGAAACTAACCATTATTGGCCAGAAGATTTTTTTTTCCCAAAATGAATCTCTGCAGAGAGAAATCCATGTTTATGTTTTCCTGGTATATGTGGTCATATGTACATCTTTCAAATTGTGTTAATTTGCATTATATCGTTGCCAAATATGTCTCATGCCCCCAATAAATAATAATATTATTGTTTAATAAAAAAACTGAAGGATGGATTTTTTTTATGGATAAAGTATCTAACTGACCAGATTAGTAATTGAAGAAAACATTAAAATTTACGTTGTGGCCAGTGGAATAGTTATGTTAAAGCAAGATACAATGCACTTTTTAGCCATGGCCATAACAATTTGAAATAAACTTATCCACCATTCAAGCATCTTTGAGAATATGCAATACTGAACTTAGCCATGGCATTAGTTTCAGCCATTTGGCAACATTTTCATTCAATCAATCGTATTTGAGTTGCATAAAGGTAAAGTATTGTGCATGATTACGTACAAGGTGAAACCTTATAGCATTATTTGCATTTAATATGATTTAATGTAGGAATAGGAGGCCAACCACAAGCAGTAAACAGGAAGTGGCATTATCTGAGGCTCAAGGAGACATGAAAGTGGGAAACAGGGAAGGGCATTGTCTGAAAGGCATGGAATCTCGAAAGTAGTAAACAGGGACTGGCATTGATTGAATGTTTCAGAACAACAAAACAACAGATAGAGGATACGCAAGTCAGTGCAGGGTATAGTACAGTCAGTCTGGTGAATGAGGATGGATTGCTGCAGCCAGTCCCACATCAACCCTATGAAAATGCTTCAGGACCTGGTATTTCTCAGTCAAATCAAATTTACTCTTCTAAACTGTACCAGATACAAGCCAAGCTTGTCCAATCTTTCCTCTTAAGACTGCCTGCCCATTCCAGATATTAGTCTACTAAACATTCTCTGAACTGCTTCCAAAGCATTTGCTTCCTTGCTTAAATAAGACCAATATTATATACAGTAATACAGATGTGGTCTCACCACTGCCTCGTATGACTGAAGAGTAATTTTTTTGTCCTCAGTTCCTCTCACAATAAACAATAACATTTTATGAGCTTTTCTAATTACTTGCATTACTTGCTAACTAACCTTTAGCAATCTATGAATGAAGAAAAAATCAGAGTTAACATTAGGGGTGTGGTGACCCTTCCTCAGTTCTGACCTGTAACATTAACTCTGACTTTTTCTTCACAGATGCTGCCAGACCTGCTGAGTTTTTCCAGCAACTTTGTTTTTGTTCCTGATTTACAGCATCCATAGTTCTTTCAGTTTTTCTTTAGCAATCCATGCATGGGAACACTCGGCTCCCTCTGTACCTCACAGTGCTGCAATCGCTCACCATTTAGATAATATATTTCTAACTTTAATCATTCTGCCAAAATGTACAGTTTCACATTTTCCATTATATTTTATTCACCAGATATTTGCCCACATATTTAGCATATTTATATCTTTATACAGCCTTCTTGCATCTTCTTCACAACTTACATGCCTACCTCTTTGTTTCCTTTCATCCAAGCCATTTACATAACTTTTAAACAGCTGACGTCTCAGCACTGATTCCTGTGGCATACCACTCGTTACATCTGGCCAATCTGAAGAAGACCATTTAAGCCTATTATCTACTTACTGTTAGTTAGCCAACCTTCTAACCATGCAAAATGTTACCCCCTACACCATGCATGTTTACATTCCACATTAAAATGTCTTCTGGAAATCAAAGTACCATACATCAAACTTACTGATTACTGAGAGGCCTGGATAGAGAGGATGTACAGAGGAAATGGAGAAGATGTTTCCACTAGTAGAAAAGACGAGAACCTGAGGGCAAAGCCTCAGAGTGAAGGGACAACCATTTAAAACTGAGACAGGGAGAAATGCCTTCAGCCAGAGCATGGTGAATCTGTGGAACTCATTGCCGCAGAAGGCTGTAGAGGCCAAGTCACTGAATGTCTTAAAATAGAGATAGATAAGTTCTTGGTTAGTAAAGCGATCAAGGGTTATGAGGAGAAAGCAGGAAAATGGGTTTGAGAAACATATCAGCCATGATCAAATGGTGGAGCAGATTTGATGGGCTAAATGGTTTAATTTTGCTTCTGTGTCTATGGTCTATTTTCTTATCCACTAATTCTCCTTCATCCATAGCATATGTTACCTACTCAAAGAACTCCAATAGATTGGTTAAACATGATTGTCCTTTCATAAAATCCTGTTGATTCTGCTGATAATGTTTACTTTATCTAAGTGTCCTACATAACGTCTTCATAACTTTAACATATTCCCTATGACAGATTATAAGCTAACCGACCAGTCATTTCCGGCTACTTTCAGCCCTGTCTCTCAGCAGCTCCTGGCAGGTCCCGGCCTGGTGTCTTGGCGGTTTATAGTGGGTCCCGGGCCTGGTGTCTCAGCGGTGTGGTGGCTCTCAGCCTGGTCACTCATCGGCTCCTGTTGGGTCCCGTTGGCTCATGGCAGCTCTCAGCCTGGTCTCCTGTTGGCTTGAGGTGGGTCCCAGGCCTGATCTCTAGACAGCTTGTGGCAGCTGTAGGTGCGATCTCTCAGCAGCTCTGTCTGGTCTCTCAGCGGTATGTCGATCTGTCTCTTGGGGGCTTTTATGGAGGTGTCTCGGTTCAGTGTGTGAGTGGATCCTGCCCGGGCATGTTACTGAGGTACCAGAGGAGAATGGAGAGGCAGAAATTTCAGCAGCAGTGACGGGATCTATGCGGCTGCTTTGAGAACAGACAGCTGAGGTCTCCTGGGGAGCAAGATAAGTGGAAGACTCATCAAAGACTGTTGAACTATTAGCCAATTCCTTTATTTTCCTAGTTTAACCTACAAAAAACTTTAATGTAAACTACAACCTATTTCAATTTTTCTACTATTCTATGAAATAATGCTTAACTTTTTAACTCTCGTTTCTCTTACTACTTTGTACCTGAGCTACCTAAGATGGCGCCATGTGCTGCAAAATTATACAATTTTCACTGCAGTCCTGTGTTGAAGTACACAAGGGAATAAACTCTAAAATCTAAAAAAAATCTAAATCTAAAATCCTCCCATCTTGAACATAAGAATTACATTTTCCATCTTCCAATATAAAGGGACCTTTCACGAACTCTAGGAAGTTTTGAAAAATTAAAACCAATTCATCAACTATCTCACTAGCCACTTCTTTTCAGACACTTATTATTCTGCAGCTGCAACGGTTTATTTAGTACAATTTGTCTGGTGATTATGATTTTCCTGAGTTACCCCCTCCATGCCACTTGCCGATTTACAGTTGTTAGGGGGCTGGTACACTAAACCCTCAAGTGATTTTTTGCTTTTAACGTTCCTTGTCTGTACCAACACCATTTCATTAACTACCTGAGCCACTCCTCCATCTTTACCTGGCTTCCTGTCCTTCCTAAATGTTCCGTATCCTTCAATATTCTGGACTAGTCCATGTCATACTGCAACCTTGGTTCTACAAAGGCTACCAAATCATACTTACTTCTTTCTTTCTGGGTGGGGAGCTGTAAGGTAGCCAGTATTTTAATGGTGCATGAGCAAGCTAGATCTCACCATGCTGTAATGATGTGATGGTGGCTTAGTGGTTAGCACTGCTGCCTCACGGTGCTAAGGATCTGGGTTCAATTCCACCCCCAGGTGACTGTCTGCATGTGTGCATGTTCTCCCGGCTTCTGCTGGGTGCTCTGGTTTCCTCCCACAATCCAATGATATGCAGGTTAGGTTGATTGACTGCACTAAATTGCCCTGTTCTGTCCAGGGTTGTATAGGCTAGGTTGATTGACCATGGTAAATGTGGGGTTATGGTGATAGGGGACATCCTGGGTTTGGATGGATGCTCTTCTGAGGGTGGACTTGATGGGCTGAATGGCCCCTTTTCACACTGTAGGGATTCTGTTGTACAGTTCAGTAAAAGTAAATCAAACTTAACCTGCAACATCCTTTAAAGTAGAAATGGCGGTACCCAAAATGGGAAGGGCTTTTATTGGGTCAGGGAGAGTTATAACTTTCACTGAAGTGTCCCTTCTTAATCAAACATCCAGGTGGATG
This sequence comes from Ginglymostoma cirratum, assembly GCA_024137785.1. Lineage (NCBI taxonomy): Eukaryota > Metazoa > Chordata > Chondrichthyes > Orectolobiformes > Ginglymostomatidae > Ginglymostoma > Ginglymostoma cirratum. The sequence continues at coordinate 25,359,004 of JAHRHZ010000019.1, read as the reverse complement.
CGCAGGTGCAGTTGCCCTCAATTGTCACAATTCCTGCACATCAACAGCATTCACATAATCACTCTTGAACTCATAGCTCCACAATAAATTTTAGCCTGATTGCCACCTTCTGATCTCTCAAGATCTCACTTGCACTCTCATTTCTCAAAATACCATCTTGAGTTCAAGCAGACTGAGACATGGTATCTCCCTGGGCCATCTCCAAGGCCAACTGGCACAGGCCTACTAGGGGACAGCTTATGGCTCAAGAGTATGCTTTTGTACACATTAAAAAGGGCAAATAGGACTGAAGCTTATGGAGCCACAAAAGCAGATTACAGTGAGGGGCATTTTTCTGAACAGCATAGAGGAAATGGCATTGTCTGAATGGCATAGAGGCACAAAACTAGTAATCACGGAATGACTTTTTCTGAACGGTGTGAAAGCACAAGAGCAGTTTAGAGGTGAAAGGATAACTTGGTGAAGTCAGTCTAGTGGGACTGGCATGCTCCAGTCAACTTGTAAATTGTGCTGTAGCCAGTTCAGGAGATGTGGCCTAGTCACTCAGGAGCTGGATTTCAGGGTCTCCAGGTGTTATTCACCTGCAGTCAGTCCAGCTGTTGAAGAGTCTGTCCAGGATGTCAACCATAACTGTTACAACCAAACCCAAGTCAAGCTTATGCAATTTGTTATGGTTCCAGATGGAATTCCCCAAATTATTAGACTCTCCGGTAAGGTGGATTGAACTCACTTACCTTGGTTCTACGCCAGTTGGTTGCAACAAAATTAATTTTGAAAGGATCCCTTCTCTTGCAGATACTTTGTTTACAGATTCAAATTAACTTAAGTTTTAAAAAGAATCAGTTTAACCAAGTTTTCTTGAATTATCAAAAGAGGGAGTTTATTAACCACTAAACATGAGAATAAATAGCAACACAGCACATATATACATACAGTAGAAATAAGGGTTGAGTTCAAAAAAGTAAGTTAAAAAAAGGATCAGTCCCTGAATTGTTCATGAAGAGCAAATTGGATGATGTTGTGGCTGTTGGATAGCACTGGTAGCAATTATATTGGCAGTTGATCAGTCGATTTTGAGATTTTTGCTTTTTCAGATTGGTAGAAATTGTGTTGCTTTGATTCCTTATGACAGTGACTGAATTCCAGCAGTCAGAGAGACAGAGTCCTTGCCTTTGTTTTACCTGCAGCACAGATATGTCAAATAAATGTCTGTGAAATTGTGGTCTTCACAACATTCTATTCCACATACTAGGATGTCTGACAATAACTTTCCATTGTCAGGTGTTGCAATCAGTTTTTAACCTGCTTTTTTTGTATATTCCTAAATAGTAATGCAGGCATGTTTACATAGTTAGCTCATTTTTTTTTTACTGAGGCCAATACATGTATGAGCTCAAGCTGGTGGTAGGGTGAAGCAGAGAATATGGTCACTGACATAAATATTGTAGTCAGGGATTCAGAAGATCAATGGGAAGTGCATGGTCTCATAGGTGGGGTCAAAAAAGTGGCCTGCATTAATCAGAAGTCCAGTGGATGGATAAGCAGATACAGCTGTGATCAATAGTGATCATTGAACCTCAAGGTTCAGGATTGTGGTAGAGAGTGACATGTAACAATCCAGAACAAGAAAAATCAATTGACAGAGAACTGATTTCAATTGGACTAGAACAGAGCTGAGCAAGATTGATTAGAATAAGTGGATGATGGGAATATCAGTAGGTTAACAATGGGCCATGTTCAAGGAGCAGATGGTTTGGGTACAATCAAGGTATATTCCCTCTCATGCATGAGGTAGAACAAACATATCCAAAGTTGCCTGGGTGACAAAGGAGATAGACATTAGAAAGAAAAGCTGTACTCGTGACAGGTGTAATGTTAAAGGTACAATTGAGAATTACCAGGAATACCAAAGGTTTAGGGGAAGTGAAAAAACAGTTATGGAAAGCCAGGAAAAACTATAAGAAAAGGCGAGCAGTAAGCATAAAGGTGAATCCCAAACTCCTCTATAATCATAAAAAACAGAGTGGTTAAAGATGGAGTAGGGCCAATCGGAGAACAAAAAGAGGATTTGCAGATTGAAATAGGGGTCATGGTTGAGGTATTAAATGAATACATTGTATCTGTCTTCACAAAAGACGAAGATATTACTCAGGCCGTGGGGTCAGAAGAAGATAGTAGAAGGGGGAACTTGCACTACACTTCTCAGAGAGGAATCTGGAGGTTTTTATGAATGATATAGACAAGAGAATAGGAGTTCTCTTCCAGGAAGGCTGGCAGAAGAGGCTATACCACCAGTACACACCAGCCTGATTGGAAATCGCCACTCGGTCATTGTCATCTCTGGGGTGAGGAGCATTGGGCTGCAATGTAGGAAGAAGGTCAATGATCACATTCATCTGTGCCACCATACAGACCTTCCACCAATGTGTATGCCCTGACACCCCATTATCGCATAGAACACCTTTTCCCACTTGCTTTCATTAGCCCCATCCTCCCATACCACTAACTGCAGATGCCCTCCATGCTGCCTGCTCACTCTTTTGGAACACCTCAACCATTCCCCTACATGCACATAACAGCCATGTTATCCACGTTCCTACTCATTCTCCCCTTTATGTCATTACAGAAGAAAACAGCCCATAATAGGAATAAGCAATGTTGGACAGGTGGAGGATGCTGGATTCTCATCATCTCCATGCAAAGGATACCAGACCTTGCAGGAGAAGACAGGGCTTGATCCTGCAGACATATGGAGATATCTCCATTCTAGCACACAGGTGAATAATATTCGTCATTACACTGCAACGTTGACATAAATCAGGCAGTCACTGCAATATACAAACACCACTAGTAACCAATGACAACAATACTTTCTGGCTTATCTCTCTTACAGGTGCACTCATACTCCTAAGAACCGGCTCCTCTCCCACAAAGGAGACATCTGCAACCTCCCCAGGTAAGAGTGTGGAAGCATTGGAGGGTCCCTTGACAAGAAACCATCAGCAGCACAGACAATGTCATCTTGATAGGGTCCATAAGCACACAAAAAGTGGGGTCTTATGCTGTTGAATTCCACACACCAAATGTTTTGAAAATGGATGAGAGAGAAATAGCCCAAGCCACTTGCAGGTGGAAGACTACTGGAGGTCACGCACATGCTGAGCAACCCACAGGAGATGACACTGTGCTCTTGACAGTGAATGACTCCATTCAATGCACAGGACGGAACAGCAGTGATAAGCTGCCATACTGGAGGCACTGGCCCTCATAATAGCTGAGAAGCTGAAGCAATGCAATCAGTCCAGTGGCACACTATCCGTCATTGCTTAGATGCTGCAGCACTGCAGACAGTCCTGCAACCACTGCCTGTTAACATCTAGACTCTTCACAGTGCAACCTGTCCTGTAATCATCTGTCTGCACTCATGGATAGATTGCTATGGAGGGAGAGAACCCCAGCAACCTCAGTGGCTGCTGGAAAGTCACCAACACCCGTACTCTGTCACACAATGCATTAGTCCTAAGGACTGAAAGCAGGGCGAAAGTTGGGTGGGGACTTTGAGCCTAGTCCAGGAGTGCCTTCCTCACAAGGAAACATGGCAAGGCATGGATGCACTCCCTGTCAAGAGGCCTGGAGGAGCAGCCACACACAGGTCACTTGACAGTGACCATTTAGGATACTGCAGAGCACCATCCTGCCTGTCTTCCCTCCATGACTATTGGAATTTCCAGCTGAGGAGGGTGTTCTTGCTTCTGACAAGAAGATCCTTGGCATGTCTCACCTGTTCAGACTCAAAAACCCCTGGATTTGCTCAATCAAACCTCCAGGGTCAATAGACTCCACTACAAACTGGCTCCCTCCAGGTCAACTGCAGAGGAAAGGATCCAAATGTGTCGCAGTGGACTCGGTTGCAAGTACACTATGCAGGTACTTTCATGAGTTCAATGTTCTTAGTCATTGTAGATGCCCACTTAAAAGTGGTTGGATGTGCATCATCAAACACTGGGACATCAATAGAAAAACTGCGTACATCTTTTGCAACACACAGAGTCCAGGAAGTGTTGATCACAGATAACGGGCCATTATTTACCAGCTGGCAATTTGGTTATTTCTTAAAGTCAAATGGCATTTGACATATAAGGACAGCTCCATACCACCCACCGTCCAATGGCTTGGCAGAAAATGTGGTCCAAACTTTGAAGGTTCGATCAAAGAAAAGGCCAACACCCTCGCTAGATAGCAAGCTATCATGGTTCCTGTTTGATTACAGGACCATCTCACATGCAACTACATGGATAGCACTGATAGAGTTGCTAATGGGTAGAAGACTCAGCACCAGATTTAGTCTAATCTTCCTGGGCATTGAGGGAGAGTAAAATAGCATCAGGAACACCAATGCCGGGCTCAAGACCCTGGCAAGCGAGAGAAACAGTTTGACACAGAGAATGAAATCTGATGAAAGAATCATGGAAATGACCCTGCATGGATAAGAGGCATTGTCAGGACCAGTGAGGTATAAAGTTCAGGTAGGTGCTATGGTCCTCAATAAGCATGTGGACCATATAGAAAGCTGCGATTTCTCAAATGGTGTGGCAATAAACCGTGTCTTGCCTCTCTGAAATGCTGCTAGAACCTATGGATTCATCCTCTCTGTCAAATGTTGCCGAGTCCTCTGAATCAGAGATGGATATGTTGGAAGTAGATGCCTCGATGCCTTTGCCACTGGAAGAAGGGAGTGAAATTCTATTGAGGCGCTCTGGAACAACAGACAAGCTCCTGCGTGTTACACACCACTAGTATTGGTTGCCAAGTGGAAGAAACCTGACCTGGTGCTAAAATGTCACAGGAGACTCGCTGAGAAAAATGGCCAACTTTTTTCTACAGATCCAGTGGAGGAGGGATGCAGTGATTATAATGAAGTCAGCCAGCCATAGAATATGAGTTTCCTGATTGGGGCTGTTAATCGGGACCAATCAGGGAGCTCTGGCTGACACAAAAAGGGTGAGTGTCAGTAATACTATAATACTGCCTCACACAGAATCAGGCACTAGAGCATCAGTAATACTGACGCTCTAGTGCCTGATTCTGTGTGAAGTAGTGTTGTAGTCAAGGACTGCTTATGTGTAAATATGGGGTGACTTGGTGACAGGATACTGGTTTCTGTGATGGTTTTTCAGACGGCTTTTTTAGAATGGTGTTTTGGGGAAATCTTTTCTTTTTCTGCTTTTGGCATTTTTTTTGGAACTTGTAGAGGAGTGTTTTAGGATTATTAATGTGTCTAAAAATTGTGAATTTGTGTTATAAGTAATTTTTTTGGTTAACAAACTTTTGTCTTATTGTTGAAACAACATCTGCAACATTACATGTCCATGTTTCAGTGAGAGATCACCCCACTAAAACAGAAACCAAACAGCCTATCAAGCCAGGTTTTAGTCTTGGATTTGACTTGCTGAGTAATAGCATCAGCTGGGATCACAATACATGCTCACAATGATTAAAATTCCAAAGGGTTGTGGATTCAAGCATGCTCTGGAGTCTTAAATTTCAAAAAAAAAATTGTGCTTTATAGAAAGATTATGCTGTTTGAAACACCATCTTTTGGATAAACTGTTACAGTGTGGCTCTTGCAGGTAGCTATGCTGTTGTGTTGAAAAAAGTCTGGGGCGTTCTTCCCACTATCCTGGCCAGTATTTATCCTTCAACTGAAAATGTTAAAACATATTAGTTAAGATTGTCTGATAGCCAGATTGTAGTTGAAGTGCAGAGTGGAGTTGTGAATCAACATAATATGGAATTCCAATTGCAGCAGATTCTGCGGGAATTGCTTAGAAAATTGAAGAGTCCAATGCATCTGGTAAGATTCCATTCAAGTCAGAAAATTTTGTGAGTTCCACATCTTTTAAGTTAAAAGTTAGAATACAAATCTAAACTAATTCCTGTGTAACTATTAAATGGATGGCACAAATTGAGGTAAATGAATATGATCTCATAGACATTACAGAAACATAATTATAAGGAAATCAAAACTGGGAACTTAACATTCAGGAATATTTGACTACTCAAAGAAATAGGAGGGATGGAAAAGGTGGTGGGGAAGCACTGTTAATAAGAAATGAAATAAGGACAACTGAGAGATGAGCTAGGCTCAGATGAAGTAGAGTTTGTTTAGGTGGAGTTGGAAAAAAATCTGCAAGGGAAAGAAGACATTGATAGGTGTAGTGTACAAGCATGTAAACAGTGGCCACTCTGTTGGAAATCAATAACAATAGGAGTATGTAAAAAGAATAGAGCAATAGTATGGTGACTTTAATCTTCATGTTGATTAGGTTAATTAAATTGGAAAGGGTAGCTATGATAATTCATTAGGGATAATTTCTGAGAGCAAAATGCCATGGAGCCAATCAGGGAGCAGGCTGTTTTGATCTGGTAATGGGTAATGAGGCAGGTTTAATAAATGACATTTGAGTAAAAGATCCTCTAAGAAATAATGATTATAACATGACAGAGTTGAATTTCTAGTTTGAGTGAGAAATTTGGGTCAAAAACAACTTTATTTCACTTAAATAATGGGAATTATGATGCAATAACGATAGAGTAAACTCAAGTAAACTGGGCAGAAAGATTGGCAGGAATGACAGTAAGCAAAAGTGGCAGATATATAAGGAGGTAATTTGACTCTGAGCAAAAATCGATCCCAGTAAGGAAGAAAAATCCAAAAAGGCAGATAAACCAACCATGGCAACCAAGGAAGTTAAGAAGACTCTTAAGCTGAAAGGACAGCATATAAGGAGGCCAAAGTCGGTGATTGCCCCGAAGACTGAGATATGTTCTGAATGCAGAAACAGAGGACTGGAAAGATAATAAAAACAAAGAAAATAAATTGAGGGTAAACTAGCAAGGGATATAAAAACTGATAATAACTTTTTAAATATATAAAAAAAGAAGAGAGAGGTCAAAGTGAGCATAGGCCCTTTAGATAATTAATCTGGGAAGAAGGTTTTAGGGAACAAGGAAATGACAGGAGTTAAACCGATGTTTTGAATCATTCTTTACAGTGGAAGATACTTAGAATATTCCACTGATACTAAAGAAAATGGGAAGGACTTAACTACCATCACCATCACTAAAGAAGTAGTATCAGACAAGCTAATGGGGCTAAAGGCAGATAAATCCCCTGGCCTTGATGCTTTGCATTCTAGGATCCTACAAGAGGTAGGTACTGAGATAGTGTATGTATTGGTTGTAATTTTACAAAAATCATTGAATTCTGGAAAACTGCTAATATGTCACGCCTATTCAAAAAGGAAGGCAGAAAGCAGGTAACTAAAGCCTGATTAGCCTAACATCTATCATTGGAAGAGTATTAGATTCAATTAATAAAGAAGTTATAGCAGAACATTTGGAAAATTATGAGCTAATCCAGTAGAATCAGTATGACTTCATGAAAGGGAAATCATGTCTGACTAATTTATCAGAGTTTTTCAAGGAAATCTCAACCAGAGTGGATGGGGAGGAACCAGTAGATATGTTGCCTTTGGACTTCCAGAAAGCATTCAATAAAGTGCCTCTCAACAGGTTAATGCATAAGATAAAAGCTCATGGTGTTGGAGGTAATATATTACGATGGATGGATGGAGAATTCGTTCATGGGCACGGGGGCTGATAGAGACCCAACAATTGGGGATAGAGGTAACAAGCATGGGGCTGGATGAACACAGCAGGTCAAGCAGCATCATAGGAGCAGGAAAACTTGACGTTTCGGGCCTAAACCCTTCATCAGAAATGCTTCATCAGAAATTGGGGATAGAGTTCTTTTTCAGATAGTGATCAGTAGGGTTCCACAGGAATCAGTGCTTGGACTACAACTGTTTACAATATATATTATTGACTTGGAGGAAGGAAGTGAATGTACTGCAGCAAAATTTGTGAACAACGGAAAAAGAGATGGAAAGGCAGGTTGAGATGGATTCAAACAGTTCAGAGAGATATTGACAGCATATGTAAGTGGGCAAAAATTGGCAACTGGAGAATAATGTGGGAAAATGCAAAATTGCTTGTTTTGGAAGAGAGAACAAAAGAATAGTTATTTAAGGAGAGAGTAACTGCAGAGAGCTGCAACACAAAGGGACTTGGGGGCAGTTGTGCATGAAACATAAAAAGCTTGCAGACAGGAAAGCTAATGGAATGTTTCAAAGGGGTTGGTGTATGAATAGGGAAATCTTACTGCAGCTGTACAAGATGCTGATGTCACCACATCTGGAATACTATGAGCAGTTTTGATTCCCTTATTTAAGGAAAGATACCATTTCATTGGAGGCAGTTCAGGGAAGGTTCATTAGGATGATCCCTGGTTTGGACGAATTGTTTTGTAAGCAAAGGCTCAATAGGTTGGGCTCTACTCAGTTGAACATGGAAGAATGAGAGGTGATCTCATTGAGACGTACAGGATTCTTAAGGAAATTGACAGAGTAAAAACTGAGAGGATTCTCCCTCATAGAACTAGAGGCCATAATCTCAGAACAAAGGGGCAGCAATTTAAGAGTGAGATAAGGATAATTTCTCACAGTTGTGGGGCAGAGTTCTTGTTTATATTGAAGGCTGAGAGAGATAGATTTTTGATTAATTGGGCAATAAAGGGTTATGGGAAATGGATAGGAATAATACTACCTATGCCACACCCCAACACATTCCGCTCCTGCCTCACCCACCCCCCAACAACTGCACCTCCCCTAACTTCTACATCCATGGACCTCTGGCAACCATCTCTCTATCCTATCAGCAACCCCAATACAAAATGGTTCCAAACCTCACCAGGTACCAATACCCCCTTGCAACTAGCCTGAAGCCCCAGAACTGACATCTATCACATGACAGGTCCCAAGTCTTCTCATCAGACACAGAAATGTCCATCAGACACAACTCTCTTTCTCCCCTCTGTACTCAGCACAATCCACAACCCACCACACTTCCTCCCTTCTTGGACACAGGGCACATACTGCCAAACCCAACAACCCTACACTACCCACCTGGCACTGTATTCACTTGGCATTATACCTACATGGCACCCAGTTACTGGGAGCTCTACTTGGACAGTGCTGTAGCACCCTAATCTTTAGGCATCCTACCCGCTATTACCCTATGTAGAAGGCAACTAATTCCCTGTCATCCTACCCAACTGGTATCCTGGCATACTATGCATCTGACACCCTAACCCCTTAAGCAACTGCCTCCCTAATCCTCACTCTTACCTACATACTTAGCTATTTTGCAAGAGTTGTCAAATTGCAGGCTTTGCTGCTGAACATTTAAATCACAGAATACAGCATCTGTTGCCATGAAAAGGGTGGTGTAGGTTTGACATACCCTGACCATCTTGATCCATGAGGTAACAATCAGGTTTCAGGTAAACCACCAATTCTTAAAGAGTCAGGTTTGAATTTCCAGTCAGGAATGCAGAGCTCTAACCTAATGCAAAAAAATGTAGAAGCAGAGAATTCTGCTGGTTTCAAGAACATATGGGATGAAGATGTTCTCTCATCATTTCCTTGGAGGGTTAACACATTTGTGGAGTTGAATGGCAACTTCTGATGATAGCTGGCCATTGTGTTGTGACTTACATGAAGACTTGAATGTAGCAACAGTGAAGAACAATCAATGATAAAAAGATTCAAAGGAAAATAGCAACTTGAAAAGGAAGGAATGAAAGTGAAAGTCTTGCCCTCCATTTTTTTATCCGCTTTGGTCTCTGATCTAAGGATTTTAATGCTTTAGAAAAGAAGATTGAAGAGCATTCTGAAAACTGATGAAGGTAAGGAGATTAACACTTTTAATATTTATATGAAAGGAATTTTTGATAGCATTTTGAAACTTGTTTTGATGTGAGTCTGCTGAGGTGCAGACAAGGACATCTCAAGGACTTAATAAGAAAATAGAAATGTGCCATCATGGACAACTGAATAAATGGATCCAGTAGGACCTTTGATTTGCAGAGCTACTTGAAAGGACAACTGCTTTCTGCAAGTGGTCTCTGTCATGTATAAGAGAATGAAGATTCTTTTGTGTCTCTTCAAGGTTGTCTTTTGAAAAACTAAGTCAGCTCTCATTAGCTGTAACAGAATGTTTTCTTCAGCTAATTTTTCACTGATCTTGGAATTCTGAACATTCTGCAAAAAAGAGGCTTTTCTCCATAAATATTTCTGTTGTGTCACATGGGTGAAAAGCAGCATTCCTCTTAACTTTTTTCTATAGCTGCACAGGCTGGTGAAGTGCTCGCAAGGCAGCAACTATTAGTGCTAGAAATGAAAGATGTGATTGGCACACCGATCATTGTGCGCAGCTTAGAGGGAATGTGGATGAGAATGTTGTCTGAATGCGAGATTTTTGTAAATCTTCTGCAGGCTTCTCATTTTTAGCCAGTAAAGCTTACTTAGGCTATTTGACAGCTAAACTTTCAGTTAAGTTGTCTCTCTGAAGTGTTTAGACTGCGACAGTTTCTATAGGGTTCTAAATATGCAAGCTTGTTCCGATACTTAATTTCAAATTTTGTCTATGCATTCTTCACCTGTAGGATCTCAATAGTCTAGTTTTGTAGGATTTGGCTGAAAAAGAACTGTAGCAATTCCATGGCTGACTGATTGATTTCCTGTGCAACCTCCTTCTACCAAATATATAGTCCAATAATTTCTGCACATTGAATAGTAGCATTATCGACTTAGACTTAAGGATCTCTTTTCTGAAGTGCTTTATTAGTGGTTTGAAGTTGTTATACTTCTACTTGGTGGGCCTTTCCTGAGGATAGTTTTTTTTCTGTATGTCAGACTCACATTGATGTTCTCTGTGAATGATTGATTGAAAGGACTTGTTACATACAATTTGTATTTACTTGTGCAAAAGTGGCATGTTCACCCTATCTGACATTGCCATGGTCTTGAATTCGTTTTGAACATTTAAATCCTCTCCTTTCTATTATTCAAGATCTCTTTCAAATTCCATGATTCTAAATATTATCAGATTCTGAGGTCACTTCACTGAAAACTTTTTTTAAGCTTCACTTGCTTGGACGAGTGATTGAACTAGTACAAGGTTACTTTCTTGCTTTGCAGTAGTCTGGCTTTCTAATCTGGAAAGAACTTCTTCACCTAATCGTGAGAGCAGTTGTTGCTACTTTTGGAGCTTCTGCGTGATAAGTATACAACTATTCTTTGCCTCCTTCAAAAAAATGACTTTCTTCTTAAAGAGACAGCTAGGTTTTGAGGATCATTGCCATCTGAACGCAAGAATACAGGAACCTCTGAAGTTTCAAATTTCAGTAAACGAACTGCTCGTGTGATGGCTTCTCTATAACTACAGTAGTTGGCCCCTTTAAAGTTTTGAGGGAGGATTAATGTGACAGGCTAGACCAATCAGGGTCAGAGTGTAGTATCAGCACTAAATGTATGGGGACTTGGCCTTCAGTTGAATTGAGGAGCTGGCATGTAAGGACCATGTAATTTACTCAATAAATAGGAGTAATTAGTTGTCTTAAATCATTGTATTTTATAAGTTAACTAACAGAGCCAAACACTTAAGTTTTTACATTAGTGATGAGGTAAAAGTCAGCAAACTCTCAAGTCAGAGAAGTCTAGTCTGGAAAGAACATAAGAGCTGTACAATCTGTCTTCAGGAGAGTGGGTACAATATGTAGAATGGTTAAAATTCTTTTTCTGTGCTATTTAAATGGAGGAGGAGGAGAAACAGTGATTATGTTAACTGCATGCAGGATGTAGTCTGATTTGAATCTTATTGTCCCTGGGACCCTAAAACATTTGCAGAGATTGGAGTTAGTTAAAAGTTATTAAATCCCAAGGCCCCAATAATTTGTGTAACAAGCTTAGTTTGACTGAGAGACCACAGGGGAAACTATCGCAGAGTTCATAAACAAGGCTCAAGGAGATTACAGAGCATTCTGGTTGTGGGTCCTCATTAAATGTTGTGCTAAGAGCGTGGCAATGCTGTCACTTTAAAAGGTTATTTTGCCTGGGCTTTTTTAAGAGATGGTGTAAGATAGAGGCGCCAAGCAGTCTACAGAACCACTAGAGTAAAAAAATGTGAGGCCTTTAGGTTTTTTTGAAAAAAAGAGTTGGAACAATGAAAGCAACCTGAATGAGTGAGGCCAGCTCTGATGAACAGGCTTCCTAGACTTTTTTAGAGATTGTAGGAACTGCAGATGCTGGAGAATCTGAGATAACAAGGTGTAGAGCTGGATGAACACAGCAGGCCAAGCAGCATCAGAGGAGCAGTAAGGGTTAGGGTTAGTGTTAGGGTCTAGGCCCGAAACGTCAGCTTTCCTGCTCCTCTGCTGCTTGGCCTGCTGTATTCATCCAGCTCTACACCTTGTTATCCTAGACTTTTTTTTCAGCTTTAGCATCAGAAGCTGCTTAGGGTCTCAGCGTGGGAGCTTCGGTGAATAATTCCTAGCTGCTACTTTCTCTGGAATTTCTCTTAATGTTTTTTCCCTCCTGAATTGGAGAACTGCATTTAAGAATCTGTCTGAATTTGCCTTTTTGCCAAGGGGGTGTTTATGGGATGTTCCTATATTGGAACAGTTAATCAGTAATAGGTACTGTAACTATAATTTGATTAAGTTTCCCAATAGGTAAGTTATTCTAAATTCCTCTTTCTTTTGTTTTTACTTTAATCAGTGTTTAAATAAATAATATTTTGCTTAACATTGAATAGTTTGACCAGTTGCATCACATCTGGAACATGTACTTCATGTTTCCATTTAAAGTAAGAAAAGTTAGTGTCTGGGCTACCTTCTTAAAAATATTTTGAGGGGTTCTGGTCTGGTCCATAACAATTTAAGGACTCTTGCCAGGTTCAAAATCTGTAATTCCAAGTTGGATTTAGGTTTGTTGGACTCAAAGGTGGCGAGTGGTAGGCGTTAGTGTCTTTGTTTTTGGGTTTTGAATTCGATTGGTTTAAACAGGGCGTGCTTTGTGTAGTAATTGCTCTTTCAGTCACCAAATGTTTTAAGGGTGAAAGAAGTGACTTCAGGAGCATTGCAAAAAGTGAGCAAGGAAGAGCTATTGGACTTGGCAGACAAGCTGGATTTTGGGGTTGCCTGGTTCTGTGCTAAAAGGTAGGTAATTGCAGCAATAGATTGGCATTTAAAATTGCTTAAAATGCCATCGGAATCTTTGGAAATGGCTAGAATTCAATTGCAGATGAAGCAGCTTAACCATGAAAAGGAAATGAAACATGATTTACGATTAAAAGCAGGAGAGGGGGAGGGGGAAGTCAGCTTAATGAGGAGGATAGTGATGATGAGCAAACCCATTGTAGACAAAGGCCTGGTGGGGATCTGTTTAATAATGTACAAACATTGCTGAAGTTTGACAAGAAGGATGTAGAAGTTCTTTTTATTCTATTTGAGATGGTGGCTAAACAAATGAAGTGGCTGGTGACCATATGGGTATTGTCAATCCAAATAAAGTTAGTAGGTGGACCGAGTGAAGTATTTGCATCTCTATCATAGGAGGTTTCTTGGGAGTATAATTAGGTGAAGAAAGCCATCTTAAGTGTGCATGAGCTACTGCCAGAAGCCTACAGACAATATTTCTGGAATCAAAGGAGGGAACCTGGTCAAATATACATTGTGTTTGAAAGGATCGAACAAAGTAATTTTGGTAGGTGGATAAGGGCATTGAAAATAGATCAAACATGGCGCTATTAGAAAGACAATTATTTTGGAGGAGTTCAAAAACTCACTTTATGAAGTAGTGAGAACTCACGTGGAAGAGGAGGGAGTGAAAACTGCAAGATTAGCAAGTGAAATGGCTGATGATTATCGGTTGGCTCATAAATCAAATTTTGGCTTCTGACATCTATTTTGATCTGAGGGATAGAAACTGGGGAAAAGAGAAATCCTCAGTGGTAAGAAATCTCATTGAAGATAATAAAGATAGTGTCCCACAGGGTAGAAAGGAAACCCATGAGGGGAAAGAAATAAAAAGCTCAGGTAATTTCACTGTAATAAAGTAGCCCACATGAAGTTGCAGTGCCGGTGGTGTAGAAAAATCACTGTAGACAGCTGTAGGAAAACAGGATAAACCAGTGAATTTTGTTGAAGGAAAGCACTGTGAAAGCTAAACAGCTGCACCAGAGTGTACAATCTGGTCATCAGTTGGTTGAGAAGAACACACCATATCATCTTAAGCCATTTACTTGCAAGAATAAGGTTTACTTGCATATGCCAGGAGGAGCAGGTTAAGAAATTACAATTTTAAGAGATGTGGGAGCATGTCAGTCTTTGATGTTAGGAGATGAGGTATGTAATTCAGAAGGACTATTGCCAGAAAAAGTGGTAATATGTGGAATTCATGGTGAGATGAGCAGTGGTCCATTATGCAAAGTGAGGTAGGAGTGTCTGATGACAAGTGGTGTTAGGAGTACTGGAGGAACACTTGGCTCCAGGAATACAAATTGTCCTTGGTAATGATATAGCTGGATCACAGGTAGGAGTACTGCCTACTGTGTTGAGAAACCAGTGGAAAATCAGGTAACTGAGATATTATGGGAAGTATATCCTGGGATTATTCCTGACTGTATGATAACAAGGTCACAAAACCATAGGTTGAAGCAGGAGGAGAAATCAGAGAGTAAAGTTAAGTAAGTTGAAATGTAATTATCAAACACCATATTTGCTTGTTTGAGAATAAACAAGAACAGATGGTGGAGGACAAAGTGAACATTTTTAGTTCAGAAAATTAACTGAGTTACAACAGAAAGAGGAAAAACTGAAATAGTTGTATTAAAAAGCATATACAGAACGTTACTATCTTAAAAATGACAACTTGATGGGGAAATGGAGACCTTCACATATTCAGACGGAGGAGAGATAGGCAGATGTTCATCAAGTTGTATTAACAGTGGGTTAGAGAAAAGAGCTATTGTAGATAGCACATAAATTACCAGGAGGAGGTCATTTGGGAGTAATGAAAACTCAAGCTAAAATGCAAAGATATTTTTATTGGCCTGGAATGCATAAGATGTAGTTCAATTTTGCCGGGCATGTCATACAAGTCAAATATTTGGAAAACCTCAGGCAATGACAAAACTAGCACCTTTAATATCCATTCCTGCATTTGAGGAACCTTTTACAAGGGTCTTAATTGAATGCGCAGGACCCCTACCTAAAACAAAAAGTGGGAATCAGTATTTATTGACAATATTAGATGTGTCCACTGGATTTCCAGAGGCCATTCCATTATGCAATATCACAGCTAAAAGGAGTGTAGAGGAGTTACTCAATTGTTTCACCAGATACGGACTACCCACAGTGATTCAATCAGGTCAGGGGTCAAATTTTACATCAAAATTATTCAGGAAAGTTATGGATGGCTTAGGAATAAAATAATTCAAATCCACTGCATATATCACCCATAATTACAGGGAGCATTAGAATGGTGGCATCAAACTTTAAAGACCATCCAGATGAGTGGGATAAAGGAATTCTGTTTGTACTTTTTTTTTGCAATTAGGGATGCACCAAATGAATCTACAAAATTCAGTCCATTTAAATTAATTTTTGGGCATAAGTTAAGAGGACCACAGAAATCAATTGGTGATTTAGAGTTCAGAGAACACATATTTGGACTATGTCTAATTTTAGGGAAGGATTAAATAGAATGGATGAGTCAGTTGGACAGCTTTTAAAAGTAGCATAGCATGTGATGAAACAGGGGGCAGACAAGAAATCAGAAATTTGGAATTTTGTTAGTGGAGATAAAGTGTTGTTACTTCCAGTGATACGTGAACATTTAAAAGCAAGGTTTAGTGGACCTTATCAAATTGAAAGGAGATTGAGTCAGATGAATTATTTGTTAAGAACATCAGATGAAAAAAATTCAAGTGTGTCATGTGAATAAAAAAGGTATTTTGATAGGGAAGGAAAGCAAAAGCAGAATGTGTTACTGATTACAACACAGAGTGAAGTACCAAGTTCAGAGGATTCTGAATTGGACATTCCTCACTTAAATTGGACAATGAAGAAGTTCTCAAAAATTGGGATAAATTATTGAGTAACCTTCCGGAGGAAAATTGAAATGACCTAAAGAAGTTATTACTACCGCATGGGGAAATGTGAGATTAATGTGGGAAGTACTAATCTAATTACGCACAATGTAGGTATAGGAAATGTTGTTCCAGTTAAGCAACATCCTTCTAGTCTTTACCTCCTAAAGTTGGTACAAGTTCAAAAAAGATGGAACACATGCTCAAAGACAACATAATCAGTGCCTTGCACTGTCTGGAGCTTACCTATCGTAATGGTGCCAAAACCAGATGGTGCCCAATGATTGTATGGACTACCTCAAAGTCAGTGCAGTTACAAAGTCTGATTCATATCCTATCCCGCGTTTGGAAGACTGTATTGAGAAGGTGGGACAATCAACTTATGTTTCTAAGTTGTACTTACTCAGAGGATACTGGCAGGTAACTGTATCTGAAAGAGCAAAGACAGTGTTGGCGTTCATGACACCGAATGGATTAAACCAATTTAAAGTTGTCACTTGGCATGAAAAATGCACTGGCCAAATTTCAAAAATTTAACAATAAAGTAATTCCTGAATTAACCAATTGTATGGTATACATTGATGACCTGGTGATTTTTAGTCATACATGGAAGGAACATTTGCAGCATTGATTGGAATTGTTTAATTGACTTCAGGAGGCAGGATTGGTGATCAACCTGGCCAAGAGCAAATTTGCAAAAGCCCAAGTCATGTTCCTGGACCTTGTTATTGGACATGAACAAATGGCCCCATGGAATGTGAAAACAAAGGTTATTGGGGAGTTTCCCATACCACCAACGAAGAAAGCAGTTCTACAATTCCTGGGATTGAGTGGGTTTTATCAGACATTAGTACTGAATTTTAGCAGTGTGGTTGCTCTACTGACTGACTTACTGAACAAGTGCAGAAAATTTCAGTGGACAGTGGAATATCAGAAGGCATTTGACAGCCTGAAAGCTGTGTTAATCACTGCTCCAGTGTTAGCAACACCTAATTACTCAAAGCCATTCAAGGTGGCAATCTAAGTGAATGATGTGGGTGTCAGTGCTATACTCTTACAAGAAGATGATGAGAAGATAGAAAGACCTATTGGGTATTTTTCCAGAAAATTCAATACTCATCAATAGAAACATTCCATAAATGAAATGGAAATCTTGAGCTTGATGTTGGCTTTACAATATTTCAATATTTATGATGCCAATAATGTGCCTGAAACAATTCTATATACTGATCATATCCCATTGAGGTTTCTGGAGAAATTTAAGGACAAAAATTCCAGACTGTTTAGATGGAGCTTAGTATTGCAGCCATTCAGTTGGAAAATTATACACATGGCAGGACGAGAAGATGTAATTGCCAATGTGTTGTTGCGACTTTGATGAAAAAAGACAGACGTTTTCAGTGGAAGGAGTAAACGGACCAAAACAGAATGTAGTCAGGAATGTTTGCATGCTTGGAGTCAATATAATGTATATGTATTGTGATGTAATAGTAAAATATGACTAAGGGTTTTAAAATGAAGCCATCTTTGTATATGGTTCATGTTTTTTAAGTGGGGAGGTGTGACAATGTCGTCTCTTTAAAAGGTTATTTTGTCCTGGAAGAGAGGTTGTAAAATAGAGGTGCCAAGCAGTTTACCAGAACCACTAAAGTAAACAACGTGTGAGGCCTTTAGGTTTTTTCAAAAAGAGTATGAACAATGGAAATAGCCTGAATGGGTATGGCCAGCTCTCACAGACCAGGCTTTCTAGTTTGTTTTTTACCTTTAGCATTAGAAGCTCTTTGGAATCTCAGAAGAGTTGGAAGCTTCAGTGAATGATTCCTAGCTGCTACTTTCTCTGGAATTTCTTTTGGTGTTTTTGCTCTTGAAATGGAGGACTGCATGTAAGAATCTGTGTCTAAATTTACCTTTCTGTCAAGGGGGTGTTTATGTTGGAACAGTTAATTAGTAATAGGTACTGTATCTATTAATTGGTTAAGTTCCCCAATAGTTAAGTCCTTCTAAATTTCTCTTTATTTTGTTTGTGTTTTAACTATAGTGTTTGGATAAATTTGTGTTTTGCTTAACGTCAAGTAGTTTAACCAGTCGCATCACATCTGGAACACACACTTCACATTTACCTTTTAAAATATGAAAAATGTAGGGTCCGGGATACCTTCTTAAAATATTTTGAAGGGGTCTGGTCTAGGTCCATAACTAGAGATTGTCTAGTATGTGGCATTAATAATGAAGCCATATAAAAGAAGTTTTTGGAAAAATCAAGTAGATTTAAAGAAATTACTGGAGATTACATTAGCCACGGAGAGTGCAGAGAAGAGCACCCAGGAGTTACGAAGTTTTTGAGCAGTGTGGTCAACCTGTTTGGGTGTTAAACATTTAAGCAACAGTGGTGTCTGGAATAAAAGCATGGGTCCAAGCGCAGAAATGAATATAGGAACAAGAAAAGCCAGAAGGTACAGAAGATTAAACTGTCAGCCTTAGATAGATCCTGAGATACAGATATTTCAGATATTGGGAAAGTCAACACCCAGAACTGAGCAGATTTAAGGATGCTAAATGCTTCAGTTGTCATAAAAAAGGACATTTTGAAGCATAAATGCAAGTATAATCAGAGCCTGCCTAGCACTTACACTGTTAGTATAAGTGTAGCACCAGTATAGCACCAGTGTACCATATAGAAGATGGTCCTGAGGTAGAGTTGACAGATTTGCCTGTTGATAATGTAAGATGCAAGCAAAGTAGCTCCGATTACAGTGGTAAACAAAAAGACTTTATGGATGGAAGTGGAGAGTGGGGCCTCTGCCACCATTGTGGGAGAGTAGACCTACCAGTATCTTCAAGAAGGGATCCTCCTTCTGAGGTTGAAAAGCACTACGATCAAGTTGAAGACATATGTAGGGAGGCCATTAAAATAATAGGTACAACAGTGGTTCCAGTGAGCTACTAACAGCAATCTACTCAGTTGCTATTAGTCACAGTGGCTGGTCAGAGACAGAGTTTGAGGCATGACTAGCTCCAAGAAATCAAATTAAATTGGCTAGAGATTTTCAATCAAAGAAGGGGGTCTGCACAAGATTATCAGTAAGTACTAAGGTATTTTCTAGGAAGAAGTGACCAAAAACTAAAGGAATAAAGGTAAGAATCTATAAGAAATCTGGAAGCCATTTCTAGACTTTTCAGAGCTATATCTATGCCTTCTACTTTATTAGAGAAAGTCAAAAATGATTTGAAAAGGCTGGATGACCTAGGCATTATTCAGTCAGTGAGATGTGCTTAATTGGCAATACCTATTGTACCAGTAGTTAAGACCAGTTAAAACTACTTGTGTCTGTGGGAATTACAAGCTGATGGTGAACCAGCTGCAAAGCTGAGTAAGTAACCTATTTGCAAAATTGAAGATCTAAACTCAAATCAAACTGGGGGTCAAATGTTCACTAAATTAGACATGAGTTGTGTCTACCAGCATCTGGAGATGGACAATACCTTGAGGGTTCATGTGACTATAAACACTCAATGCGTTGTACCAATATACCTGCTTGCCCTTTGGAGTTTCATCCGCATGTACTATATTGCAAAGAACCAAGAAAAGTTTACTACACGACTTGCCGGGTGTTGCATACTTATATGATGTATTAGTGGGACCTACTGAAGAACACGGCAAAATTGGCAAAGTAGCAAGGAACATGGAGGGTGTCTCAAGACCGAGGAGTGTACCTTCCAGGCTAATATTCATTCATTGATTAGAATATCACTGGCCAGGTCAGCTTTTATTGCCCATCCCATCCCTAATTGCCCAGAGGAACTTAAGAGTCAACCACGTTGCTGTGGGTCTAGACTCACATGTAGGCCAGCCCAGGTAAAGTTTGCAGTTTCCTTCCCTAAAGGATATCTGTGAACTAGATGGGTTTTTCTTGACTATTGACAATGGATTCATGGTCATCATTAGATTCTTAATTCCAGATTTTTTTTATTGAATTCAAATTCCACCATCTGTGGGATTTGAACTCAGGTCCCCAATACATTAGCTGAGTCTTTGGATTAATAGTCTAGTAATAAAACCACAAGGCCATCGCCTCCCCATTATTGAGTGATTTACTTAGGTTATCAGATGAAAGCACAGGGGTTGCAACCCATGGAGGACAAAGTGAAAGCATCAGGAGTCACTGGACCCTAGGAATATCTCTGAACTTGTATCTTTTCTGGAGATGGTTAACTATTATGGACATTTCATCCCAAACCTGTCAATGATGTCAGCTCCACAATACGTATTATTTTAAAAACACCAGAAGTAGGTCTGGGAAGCACTACAAAAGGAGACATTTAACAAGGTCAAGCAAATGTTTACTGATACACTTCAACCCAGCCAAAAAGACTCACTAAGATGTGATGCAACCACATGTGGTGTTGGGGCAGTTTTATCCCAAAGAATGGATGATGGGTAAGAGACACCTTTGGGATATGTATCAAGAGCCCTTATAGGCACAGAGAAAAACTATTCACCACTGAGAGAGGACTTAGTGGTCATTTGCGGCATCAAAGTATTCCATCAATATTTATATGAGAGAGGTATTTCGCTGTAATGATGGACCACAAGCCACTGTTAGGTTTATTCAAGAAAGATAAGTCAATTCTACCAATAGCTTCAGCCCAGATACAGCTTTGGGCGTTGTTCTTGTCAGCTAATGAACATCGTTCCAGCACACATATCCAACGCAGATGCTGTAACTCGTATTCGTTTGCCAGAGCTGGGTTCACCCTCCTACAATACTGGAAGAGATAAGAATGACCATGAATTTTCTAAACACCTTGCTCATGTAGGCTCAACAAATTAAGTTCTGGACTAAGAGAGAGCCACTGCTGTCAAAGGTAAAAATAGATGATACAGTATGGCTGGAAAATGGGGGAGTTTTTGAAGCCTGAACAGATTAGAAGAAATCAGCTTAATTGTGAGAATCGTACAATCCTTTGGGATAAAGTGTGGTCATTCCTAGGACAGGAAGAGAAGTGTTCCTGGAAGAGTTACACAGTGCCCAACCAGCTGAGCCTAAATTGAAGATATTAGCAAGAAGCTACATTTGGTGGCATTGAATTGACGCAACAATTGAAAGAGTAGTAAAGCAGAGTGATCAGTGCCAATTTCAGAAGTTACCTGCTGCAACTCCACTATATCCATGGAAATGGCCAAGTCAACCATGGGTTAGCATCTATGTTGACAATGGGGCTATTTATGGGAACAATGTTTTTGTTGTTATTGGACACCCATTCAAAGTAGGTAGAAGTGTTTGAGACAAGTTCCACAACTGCATGCCACAGTTTAAAAACTGCACCAGTGTTTCACCATCAATGGGATACCAGACGTCTACATTTTGGACAATGGAACCAGTTTTATCAGTCCAAGTTTCAGAACTTATAGTGGAATGAAACATATCAAAATGGCACTGCACCATGCTTCGTCAAATAGACTGGCATAGAGATCAGTTTAGACTTTTGAAGCTGGCTTGAAGAAGCGATCACTGCATCTTTAAACATCAAGTTGACTAGGTTTCTGCTATCATCTAAGGTCACCTCACATTTGACAATTGGCATTGTTCGAGCTGAGCTGCTAACTGGTGATCAGTTAAGGAGCAGGTTAGCTTGGTGTTCCTAAATTTAGCAGGAAGGGTGGAAATGATTCCGAGAAACCAGAAAAGGAGCCACAATTCATTTAAAAGACAGTCAAGTATTCATGAATAATTTTGATAATAGACTAAATTGAGTTCCAGGAATCATTGTAGCCAAAACAGAGCTGTGTCCTACAAGGTTATAATGTACAGAACAAGATTTTAAAGAAGCATGTAGACCATTTGCATGAGTGAGAGCTGTTTCAACAGCTAATGTTATGGCTTGATTCAATGGTGCCTGCAGGAAATGTTGCGAAGTGAACTGTCAGATCAGCCAACAACAGGCCAAATTGCTATCCCCCAGGAAGGTGAAACAATGGCACAAGGATAAGTCTTTGCGAAATAAGCCCAACAATAATCTCATTGGAAGAACTTCAGTTAGTAGAGCTACGTCTCACTGGGAGAAAATGGATGCCATTTGACAGACGGAGTTACTATGGACTAATGTAAAATATTCACTGTTGTGACTGTTTGGCAATATTGTAATTTAGTTATTCCAATGTGTTATGATAGACTTAAAAGAAAGGGATGTAGTATTTGGTCCCTCCTACCTCTGAGGGAGTCATGTGACCTGTTCATCAGGAATGGACTTGGGAATCTGCATGATATACTTGGGGCCAACAATTTAATCTGGGATCTAGGAGTGTAAGGAACATGTAATGTATTCCGTAAATAAGTGTTATTAGTTGTCTTAAATCATTGTTTTATAAGTTAACGAGTGAAGAACTAAGCTTTGAAGTTGTTACAGTAGCTATCTTGAATGAGCAAGTCATATCTGGAAAACAGTTCTGTGGCTATTTATTTGTGGTTTCCCTTCCTGCCATTTTCATTTCTGATTTGAGAGAAATAGAGGGTCTGGTTCACCCTATTGTAATACCAAGGGTGGATTGCCTGCCAACCATAGAATGTCTAATGCCATACAAAGAGTTCCATTTAATAAAGAATTGTATCAATTAGGAATCATGTACAGGGTCTCCTTGATCATTTTTTTCCACTGTAGCAAAGTACAGCATGCATTGAGCCTCTTATTCTGGTTCTTGCACCTCTTAAGTCACAAAATTTAGTGGAAGATGACCTGTGATTTTTGGCCTTAATCATGGCATAACATCTGTTACAATTGTTGCATCTGCTCTAGTGCCTAATTTAAAACTAATATCGCTGCCATTTACTTTAATCTCAGTTTACCCAAATTTATCCTGCAGGTCAGTAAAGTTATAAAAATCAAATTCTTACCGTGAGCTGCCACATGCCCCAAAGAGAGTTCACCCTTTTCTGGAACTTCTGGCGAGTTTTATTGTTTGTATTTACTTTTCCATGCTGCCATTGCAGCCTTACCCTGGCCTCTCTCTTTGCACTTGTAATTCTCTATAGAACTGGCTGGGGTTGGGATCCCTCCAGTGAAATTCTTTCAAGGCTTGTACAGAGCCCTGTCCCAGCATTTGCTATCAGTGTATCTTCTGCATGATGATTTATTCCCCAGCTCTGCAAGTACTTTTTGATTTCCATTATAGTTTACTTACTGTGACTGCTTTCTTCCTGTTGCATATAGTGCTGTGGGTCTTCCACTGTTAATTTATCAGCTTCAACACAGACTTGTATGTTCTGAAATCTGTCACTAGCTGGCCCCAACCACAGCTTTACTTTCAGCATTTTCCCACCTCTCAGTTCAGATCCCAGGGCTAACCTCTTGGTTTACTGTCACTTTAGGGTCTTATCGTTAGGCTCTTGTCACTGTTGCTACCATGGCATAATATGAGATGAACACTCTTGTGAGTGAATAGCAACAGGCTTTATCAAACATATTTATAGATAGGGAATTTGTTGAGAAAACTTATCTCTTCAGCTCCACAGAGCCAAGCCTCAGTTCCATTCTTATCTGATGTCACTATGACATTGCTCAATAGGTATACTTCAAGGAAATATACAACTCCGTTTCCTTAATATGGATTGGCTGCCCAAATTAGAATAAAGACTGTGGGAAAAGTTATTGTTTAATCATAATGGAGGTATCTTTAGCAGTTCCATTGTTAGTAGATAATTTGAAAAGGGAAAAAGATAGTTAAATCATATCTGGTTGCCAAGGAACTGAGACATCCCTGAAAGAAGAGGATAACGGTCTTCTGCTACCAAAGGGGCTTGCATGAACTTAGTAGAAGAGCAGTGCCTTCAAAAGCTACAACTCATCATGAGGTAGACTGAGTTCTCCATGTCTTATTGAAAAAACAATGCTCATGTTGTTAATCACTTAATTAAATGTTAGATTTTTCAATGTGCCAGGTACAGGGGACACCTCTTTCAAAGGACAACAAAGAGTTACGTGGATGTTATGCATTAAATTGAGATAATATTATGCACAGCATCATACCAGGTGAGAAGCTTTATGATTATTCTTGGTAAAAACGAATGAACTCTTTCTCTGTCTTTCAAACAGAGGGAATCAAATTTTTGGATAAGGAAATTGGTAAAACACAGTAATTAGTTGCTTTAAGAAAGCAGATGACATTGTATTGCAGATGTTCGCTAATTTATATGTTGTAACTTGTGAGCTGATCAAAGATGGATAATGAAGGAATTCAATTCTCTACACAACACTTTACTGTGCTTGCTTTCTCCAAAAACCCCTGGTCAATGATTTGCAGCACTGGTTCTCAAATAGGATGAACTAGTAATCACTGAGAATCCTTCCAGGTACTGTGTGCTTTCTCTTGTTGTGTGCAGACTTCAGTTTAAAAAAAGGAAGCCTAAGGGTGATGTGCAATATGCAAGGGTCTATGATTGAAGGCATGTCAACAGCAATTCCATGATTTGTTTGTGTTGCAGGAAGGGATCTTTGGCAAATGAGATGTAGCAAGTTTCTTAGGGAATGAATAGGTAAGGAGGTTCTAAATCATATTTTGACTGATTCATGGAAATCAGAAAGAAGTTGCCATGCATATGCCTTTGGTGATCTCATGGAGATATATTTGAATTACTTACAGAGTAAAGTGAACTTTCTTTTAAACCTGCTGCTGGTGCTATTGGCTGAATCATTGCCTTGTTATAAAGTTTTGTCACAGCCTATGGCATCATTTGGCCATCTCTGTTCATCACATTTCTAGTGTCTTCTTGTTGAAGACCAAACAGAAGCATTTTTACAAGTTTGTTTGTAAGACGTGAACAGTATTGAGTTGGTTGTTTTGATTTTGTCTTTCCTTGTTGGTCTAGACATGTGGTAGAGTGCTTGCTCCTTGAACTGCTGTAATCTTTAAAGATGATGCTTCTATTATACAGAGATACTGAATTCCACAACATATCAAGAAGCATTTCTGCATGAACAGCAATTAAAATGGAAGAGACATTAACACAGATTTGAATGAGCTTTAAACCATGATTGGAAAACGGTCGATAACAACTGAAAAAGAATCTCGGCTGAATGGCCTTTCACGTCTACATTGTGATGTTATAATATTAAAGTAACTACTGGGAACTGAAATAATTGGAGCTGGTTCCAACTAACATAGATGTTGCCTGTATAAATTTGCATTGTATGACTGAAAAAATAATTTAGGAACTGCATTTAAAATCCGTGGATTACTGCAAAGTAGATTTGAACAAACAATTAGAAATCTATTTGTTTTGTATATTTTTCAATGCTAGAGGGGAAATGCAATTCCCCTTCCTGAGATCAGTACATTAAACTGAGTATTTATTGCATTGAGGCAAAGCCACTAATATTAATCAATCCTGTTTAAATTTAAATAAACATATAGATCTGATATTTTAAGTGGTTTTCATTTATTGTATGAAAAGCAACCAATAAGCCTTTTTAAAACATATGCTACAGTTTAATCAGACACATTAAATATTTTCATTTAAGACATGTTAAAACAATAGTTCAAAATATTAGTCACTAATAAAGTATTTTAGAATATATCCTGTGTTTGCTTCCACTTCCATTTCATCCAAATGTATTACCTGACATGGTGTTAAACCTCTTGATTTTGCAAGTAGAATAGCAAATTCAGGCAAATATACCCCAGTGAAATCTACAGAAATTTCATCACCAAAATTCAAGACAACTAAAATTCCTGTTAGCTCCTGTTGTCTTATATATGCAATGAAGTCTGTTGTATTTGCCAGAATATGGAAGTCACCAAGCTGTAGAGGTGGTTCTTCACTTCTTAGCTGTGCAAGATTCCAGTAATATGTCAAAGTTGATAGTGGATCATCAGTTTGTTGCTGTTAATACCAAAGAGAGCTTAGGACCTAAGTTAAATATCTTATAATTACAGAATCATGCAACACACAAGGGTGTCAAGCTGTGGATTGATGCCACCATCACCAGTTCTTTCACAGGTGCTCTATAAGATGTTTCACTTTTTTTGAAAGGTACTCTTGAATCTGCTTTCCCCACGCTTTCAAGCAAGGAGTTCTAGTTAAAATCGTATCTGTTTGTTCAGTCTTCCCTTCCACCATGTCTCAATACCCACTCCTTTGAGCTAACAAGCAGTACCCCCAAACACAATCTTTGATTCAAGTTAGGATTTCAGAGTGCTTCTTGAAATAAAATGTTTCCATTCAAGCATCTTTGCAATTCACAGATAACAAGGCGTGGGGCTATCCAGACCCACGCCTTGTTATCTCGGATTCTCCAGCATCTGCAGTACCTTTTATCTCCTTTGCAATTCACAAGTTTCTGCATTGATCTCAACATTGTTTTTGGTAGCTCAGATTGTAAACTGCCTCAGTTCATTAATCATATTTAAGTTGCATAAAGATGAGGTGCCAAAAACTTAAGCCACTATTTGGGGACAATGGGGTTTTGTTTTATTTAGAAATACAAAATGAAATAGGAAACCAATCACAAGATCACATATAAACAATTCATAACACCGCTCTCAACAGCGTTGAGTTTAACAGCCCTTTACCTAATGCTCCTTTAAGCCAAGCTTTTGATTAATTGTTCTAATGTCTCATATGATTAGGTGTCAAATTTTGTTTGATATTGCTCCTGCAAGGTGCCTTGTGATATTTTACAATATTAAGAGAATTATAAAAAGGCAATTTTTTGTTGTTGTGCACTTCATTTTAATACAAAGCCTTAAACTTCAGTAATGCTATACTAGCTTAATTTTGTTATTGTAAAAGACTTTTCAGTCATTCAACAGTGGAAGGAGTGACTACAAATTTCCTGAACATAAAATTTACCATTATAAATGAGTATTAAGCATTGGTATGTAAAATCACTGAAAGAAGCTGATTCTACGTGAAAATTGAGTGCATTATTAGTGTAAATGTTTAAAAGCAATCTGCACATTCCAGCAAATATCTGAGAATTTTTTCTTTCTTAGTGCTGCCTCTGAATAACAGTCTTGCACCTTTGCAGTGCAACTACCTCCAAAAAGAGAAACTCACCATCCCTCTTCCGTACCTACACTGGCCCTAAACCCCACCTCTTCCTCCATTACATTGATGACTGTATCGGCGCCGCCTCGTGCTCCCACGAGGAGCTCGAACAGTTCATCCACTTCACCAACACCTTCCACCCCAACCTTAAGTTCACCTGGACCATCTCTAACACCTCTCTCTCCTTCCTGGACCTCTCTGTCTCCATCTCGGGTAACCACCTAGAAACCGATATCCATTTCAAGCCCACCGACTCCCACAGCTACCTAGAATACACCTCCTCCCACCCACCTTCCTGCAAAAATGCCATCCCCTATTCCCAACTCCTTCGCCTCCGCCGCATCTGCTCCCAGGATGAGGCTTTCCATTCCCGTACATCTCAGATGTCCTCATTCTTCAAGGACCACAACTTCCCTCCCGCAGTGGTCGAGAACGCCCTCGACCGTGTCTCCCGCATTTCCCGCAACTCATCCCTCACACCCCGTCCCCGCAATAACAACCAAAAAAGAATCCCCCTCGTCCTCACGTACCACCCCACCAACTTCCGGATCCAACGCATCATCCTCCGACACTTCCGCCATCTGCAATCCGACCCCCCCACCAAAGACATTTTTCCCTCCCCACCCTTATCTGCTTTCCGGAGGGACCACTCTCTCTGTGACTCCCTTGTCCGCTACACACTCCCCTCCAGCCCCACCACACCCGGCACTTTTCCCTGCAACCACAGGAAGTGCTACACCTGCCCCCACACCTCCTCCCTCACCCCCATCCCAGGCCCCAAGAAGACTTTCCACATCAAGCAGATGTTCACCTGCACATCTGCTAATGTGGTATATTGCATCCGCTGTACCCGTTGTGGCCTCCTCTACATCGGGGAAACCAAGCGGAGGCTTGGGGACCACTTTGCAGAATACCTGTGCTCAGTTCGCAACAAACAACTGCACCTCCCAGTTGCGAACCATTTCAACTCCCCCTCCCATTCCTCAGATGACATGTCCATCCTGGGCCTCCTGCAATGCCACAATGATGCCACCCAAAGGCTGCAGGAACAGCAAATCATATTCAGCCTGGGAACCCTGCAGCCCACTGGTATCAATGTGGATTTCACAAGCTTCAAAATCTCCCCTGCCCCAACCGCATCCCAAAACCAGCCCAGCTCGTCCCCGCCTCCCTAACCTGTTCTTCCTCTCACCTATACCCTCCTCCCACCTCAAGCCCCACCCCCATCTCCTATCTACTAATCTCATCCCGCCCCCTTGACCTGTCCGTCCTCCCTGGACTGACCTATCTCCTCCCTACCTTCCCACCTACACTCACCTTTACTGGCTCCATCCCTGCCTCTTTGACTTGTCTGCCTCCTCTCCACCTATCCTCTCCTCTATCCATCATCTATCCGCCTCCCCCCCTCCCTATTTATTTCAGAACCCTCTTCCCCTCCCCCATTTCTGATGAAGGGTCTAGGCCCGAAACATCAAGCTTTCCTGCTCCTATGATGCTGCTTGGCCTGCTGTGTTCATTCAGCTCCACACCTTGTTAACTCACCATCTTTCCCTGTTATTCAATAAAATTCCTCTTGCTGATTTGCCCATCTTTAACATCATAATTGAACAGAAAGTTAACGTGGACATCCCATACAAATACAATGGCTATCAGGACAGGTCAGAGTCTAGAAGTTTTGCAGTTAATTTCCTGACTTTCCAAAGCCTGTCCACCTTTTACATTGCATTCCTGACATGTTTTGTAGTTGTTCCCATTCGCCTGAATGTGCTTAGTTCCAACAACGTCCTCAATGTCATCTTGGGCAAAACAGACTGCTTGATTGGCACACCATCCATCATGTTAAATATCCGCTACCAATGCTCAATGGTAGCACGGCATACTATGCAAGATACAGTGCAAAATTTCATCATGTTTCTTTAGAGACAACCTTCCAAATTCACCACTTTGAGCACTGTGAAGAACAAGGCAGCAGATGCATGAGAATACCAGAGTGACACACCATACTGCTGCTGTTTCACCATGGCTAGGTCAAAATCCTGGGACTCCCTCCCTAACACACATTGGGTGTACGTACCCCACATAGGCTGCAGCAGTTCAGCAAAGCCAACATCTTCTCAAGGGCAAACAGGGATGGGCAATAAAAACTAGTTTTGCCATTTGTCACTTATATCTCGCAAATAATAAAAATGGGTCCTAAAGTTGTGGGTTCAAATCCCAATCCAAATTCTTGAGTACAAAATCTAGGCTCAAACTCCAGTGCCATAAGTAAGTAGTGTTGTTAGAGATGTCATCTTTCAGATGAGACATCATAGCACAGTTCTTAGGCTACTGTAAAAGGATTTAATGGCACCATTTTGAAGAAGTGCTTGGGAGTTCATAGAACCATGCAGTACAGAAGAGACCTTTTGGCCTGTCAAATCTACACCGTTAAGATAATTAAGGGCTGAGATAGATTTCTGGTCATTAAGGAGCTCAAGAGTTGTGGGGGTAAGAGGAAAATGGAGTTGAGCATTATGAAAGCAGCCAAGAAGTCATTGAAGGGCAGATTGGACTGGATGGGCCAAATGGCCAATTCCTGATTACATCTTATGGTCTATTTAACCATTCTTCAAGATTAAGTTCATCTTGTGCTAAAGAGTTTGTGGGCATTCTTCCATGCAATGTATCAGTATTGTAGACTGATATCAGCAACATGAGCAGTGAATCTACCCATGGCTTCTCAGATGGTACCATCAGAAACCAACAGATACTTGATGCTGGGAATGCTGAGTTTCAAATAGGCAAGTATCATAAGCGGGATCCTCTGCCTGCCTTAGAACAAAAAACAGTACAGCACAGGAACAGGCCGTTCAGCCCTCCAAGCCTGCGCCAACAAGTTTTGCCCTTCCATACCAAAACTATCTTCACTTATGGGATCCATATCACTCTGTTCTCTTCCTATTCATGTATTTGTCCAGGTGCTTCTTGAATGCTGCTATTGTGTCTGCTGTCATTACCTTTTCTGGCAGCGTGTTCCTGGATACAAGGTGGCAATGGCAGCCAGCATTTTATGTATTTAACTGTATCATACAAGATGACAGAAATGGTGGGTGCCACTGTCTCATAAAATATGCTAGTAGTAGTGATATCTTGAAAAATATGTTCACTTTAAGGAAAAAACCACTGCGGCAGCCTGAGAAGTCAGAAAACTGTTACTGCACCTTTACATATTCAGCAGCTTAAGAGCAGTTAATCTCTGTGAATGCAGCTGCCTCTAGTTAAAAAGACTGTAGAAGCAACAATAGTACTACAAAATCTACTACTACTTCCTTGAAACAGCTAGAACTGGTGAACTACGTTGAAAAAGCCTGAATCATAAACCTGGAATATAATAGTGGATGTTAGAGGCCTGAAGTAAGTTCACTCCTTTAGAGGAAGAATGAATGTTTTAATATTTGAAATAAGATTCTAAGTTGAGAAGCTAATGGAAGGTGTAGAACACTACATTAAGCAAATGAGTATTGTTAAAATTGTTTAAAATTGTCATGAAAAGCTACAGAAAAAGTATTTGCAAAAAAGGACACTCATTTAGAAAACTGTTAAAACAGCAATATAATTTGATTAATCAGAGTGAAAAAGTAGAAGGCAAGGAGAAATGTTCACCAAAAATCAATGTTTTGTGGAAAAACATATTGTTCAACTGAAACTATAGCTTTTAGACATAAAATCATCACTTGTTTCATGTAAAATGCTGTGAGAAGTCCAGAAAACCAGAATGAATGCAATTCCTACACCATGTTATAAAGGCCACAAAATCACTCAGAGGGAAAAGCAGCACAAAATAACACAGTGTCCACTGGATAAGTGGATACAGTCAGATAACATTTGCTTAATAATCATGAGTATGTGACGAATTATGCTGACAATCAATTTAAGCTTGTCAGTCAAGTTTGCAGTGTGATGCACCTGCACCTGTTTCAACTCAAAAGAATAAGTGACAGCCATTCTCTGGCTCATTTCTCAGGCAATGCTTTGAATGATCAGAGGCAACCTATCCAGTTTAAAAGTTAAGCAAAAGTTGACAGTCATCATCTAACTGGTGTACTCCCCATAGCAAAACCTCTACCAATCAAATTCTACCTTCCAACTGATAAGCACTCTCCTTTGAAACAGTCTAAATATTATTTTTCCTTTCCATTTCCACTTCTTGGAAATTGTGCTGATGAGTGCAAAGAACAAAGCTTGACAAATGTGTCTTTTTACAGCAATATTCAGTTCTCTATGGCAAGACACTTCAGTGTTTGTGGTGATTTACAACCAGAATTGATTTGAGACAGTTGTTGGAATTTCTGATCCATTTCTTTCATTTATATTATAAGAAAGCAAGGATTTTACAATGAAAGTAACTATCCAGATAGTAATAGAAGCTGAAATCCAAAGATAGCATAAGAGGATGATGGGAATAGACAGTCAATGTTGCCCAAGATGTTCATCATATTTTACGCAAGCGGCTAAAATATCACATTAAAATCAACAAGAAATTATGTTAAATCTTTTGATGCTTAAAGTTACTGCTTAAGATGCAGATTTTTTTTTAAAATTACATGAACAGGTGATGTCCAACTTCCTCAAGTCAATGCAACTGTAAGAAACTTGGACATTTCCAGTGAATGTATAAATTCAAAACAAACATGGAATTACAGAGCTAATAATATCTACTTGCACAAGGAGGTTAACACCTTTGTGATAAAATTTGTCTGATTTATATATGTTTTTAATATGATTTATTTTAAGTTTGGGATTTTAATTTAGGTTCATGACATATGGGTTTTCTGAATGATTAAAGTTAATACTTCTAAGTATTTTTATAACTATGGGATATACTTTACAATAGTGCTGCCAAAATTCCTTTTACAAATAATGTGTTTTATTTACCATAGAATGTTTTATAACTTGACAAGGTATGCCGTTGTGCTTTAAGGTCTGTTTGAAATTTCTAAACTTAGGATTCTTCTAGGCTTAGGGGAAATACACATAACTTAGAGATAAAGATTTTTTTTCAATTTTACTTTATTTTGGGCAGTTCTTTGAAATCCTTGAATGTAGAGGTTTCTTGAGTAGTGCTCATAAGAAGGCAAAAAGATCATAAAATTATATTACCAAGAGTAAAAAGTTAGTGATAACCCCAAACCAGAAATGTTGGAATAAAACCTTAAAGCGATTTCTTGAAGCTGAGCACTTCTAAGCTCAGGTGTATAACAGCTCCAAGAAAAACTATCAGTGTATCCAATCTAGGAGTTAAAGTCACAGTTGCCTTAAACTAATCAATATGTGAGGAAACAAGCATGGGGCTGGATGAACACAGCAGGCCAAGCAGCATCACAGGAGCAGGAAAACTTGACGTTTCGGGCCTAAACCC
>JAHRHZ010000019.1:25305407-25326108 GCA_024137785.1 Ginglymostoma cirratum | reverse complement strand
TAGGAGCAGGAAAACTTGACGTTTCGGGGGTTTAGGCCCGAAACGTCAAGTTTTCCTGCTCCTGTGATGCTGCTTGGCCTGCTGTGTTCATCCAGCCCCATGCTTGTTATCTCGGATTCTCCAGCATCTGCAGTACCTTTTATCTCTAATATGTGAGGAAAGTTTTTTTTTCTCTGATGTGGTTCCTGTACAAGGGATTTTTTAAATTGGAACTTGTAAAAGACCATTTTGGGACTAACGGATTATAGTTTTACTGTATGTTTAAAAACCTTTGAATTTGTGTAATGAGTAATTAGTATGGTTTATTTTATTTTCTATTTATTAAATGTCATAAGACTATAACACATGGGAGCAAAAGCAGGCCATTCAGCCGATATAGTCTGCTCCACGATTCATTTAGCTCATGGCTACTCTGATAATCCTCAACTTCACTTTCCTGCATTTTTCCATAATCTTTCTCTACCTCACTGATCACAAATCTGACTATGTCAGCCTTGAATACATATATACCCAATGATACAGCCTCTGCTTTCCTCTGTGGTAAAGAATTTCACAGGTTCACTATGCTTGGAGAAAAAAAATTCCTCTTAATTTATCGTGGGTAATATCTTTCATTTTATTGTTAAAACAAAGTCTGCAACATTGGGTGCTTCTGCTTCAGTGAGACACCACTTCTTTTAAACCAAAACAACACAAAACAAAATATGATCCACCAAGCCAGATTTCAGACTGGGATTAGACTTGTCCTGTAATAACATTAGCTGGGATTATAACACTTTTTAGCAAGCATATGTGAATGAAAATCCAGAATACTGAGACATACCTTTGTTCAAACGTATTATATATGATAAAATTCCACCCTTGGAACATATTAACAGACATTTTCTGGGGACAATAAATGACTCATCTGAACCAGTTATACATATCATATAGATTAACAGTCATCCAACTGATTTCAAACTTAATACCAGGATGGGTCTTACTATATTATGTAGAAAACAACCCCTACTTGAGGAAAATAAAATTGCAACATTTTGATTTAGTAATACATTGAACACCTGGAATAACACCCAAAATTAAAGGGACGTTAAAAGTAGCTTTGTTGCATAAAAATTATTACAACTAAAATCTCAACTTCCTATCCTTTTGAAGCTGACTCCACAAATGAGCTGCATAGATATGAAAAAAACGGACATTTCAGATAAGTCACAAACTATACCATACAATTTCACATTAACATCTTGCCAAGTTTGGATTAAGATCAAACAGTATGGGTTAAGGATTTCAATAGGAATGGTGCTGTCATTTGACAAATGCCAAATCAACAATGATTATAACAAAAGAAAACCAAAGAATTGCAGATACTGGAAGTCAGAAACAAAAACAAAAATTGCTGAAAAATCTCAGCAGGTCTGGCAGACGTTCTGAAGGGTCACTGGTCCTGAAATGTTAACTCTGCTTTCTCTCCACAAATGCTACCAGACCTGCTGAGTTTTTCAAAAATGATCATACCTCATTAACACAGGAGAAGACACGGCATGTCAAAATCACAGATACCATGTCTGACTAAAAAAGTATAACCCATCGCTATTTTAGTGATTGAACCAAATGAATGACTCCAGAAGCCTGATCAGTCACAAGCAATTCTAATACAAGATCAACAATCAAATTTTCTGTCTTCCAGTGACTAAGAAAAAATTCCTGCCAGTTCAGTATATACTTGATCATGTGGATTCATCAAACCTCTGGATTGATTGAAATTATATAGTCAAAAATTTGGGAAAAGATGGGGTAGTATTAAATCTACTTGTTTGAAACAATTTTATAAAGAATTTAAATAATTGCAAAAAGCTTACAGGGGATGGATTTTCATCAAGATTGAGTCTAGGATGATGTGGACAGCCTTCCCCTCTTAGAATGTGTAGTTTAGGTTGCTATCAGCAATGATTGATGGCAGTGAATCTACCCAAGGTATCTCAGATGGATTCAATAGAAACCAGCATACACCAGATCCAACAGTACTATTAAGCTGCCCAGTAAGGACATTTCCTGTACTGTTGATGTATAATGCTTCTGGCCTGTATGAATCCCACCGTCCCAGTCACAAAATGCCAAGACTCCAAAAGAACACATTCTTTTGCTCAGTCCTCCTACTTCTAAAGTCACTATTGGGTGACACTAAGAGTAATCCAGATATCACTGTCTTTGAGGGTGTACTTGCTCATTTATTTCCTCACTCACTAAAGACCACCACAGGACTTTGTTTCTCCCCTATATGGTTGATATAATTATGACCCCTGTCTGTTCGCCCTTTCCTCCTCAGAGTGCTCCATAACCACTCGTTAACTTGCTTGCACATCAGGAAGGCAGCTAACCATTTTGGGGTTTGCCTCAGTAGCTGCAGAAACATTTGTCTTCTTCTCTAAATTCAGAATTCCCTCTCTTGCTCCTATGATGCTGCTTGACCTGCTGTGTTCATCCAGCCCCACGCTTGTTATCTCTCTTCCCTCTCATTATTGTTTTCCTAACCTTTATGTTGTTCCCCATATATTTCGGTCTGCCTTAATGCCATGGATCCTTCCAGAGAAATCATGCAGGAGAATGGAGCACTGAAGGTAGGGCGCAGGCAGAGGATCAGAAGTGGACCTTCATAACTAACAGCTACAGAGCAGGAGCAACTGAATTTCAGTGGAGTCTTGACTATTAGTGACAGGAAACTGGAGCCTTCCAACTATTTCTTTTTCATTCACTCATGAGACGTGGACATTACTGGCGGAGCCAGCATTTATTGCCTATCTCTAGTTGTCCTTGACAAAATGGTAGTGAGCTGCCTTCTTGAATCTCTGCAGTACATCTACTGTATTTGACCCACAATGCCATTAGGGAGGGAATTCCAGGGAGTTGACCCAAGGACACTGAAGGAACAGCGATATATTTATGAGGATGCAGAGTAAAGTTTTTGAGAAGATTTGTAGCTGGGGTTTTGGATGAGGTTGCACATTTGCTCACCGAGCAGGCGTGTTTGATTATGGACATTTCGTCACCCTGCTAGATAACACCATCAGTGTGCCTCCGATGAAGTGTTGGTGTTCCATCCCGTTAATTATTTAATATGCCTTGGTTTGCTGAGCTGATTGGTATCACTTCCGGTTTTGTTCTTGAGTGGATTGTATATCGGGTCCAGTTCAATGTGTTTGTTGACGGAGTTCCGATCGGAGTGCCAGGCCTCCAGGAATTCCCTGGCGTGACTCTGTTTGGCTTATGCTAATATGGATGTGTTGTCCCAGTCGAATTTGTGTCCTTCTTTGTCCATATGTCTTGAGACCAGTGAGAATTAGTAGTGTCTTTTGGTGGATAGTTGATGTTTGAGTATCCTTATTATTGCCAGTTTTCTTCCAGTTTGGTCTATGTAATGTTTCTCACAGACCTTGCAAGGTATTTTGTATATTACATTATTATGATGAATGTAAAGGACCCCATACCCATAATCAATAAAACTAATGTAAGATACAAAATATTTCATGAAGTAATTGAACCCAGAATCCAAGATTTGCTTCCTTCTTTTCACGGCCACTATGCTTCATCATTAAGGCATTTAGACTCAAAGCATGATGTACCTTGACGAACAGGTCGTCAGCGTTTTGAACAATTGCTAACAACTCTCCCCAGTCATTAATGTTTATGCTGCTGCACTTCCATAAGACTGTCTGAGTGTCTTTCAAACATTTTCTTTGTCCTCCCCTGTGACATTAGCTATTTAAGAGTAGAGAAAATCAGATTTTGTGTGTGAGAACATCTTTCAACCATCTGGCCAGCATCCATTCAATGTCCTAAATTGGTCATCAAGCTGGCTTCAAGGAGGATTTTAGCATTTGTTTGATGGTCCTCGCATTAAGTCTGGGGGATCTGGTGGAGGTATTACTGGTGAAATATTTCTAGCATTCATATGTTGCAGGTATATAATCCAAGTTTCAATGCAGTACACAAAGTCCTCTGTTGACCTGTCGAAGTCTTTGTTTTCAAACACTCATCTGCCATAATTTGTAGATGGCTGAGCTAAAGGCGTTGATCTGGTATTTGTCTCTGGATCTCCTTATCAATGGTGACCTTGTGAGAAAGCTGGCTGCTGAGGTACAGGAAGTGCTCACATATTACAGAATCTATCTTTCAACATATATGGAAGGTAGAATATTTGGCTGACCAGTTTTGGGCTGATGAGTTTTACTTTGGCTACATTCAAGGACGGGCTGAGTCCCTGTGTGCAGGTTTGAAAAAATTGAGATTGGCTTGCAAACCTGATGCAGAGTGGGACACTGCATTGAAGTCATCTGCAAATTGTAGACCATGGATATATATTGTGATCAGTTTATTTTTGGCATGCGGCAACTGAGCAAGGGTTTCCAAGTAGGTATTAACTAATACTCACACCAGAGGGAAAATGATTTTAAATACCACAGCCTCTGTCGGATGGATTGTAAATAGTATAAGGGCTATCATGGAGCCTTGCTTAACACCAGGCGAGATTTAGAAGATCATTGTTTCAGATCTCCCACTCAAGACACTTACAATCCTATCATCACAAAGCAGTTACAGTCGAATGTAAAAATAAAAAGGAGCAATCACGTTGTTGGGGGTGTACTATAGCTCCCCTAATGATCAGAGACAAATAGAAGAGCAGATATGTCAGCAAATTTCGGGCAAATGTTAAATAAAATGGAGATAGTGGGGGATTTCAGCCTCTGCAACATTAACTGGGTGGTCATTTGTGAAAGATTTAGAGGGAGTGGAATTCTTAAAATGCATCCAGGAGAGCTTTTAAAGCTAGCATGTAGACAACCCTACACAAGAGGGGGTGGTCCTGAACTTCCATTTAGGTAATGAAGCCAGGCAAGTGTCTAAAATATTAGTGCTGGAACATTTCGCAGACAGCAATAAAAACTCTGTTCAATTCAAGATTGTTATTGAAAAGGACACAAATGGGACTGACACCAAAGTTCTAAACTGCGAAGACCAATTTTAATAAGATCAGATATGGTTTGGCCAAAGTGGACTGGGAATATATACATTTCAGTAAATCTTTGTCAGAGTAGTGAGGATGTGTTCAAGAAATAAATAAGGGAGGGCACAAGACCAAAATATTTCAATAAAGGGTGGGACCAACAAATCCAGGGAAGCCTAAATATCAAGGTTTGGATAAAGAGAAAAAGGGAGGCTCATAACAAATACAAGAGGTTCCAAACCAGCAGAAGCCTTAGAGCAGTACAGAATGTTGAAGGGAGATTTTCAAAACAAAATTGAGAGCAAAAGGGGAGCGTGAAAGGAAGATGGCAGATAAAATAAAAAATTTCAAAAGTTATTTTGCAAGTACATTCTGGGTGAAAAAATATCTAAGGAAAGAGTGGGGCCCATTAAGACCGCAGTAGTAATTTGTGGGTGGAGCCAAAGGACAAAGATAGGGTTCTAAGTGAATACCATATTAGTGTTCACTAATGAGGGGAATGATGAAAGTATAGAAGTCAGAGAGAAGGACTGTGAAATAATTAAAGAAATTAGCGTAGACAACGAGAAGGTTCTGAAAGGTTTAAGAAGTAGGTAAACCTCCAGGGCCAGAAGACATGTATTCCAAGCTGTTGAGTGAGGCAAGGGAGGAAAAGTGCCCTGGAAGTAGTTTTTAATTCCCTGCTGGCAATAGGAAAGATGCCAGAAAACTGGAGGACAGCCAATGTGGTGCTGTTATTCAAGAAGAGAAACTAATGGAAGCAATTCTTACAGACAGAACTAATCTGCACTTGAGTGGCAAAGAATAATGAAGAACAGTCAGCATGGTTTTATTAAGGGAATAGCACATCTGAACAACTTGATTGAAAAATAGAGGTGACCAGATTTCTAGATGAGGGCAACACATTTGATGTAGTCTACTTGGACATCAGTAAGGCTTTGCGATAACATCCCACGTGGGAGACTGATAACAAGGGTAACAGCCCACGGGATCCTTGGAAATTTTGTTAATTGGATCCAAAATTTGCTAAGTGACAGGAAGCAGAAAATGATGGTCAAGGAGTGTTTTTGAGACAGAAAGTCTGTGTCCAGTGGGGGTTTCACAGGGATCTGCGTTTGAGCCTTTGCCATTTGTGGTACGTATGAATGACTTAGACTCGAATGTAGGAGGGTTGATTAGTAAGTTGGTAGATGATGCAAAAATTGATGGGGTAGTAAATAGTGAGGGGGATAGCCTTAGATTACTGGAGAATATTGACAGGCTGATTGGTTGGGCTGTTCAGTGGCAAATGCATTTCAATCTGGATAAGTGTGAGATGATGCATTTGGGCAGGACAAACAAGGCAAGGGAATACATTGATGAGTGGTAGGACCCTGCAGAGAACAGAGGATCAGAGGGACTTTGGTGTGTATGTCCACAGGTAGTTAAAGTGGTTGAGAAGACATATGGGATACTTGACTTTATCAGCTGAAGCATAGAATTTAAGAGTAGGGTGCAGATGGAGGCAGGTATGCTGGAACTGCATACAAACTTCGGTTCGGCTATGGCTTGAGTATTGCATACAGTTCTGGAATCCATATTATAAGAAGGATGCGACTGTACTGGACGGGTTGCAGAGAAGATTTACCAGCGTGTTGCCTGGGATAGAGAGTTTTATTATGAAGAGAGATTGGACAGACTGGGGTTATTTTCCTTAGAGCAAAGGAGATTAAGAGGGGATATGATTGAGATGTATAAAATTATGAGGGGCATAGACAGGGTAGACAAGAAACTTTTCCTCTTGGTGGAGGGATCAATGACAGGGGGCACAGATTTAAGATAAGGGCAGGAGGTTTAGAGGGGATATGAGGAATTTCTTTATTCACCTAGAGGGTGGTGGGAATCTAGAACTCACTGCCTGCATGGGTGGTGGAGGCAGAAACCTTCTCATAAGAAGTGTGTAGATACTAAGGCATACTTTCAGATTAGCGTAGTTAAGACGTTTGTTTTTGACTGACACAGACTCGATGGACTGAAGGGCCTTTTTCTGTGCTATAGATCACTATGACTCAACTGTGAAGAAGTTGGTTGGGCATCCAAATCTTTTGAATACAATTCACAGAGTGTTGAGTCCAATGCTTTGGTCAGGTTGATAAATGCAATTATGAATCCCAGTGTTGTTGTCAACATTTTTATTGAATTTTTCAGGCAATAAAGACCATATCAGAAGTTTTCCTGGAAAGTCTAAAGCTGCATTACGTCTCTATGTGACTTTACTCAGGCACGTGAAGCGGGCGGTTCAGGAGAATGCACATCAGGACTATCGTTGATATGGACAAGATAGAAATACTTCAATTATTTTGATAGCATGATCTATCTCGCTTCTTGAAGGTAGTTACAACTGTCAAAACCCCGAAGTTGAGAGATTGTTGCAGGGCAGAGTTCTTTTTACTTTCTGGAATTGACAACATGGAGTTGTGGTGTGAGCAAAAGTCCATCATCTTTCTTGATGACCCTGGGCTAGAAAACCATCGGGGAAACAGGCTTTTTGTTTTTCATCCATTTAGCTAATTGTTGCAGCTTTACCATCGATGGGATTCATCCAGGATTCTTCCGCTTGCTACTGGAGTGCAGCCTGGAGAGTATCAGCTGTCGCAGGGGATTCATGGTTGAGGTTTGCTGAAAATAATCTTTCCAGTCTTGATGGATGGCATTGTCATGCTTAAAAAGAGAAAAACCATAACTGAAGGAGATTTTGTCCTTTGACAGTGGCCTGTAGATGGCCTTGGAGAATGGGGACAGCAGTTCCAATAAACAGCAGGAGTAAAAGCAGGGTCAGCAGCTTCTCAAATAACATGAGAGTGCACAGGCAACAGATTTACAAACAGTGGATCTGCATGTGATGGGCAGTGCCAGTGGAAAGTAACTTTTGGCAGAGAATCCATTCAATTTCTTTTGACCTGTCTGGGCCAAAGTGTAACATCATTGGAAAACAAGTAAGTAGTTGGTAGGAATGTCTTCCATGTCTCTTCATATTGGCAAAGTAGTGTAAATCAGAGAACATTATTACAGCTGAAGAGTACAGTAAAGAAATTCAAATTTAAAATATATAACATGCAAAATAATTATTTAAATAAAATAGAGGTGGCTAGGCAGGCCATGTAACGCAGCTGAAGATGTGGGAGCTAATGGACACTCATGTGATCCATGCTAAGTGCACTGCACCAAGTGTTAGTGCTCAAGAAAATTCAGCTCAGAGTTGATGAGTTACAGTCCCATCTGCAAACAGTGCAACACATCAGGGAGGGCAAGGGGTATCTGGACACTGTTTTGCAGGGGGCTATCATAACTCTTAGTTTAAGTATATCAAATTTCGTCCATGGTCACAAACAAGAGGTTGTGACTGTGCGCTGTGCGGGTATGGACATCTGGTATTTAGCTTTGGAGGAGCCTCAGCCAGTGACCTTGCCTAATAAGTGTGATGCTCTTACTCTGGTTGTGAATAGGGGCACATAAAGTAGAGAGGATGAACAAACTGACCATAACACCAAGGTTCAGAGCACCACTCAAGCTGGAGAAGAGAAACATAAGAAGGTATTGTATAATTAGGGGAATATATATTGTTTTCCATAGCAAAGACAGAGACTCTTGAAGACAGTGTTGCCTACCTGGTGCCAAGGTTTAGGACATTTCTCCGACTTGGAGAGGAACTTGGCGTGGGAGGGAAAGGATCCAACAGTCATGGTCCACATAGGTACCAATGACATAGGTAGAACTAGGAAAGAGGTTCTGATGAGAGATTCTAAGCAACCCAAGACTGAACTAAAAAATGTACAAAAGTAATATTACCTGGGTTACTACCTGAGCTACATGCATATGGCACAGGGTAACTAAGATTAGACAGGTAAATGTGTGGCTCAGAGACTGGTGTGGGAGAAATGGATGCTATTCATGGGGGACTAATACCAATACTGGGGAAAGAGCAAGCTGGTCTGTTAGGATGGGCTTCATCTGAACAATGCTGGGACCAGTGTCTTAGGAGAATTGTATGACTTTTTTTAAAATCGATTGGGATGTAGGCAACACTGAATTTATTGCCCACCTCTAATTGCTCAGAGGGCAGTTAAGAGTCAACTACTTCGCTATGAATCTGGAGTTACATGTAGGCCAGATCAGGTATGGATGGCAGTTTGCTTCCATTCAGGGCATTAGTGAACCAGATGGGCTTTTCCAACAATCTACAACTGTTTCATGTCTTGTTTACACTCTTAAATCCAGGTTTCTTTTGAATTTAAATATCACCATCTATCCGGATGAGATTCAAACCCAGGTGCCCAGAGCATTAAAAACATAAACAGCAATTGCTGGAAAACCTCGGTAAGTCTGGCAGCATCTGTGGAGAGAAAGCAGATTTAACATTTTAGGTCAGTGACCCCACTTCACAACTGTTAACTCTGCTTTCTCTCCACAGATACTCCCAGACCTGCTGAGTCTTTCCAGCAATTTCTGTTGGTGTTTTTCATTTCCATCATCTGCAGTTCTTTGGTTCTTTTTTACTCCAGAACATTACCTGAGTCTCAGGATAATAGCATTGGGCCATTGTGTACCTGCAACTATGGTTGCAGATAAGGCTTTAAACTGAGTAATGAAGGGAAGGGTTCAATGAAGGTGAATTTAAAAAATCAAAAAGAAATGAAAGTGTGCAGGCAGTGAAAAAGCGAATGATAATCAAATGCAACAGAAAAGGGGTAGAAAATAAGTGCAGAAAAGTGCAGCAGGAATTTGAATAATAGTAAAAAATAAAACCTTAAGTCTCTTTATCTAAATACATGTGGCATTTGTAAAAAGAGTTGATGACACAAAGAGAAATAAATGAATACAACTTGATAGCTATTACAGCTACATGATCTCAGGGTGACTAAATCTGACAATTCAATATTCGCTGTTCCAGAAGAATAAGCAGAAAGTAAAAGGAGGTGGAGTAGTTTTGTTAAGAAAAGGAAGGTATCAGCATGGCAGTGAGT
Source organism: Ginglymostoma cirratum (assembly GCA_024137785.1). Lineage (NCBI taxonomy): Eukaryota > Metazoa > Chordata > Chondrichthyes > Orectolobiformes > Ginglymostomatidae > Ginglymostoma > Ginglymostoma cirratum. The sequence continues at coordinate 25,316,106 of JAHRHZ010000019.1, read as the reverse complement.
CATTACATAATGTGATAGATCATGATGTGGAATCAGTTTGTATGGAACTAAAGAATGGCAAGAGAACGAACTCGCAATTGGGAGTCGTCTATGTCTCTCGAAGAGTTGCCTTACCAATGGACAAAGTATAAATTGGAAAATAATGAAGGCCTGTAAGAAAGGCACTGAAATTGTGTTGGTGATTTTAATCCGCATATTGATAAGACAGATCAGATGGACAAAAGTTACATGGAAGATTAATTTGTAGAGTGCATGAGAGATTGTTTCTTAGAGCAATACATTACAGATCCTACATAGGAACAGACTATTTTAAATCCAGTCATGTATAATTAGGCAGGATTAATAAGAGATCTCAAAGTTAAGGACCTGATAGAGAGTAGCGATCCCAACATGCAAAATTTCGAAGATAACAAGGTGTGGAGCTGGATGAACACAGCAGGCCAAGCAGCATCAGAGGAGCAGGAAGGCTGATGGGTCCCATTTCTGAAGAAGGGTCTAGGCCCAAAACGTCAGCCTCCCTGCTCCTCTGATGCTGCTTGCATGCTGTGTTCATCTAGCTCCACACCTTGTTATCTCAGATTCTCCAGCATCTGCAGTTCCTACTATCTCTGCAAAATTTCAAATTCAATTTGAAAGAGAGCAACTCTGGTCTCAAACCAGAGTCTTCAATTAAAATACAGATATTTCTGCTATAATGTGTGCTTTGTTAATGCAAATTTGTTGTAACGTGATTGATGAATATTGAACACTGTTTGGATAATGCGAACTTTCTATAGCGATTTTCTACAGTGTGAGGCCACACAGGAACGCAACTATCGCGTTATAGGAGAAATACCTGTAAGGGCAATTTCAGAGGTATGAAGAAAGAGTTGTCTAAAGTGGCCGGGAAATTGACTAAGAGGAAAGTCAGTGGATGAGTGGTGGCAGACAAGAGGATATATTGAGCCCTAGGATTAGAGGTCCATCATTTCAGATTCAACATAGCAGCAAAAGAAGAGTCTGAATTTAACAGCTGCAGCTTTGGCTACTGATTGGGAATAAAAATAAAACATTCATTGGCATCACAGGGAAGTGGTGGGTTGATAGTTGCGTGATTTTAAAAGCGTATTTTTTGGAAGAAAGGATTAACTGAGAAGTACGGTGATAAGTGAACATCAGGGCTAACATAATAAAGTAACATAAGCAAGAAAAGTAGGGTAATGGAAGTAGACTAAAGTTTGCATAAGGGAAGCAAGTTTAGGACTAAATAAATAAGACAATATAACATTAAGTTTAACACATGGCAGCACAGGCCTGTTACGTAGGAAGTCAGGGACCCTACCAAGATCCTAAATGACTATATGTGCTGGAAGTGCACCAGCTGCAGAACCTCCAGGTTTCAGAACTTAAATGACAACTTGAGACACTGCAGCACATCTGTGAGGTTGAGAGTTATGTGACTAGTCCATTCAGAGAGGTAGTCACACCATAGGCCTGAGTGCGTGGAGGAAGAAATGGAATAGTTAATGGCCAGGCAGTCCAAGAGAAACAGGCAGGTAGTGCAGGAGACCCCTGGTATGCTGTTCGCAAATCGGTTTTCCACGTTTGAAACTGGTGAAGGTGCTAGTTCCTCAGGGGAGGGCAATCAGAGCTATGTTTATGACATCACAAGTAGTTTGGTTGTACAGGTGGAGAACAAGAAGAAAGGAGGAGCAATAGCAATACGAAATAACTTAGTTAGTGGAACAAGCAAGTGTTTCTGTGGACATCAACATGACTCTAGGAAAGTATGTTGTCTCCCTGGTGATAGAGTCCAGGATGTCACAGAGAAACTGCAGGACTTGCTCCTGGGGGAAGTGAACAGCCAGAAGTCATAGTCCATGATGGTACCAAGAACATTGGCAAGGAGGAGGATGTAGCCCTGCAATCAGAATTTAGTGAGCTAAGCAGGATGTCAAATGTAGAAATCTCCAAATTACTCCTAGCGCATTGAATACCGGATTAGGAAGAAAATAACAGAAATGCATGGCTAGAAAGATGGTGGACGAAAGAGGGCTTTAATCTTAGGACGTTGAGACTGGTTCTGGGGATGATGGCACCTGTACAAGATAAACAGGTTGCATTTGAACAGAGATGGTACTGAGTTCCTTGCAACACACTTTGCTAAAAAAAAAATGAAGAACTGCAGCTGCTGGAAATCTTAAACAAAAACAGATATTGCTGGAGAAACTGAGCAGATCTGGCAGTATCTGTGGAGAAAAAGCAGAGTCAACAGTTCGGGTCCACTTACCGTTCTGAAGGGACCCAAAATATCGATTCTGCTTTCTCTCCACAGATGCTACAAGACCTGGTCAGTTTCTCAAGCAATTTCTGTATTCATAGGGAATTTCGCTAGTTCTATTGGGAAGGTTTTAAAGTAACTTGGCAGGGTTTGGAAACCAACTGAGAAAAGCGGAGAAGACAAGAGTTCACAAAATATTTCAAGATGCAACTGGCACTAGCATGAACAGTAGCAACTTAGCAGATGATATCGCAGAATGAACAAAAAAGTTTATATCAGGGTTACTGTGCACATAGATGTATGCTTGAGGGTAGCATATAAGGTTAGAGAGTTACAGGCACAGATTGCCATCCGGAATTTTAATGTTGTGGCAATATCAGACATGAAGCTCAAGGAAGGATTAGACTGGTGTTAAATATTTCTGGTGTAAGGTTTTCAGAAAAGAAAGAAAAGGTAGGAAAGGAGGAAGACTGGCTGTACTGGTTAAGGAAAGCATTACAATACTGGTGAAAGAGGATGTCTCAGAAGGTACAAGCATAGAATCAATTTGGCTAGAACTAAAGGACAAAAAAGTTTCAATTACATTGCTAGGTGTTGTCTATAGGTTACCAATTAATGGAGTAGATATAGAAGAACAAATCCATGGGGAAAATGCATTGAATTGCCAATATTATAGAGTAGTTAAAATGGGAGACTCCAATTAACCAAATATAGACTAGAATACTTGTAGTGTAAGTGTTCCTGGGATTACGTGTAGAAGAGCTTCCTACAGCAGTATGCTTCCAGCCCAATCAGAAAGGATGTACTGTTGGACCTAGTTCTTAGAAATTAAGTGGGTCAAGTGGATCAAGTATCAGTTGGGGAATATTTAGGAGACAGTGATCATTGTAGTGTAAAGTTCAGGGTGATGGTGGACAATGACTTGCAACAATCCAGAGTGAGAAAAGTCAGTTCCTGGAGAGCAGACTTCAATGGGGCAAGAACAGACCTGGGCTGGATTGACTGGAATATATAGTCGGCAGGAAAAACAGTTACTGAACAATGGGCTACCATCAAAAAGGAGATGGTTTGGATACAGCCAAGGTCTACTCCCCCAAATGAGAAAAATAGACCAAACAGATCCGGAGGTCCCTGGAGATAGAGATTAAAATAAAGAAGAAAATATGTGCTTGTGACATATGTCAGGTGGAAAATAAAATTGAGAACTAAGAGGAATATAAAAGGTTCAGAGAAGTCACAAAACAAATAAGAGAAGCAAAGAATAATTATGAAAAAATTGACTGCCAACATAGAGGTGTCCCATAGCCTTTTATGGCCATATAAATAGGCAAAGAGTGGCAAAAGGAGGAGTAGAGCAAATTAGGGACTAAAAATTGGGACTTACATCAGGAGGCAGGAGCCATTGTTAAAGGGATCAAAGGATATAGAGAGAAAACTGAAACAGGGTACCAAGTTGCATAATCAGTCTTGATCATATTCAATGGCAGAACAGGCTTGGAGGCTGGACTGGCCTACTACTGCTCATATTTTCTGTGGTTCTGTGTTTCTTCAAGGTTTGTAAACAACTGCCACATCAGTGCCTGCTCTGCACGAGATTTGCAAGCCACTCTTAAATTCCTTAATTCTGCACAAAACACTCAGTCTGTTTTGAATTTTTCAATAATACAAAACTTACGTCAACCCACACTGGTCAGCCTAATATGTCATCTCATTCATGTTGAATGAGAGTCTCTGGAATATGTTGAGCACGACTCATAAGTTGGCAGCTTCCTATCCTAAAAGGTCCTGAGGAGGTTCAACACCAGATCAACTGCACATGCTCAGTTTTCCACAAACTATAGCAATAAATGTTTGACAACAAAGACCTAAGTCAACAAAGCTGGAAGTGTACAAAACAGTTGTCACCCAACTCCTGAACTACTATGAAACCTGTACGGTATACCACTGACAGATAAAAGCACCAGAGAAATTCCATCAGCAATGCCTCCTGATTCAATGGGAGGACCATAATGTTATGATCATGTTGTTCTTGAAGCCAATTCTACAAGCTTTCAGGCAAAACTACTAAAAATTAGGTTTGATGAATTGATATTGTGTCAGGACATCCAAAAACTTTCCACACTTCCAATTCCTGTTTAGTCAACATTCAAATGATCATATGCCAGGGGAAAACAAAAAACAAAAAAACAAAACAAGCTTCAAAAACACTGAAACTCATCTTGAAGCACAGTTGCATTGAAATTGACTGTTAGCAAAATCTTCCCAATCATTCAGAATGGTGACTTGTCCATCTGTATTACCATGGTTTACCATGATGTGACAGAGAGTGGCAGAGAATATACGAAAAAGAAGAAAATTCTGCACTTGCAATCCCCAGTACCTAGTGGAACATCCTGCTCCCACATGTCAAAGATCTGTGAATCAAAAATTGGCCTGTTCAGTCACATGAAGACCCATGACCCTGAGTAGATATCAATGAATGGGAAGCCTTCAGCGTCTGAGGTAATTCGTAACACAAAGGAAGATGCTTGTTTTTGCTGGAAGAAAATCATACTAGCCCCAGGGTATTGCTGCAGGAGTTCCTCAGGACGGTGTCCTACACCTAAACATTTTTTAACTTCTGTTAGTTCTCCACAAATAGTGGGCCCTCCCCTTGAAAATTTTCTTTCATGTTGGAATGTAACTAATCTGCATATTCAAAATATTTCCTTAAACATCTGTCAGTCACATATCCCTTAATTTAATTTGCTTGATCACTTTAGCTAGTGCTGCTTTCATGCCCTTGAAATTATTCTAATCTCTCTTGCCCTCATGCTTCTCTTCTTCAAACTGAGTTTGAAATCTTATGATCACTGTGACCCATGGGAACCATAAATATGAGGTCATTAATTAAACCTACCTCATTACACAATATCAAGTTTAGTATTTCCTGTTCTTTGATTGTCTCCAGAATATGCTGCTCTAAGCAATAATCCCAAAGCATTCTGTGTGCTAGATTACTTTGGCCCATCTAGGTTTTCTAACCCATATTTCAATTTAAATCCCCCGATACCTTTCTGGCAAGCTCCCATTATGTCTCCCTTTATATTCAATTCTACTGTATGGTTACTATTAATGTGCCTGTACACCCTTCCCACACAGAATTTCTTGCATTTATCATTTAACATCTCAACTCAAGCTGCTTCAAATTCTTGGTTTCCCAAACTCAAATCATCACAGTCTGTATTCATACAGTCAGTGAATTAATATACCCACCCCACTCCTGTTCCTAGCTTCCTATCTTTTCTAAATTCCTATACAATCTAATATTCAGGTCCCACCCTTTCCATCCCGCAGCCAAATCTATGTAATAGCTACAGTATTGTGCCAGGAATTGATTTTGAAAGAACAGTACAGCACAGGCTCTTTGGCCCAACAAGCATGCACTGACATATATCACCTTTCTGAACTGAAAACCTTTTGCCCCTAGAAAGTTCTTATTCCTCTATTCCTTGCCTATTCATGAATCTGTCACAATACCTCTTAAACATTACTAATTTATCTGCTTCTACCACCTCTTCTAGCACCACATTCCAGATATTTACCAACCTCTGGTGAAAAACTTGCCTCTCACATCTCCTTTAAGCTTTCCCCCTTTTACCTTAAAACCAATATGCCCTAGTAATCCACCGACACTTCCGCCATCTGCAATCAGACCCCACCACCAAAGACATTTTTCCCTCCCCACCCTTATCTGCCTTCTGGAGGGACCACTCCCTCCGCGACTCCCTTGTCCGCTACACACTCCCCTCCAGCCCCACCACACCCGGCACTTTTCCCTGCAACCGCAGGAAGTGCTACACCTGCCCCCACACCTCCTCCCTCACCCCAATCCCAGGCCCCAAGAAGACTATCCACATCAGGCAGATGTTCACCTGCACATCTGCCAATGTGGTATACTGCATCCGCTGTACCCGTTGTGGCTTCCTCTACATCGGGGAAACCAAGCGGAGGCTTGGGGACCGCTTTGCAGAACACCTGCGCTCAGTTTGCAACAAACAACTGCACCTCCCAGTCGCGAACCATTTCAACTCCCCCTCCCATTCCTCAGACAACATGTCCATCCTGGGCCTCCTGCAATGCCACAGTGATGCCACCCGAAGCTGCAGGAACAGCAAATCATATTCAGCCTGGGAACCCTGCAGCCCACTGGTATCAACATGGATTTCACAAGCTTCAAAATCTCCCCTCCACCAACCGCATCCCAAAAACAGCCCAGATCATCTCCACCTCCCTAACCTGTTTTTCCTCTCACCTATCCCCTCTCCCACCTCAAGCCACACCCCCATCTCCTATCTACTAACATCATCCCGCCCCCTTGACCTGTCCGTCCTCCCTGGACTGACCTATCTCCTCCCTACCCCCCTACCTACACTCACCTTTACTGGCTCCATCCCCACCTCTTCGACTTGTCTGCCTCCTCTCCACCTATCCTCTCCTCTATCTGCCTCCCCCTCTCTCCCTATTTATTTCAGAACCGTCTTCCCCTCCCCCATTTCTGATGAAGGGTCTAGGCCCGAAACGTCAAGTTTTCCTGCTCCAATGATGCTGCTTGACCTGCTGTGTTCATCCAGCCCCATGCTTGTTATCTCGTGCCCTAGTAATTGACATTTCTACCCTGGGAAAAAGACTCTGTCTGTCTATTCTATCCATTGCCAGTTATAATTTTGTAAACTTCTATCAGGTCTCCCCTCAGTCTCTGACATTCGAGTGAAAACAAATCAAATTTGTTCAATCTCTCCTTAAAGTTAATACCCTCTGAACCAGGCAGCATCCTGGTAAACCATGTCTGTACACTTTCCAAATCCCCCATCCTTCTGGTAGTGTGGCAACATTTTATTCTGATGCTTGGTGTATTCAGATGCAGAAAGGGAAATCTTCAAGAGATCTGAACAACATGGAGTATGGCAAGATTTGTGTCAAAATCACTAAAATGTCCGGCCAGGCTTATCTCAACCTTTGGAGCAACTTCCTGCATTTGCTGAGAATCAAGACGAGTTCTTGATAGGCGGTGGTGAGTTGGCAATTCAGAGGGGTTATAGGTGGTCAGACACCTTATTCATGGTACTACTTGCCTCATTGATGTGCAGCTTCCTATCTTATCAAGACTGCTGAACAAATAAGACATCACAAACTCTCAGCATGGAATCCACAGCAGGTATTTAGTGATTTCAGCTCACCACTGAATTTCAGTATTGAAGAATTTCTCAGTGCAAAATCCATGGGCGCCAATTGCATGCACCTCTTACCCGTGGACATTTGCCCATCCCACACAATCATCATGATACCTCTCCAATTCACGTGCAGGAGGCTTAGGAAGCTCCAGCCTGCATTTCTGGGCACACTGGCAACTACCATTGAAAGGCTGCTGCAAGGGCACTTTGTATCTGTAAATATGCACCCACTTCATGCATTGGGCCAGGCTGCATTGCAGAGTTGCTTGCTTGCTTGCTCTTTTATTGCTTGTTGACTTATTGCCCACTTGGGTGTTCACAGCATGTGTTGATTTATCTTGCCATGCCAGTTAGCATGGTCACACAACCAGACAGCTTGCCTTGCTAGTCAGCAACCTTCAGTCAAAAGGCCATATATCATGCTGCATTGCAATGTGCTATGTCAATCTCATACCAGCACTATGTGGCGACAGTCTACATGACAAGCACACTGCGCGTGCAGCAAGCAAGCAACCTTGTTTCAAAATCTTAGGGGAGTAGTCCTCGCTGAAGTCCTTGGAAGCACCCATCAGTACAGCGTCCCAACAAAATAAGTCAAAGGCAGCTTCTGATACCATTCCAGGCAATTGGTTACAGTCAAGTGTTCAGTCACAGTGTTCTCAGTCTGGGGCTCTATTTTTCTGTAGTGAGGGGAGTGCATTGTAGCCAGTCCTGTGGCTCCATAGCAATCATTTCACGGGTTAGGGCTAACAATGTCAAAGACATATACAGGCATACATATCGGGGTCACAGCAATACTCATTTGGGACTATTCAGTTATGTCACTCCAGGGAAAGGGCCACAGTCAGTTTGGCCGGTCTGTCCATAGAAACTAGGGGAAAGAAAGTGGGGACAAGGGAGCTGCTGCCATGTGATGGAGAACTTATCTAGATTCGGGGTTGCAGGCTGGGTAGAAGGGGTGTGATAATGGGTGTGGTGCAACTGCATCTGTAAGAAAGGAATACAGTTTAGCATAGCTGGGCACTAGATAACTTGGGGAGGGGGATTATCAACAGTCAGAAACATCCTTTCTTCAAAGGAGGCATACTATATTATCACACTGCACAGTCAACTCGTCTGCCAGGACTGGGGGGTGAGCAAAAGTGGGTGGGTGCATGTAGATGGGTTCAGTGGGGACCTGGGGTTCACAGGGAGGGCTCTCAGGAAGGGGAGCTGGATGTTTGGTCTCACCAATACAGAGGCAGAGGCTGGGAACCGCTGTCCGAACAGCATCTGCATTGCCTTCCACGGCGCTGAAATTTGCAAGTACATGGGGAAGAAAATGACTGTGACCACACCCAGCATGGTTGCAGTAAGTGTCATGACATGTGAGGAGGCTGTAAGACTCACCAACATGTGGGTCTTTAGAGGAAACAACAATGCACACAGACCCTTGTACTGTACAGTATACAGACTTGCAAGATCCCTAGTCCCTGATGACCCAAAGGCATTGGAACCCTGTGTGTTCCTGTCCCAAACATCAGTGACCACTTCATTTACACCAGCCCTTTTGAAAACAGAGGCCTGGGAAATAATAGGGATGTTTTACAATGAGGGGCAATGATGTCAGCATGACCCTGTGTCCACCTGTTCATCTTGCTTCCACATGCTGCAGCATGTTCTCAACGCAGTAATCTATCCAGGGTACATGAAGTTAGGCATAATACTGCCACAGCTACATCGTTGCTAGACAGAAACTCAAATAAACAAATGCAGTATAAAACCAGTGGAATTTATAGAACAGCAATACTTTGTGGACAGTGCTCAGTTATCAGTGCTGTCAAAGATCCCGAAAAGTTTTTTTCTTTCTTTTCCTTCCACTACATCTTAGTATTGTGTCAGGTTCCACAACTGGAGTGGACATCATTGGCCCTGGAGGTTGGTCGGGAAACCCTGTAGGTGTTTATGTCAGGACAGTCCTGACAGGCTGAGGGGTCTTCTTGCAAGTGGACACTTCTTGGCTTCAACTTCCAACAGCCAGAGGGGTAGCAGGCAGAGTGAGGTGCAGGTTGAGACACACTTGGAGAGAGGGGATTTCTGAGTGGTCTGTGTCTTATTCCTCCTCTGCTTGGTGCCTTCTGACATTGCTCTGTCTCCTTGTAAGAAAGTGGACCTGTTGCCTTTGGTCCTGACAACCAATGGTTCAAGCAATGGAGTGCAGCTGTGTGTGCCTCTACTGTGACCACACCCAGCATGGTTGGACCTGAGGGTACTGGAGCTGGCTCTCTATGGCCACCAACAACCTGCACACTTGGGGCAGCTGGGTCCCCATGGTGCAGTTGCAGTCCTGCAGTCTCTGGGCAAAGAAAGCCATTGTATTCACATATCTGTCTGATGCTCCTGTTCTTCCCTGTGCATTCTGAGTATTTTAGAATTTAGAATTAGCATTTATTGTCACATGTACTCACTCACATGAGTACAGTGAAAAGTTTACAACCTGCCGCTTGTGGCGCAATCTTTAGATCCAAATGTACCTCAGCACAGAATTTTAGTGCAAAGCTGAAAAACAAAGAAAGCAAGCCAAGAAGTTAAACATTACAATCCTTCTTGCTAAAGCATAGAGAAAAAAAGAAACACAGTTAATTGTTCAACATCACAGTCCTGGGCTCGCATTCCTCACAAGGCTTGACCTCACCCTCACGATCGCCTCAAGAGTGCCTTCTCCCACTCTCAGCGCAGGTCCCTGAGGCTGCCTGCTCCTGCTCTTGCTGCTTCGGGCTGCCTGCTCCTACTCTCGCTGCCGGCCCACGGGAAACGGTGCCTGTGTGATGCTCCGGCGCTGTCCCACATGCTTCACTAGGGCTCACAGTCCACGCGCTGCTGCAGGGCTCGCTGCTCTGGAGACTTGTTGCTAGCACCTGCCACTGCAGTATTAATCTCCAGTGCTGAGGAGAGAGAAGAAGAAAAAAAGAGAGACAATGTCCTTGATTGCTGATACGACAGAGCCTTCTCGTGCCTGAAACCAAGCAACTGCCTGACCTCTAACAGGCCTCTGAGTGCCAGCAGCTTGGAGTATTTCTTCATTAGCCAACTGCAGAGGTGACAGCTCAAGGTGGCTTCTGGCAGGGCAGACATTTTCTGTAATAGTAGGAACTGCAGACTCTGGAGAATCTGAGATAACAAGGTGTAGAGCTGGATGAACACAGCAGGCCAATCAGCATCAGAGGAGCAGGAAGGCTGATGTTTT
>JAHRHZ010000019.1:25288557-25305007 GCA_024137785.1 Ginglymostoma cirratum | reverse complement strand
AAAACATCAGCCTTCCTGCTCCTCTGATGCTGATTGGCCTGCTGTGTTCATTCAGCTCTACACCTTGTTATCTCAGACATTTTCCGTGCCCAGGTTATGGACATCTTGCTGATACCTGCAAGATACAAAGTAGAGAAGGCATAGCAGCCAACAGATAGAAGTGGTGTTCAAAGAATGACACTGACAATGATTACTGTGAGTGTTGGAGTGGAATGGTGCCTGGTTGGCAGGACATGGATGTTTCGGCATAGTTGCAAGAGCGGCCCCAGTCTTGGAGAGACTCTCCTCGGGAAAGGATTTTCTTCCCTTAAGGAGTGACAATTTCAGGCATCCCTCCACCATTCTGGGCCCCTTGTGTCCTCTAGTGGGCCGTCTTCTCCTGGAGTGAAAGGAAGATGAGGATTGAGTGTGATGAAAGTGGGAAAACAGCTGTGAGTGCAGATGCAGCTGGTCAAAAGGTAGTGAGGTGTTCCAGGAGAGGGAATAGGCAGTGTAGAAGCCATGCATGCTTAATGGTGTGGAAAGTTAGGAGGGCTGAGAGTGAGTTAGGAAAGATGTGCATGCGGTAGTGAGTTTGGTAGAGCTTGAGACTTGGTGGGTGGTTTGGTCCATTGGTAAGGATAGAGTGAGTGTGAGATTCTAGTGTAAATACTGTAGCACTTATCCTGGCACAGCAAGGAAAATCACTAACCTTCTGTGGCACTGCTGGCCATTCCACTGGATCATTTAGACTTGACTGACTCAGGTGTTGACCTTGGACCAGGTTGCCACATCTGTTACCATGGCCTCCTCTGCTGGTCCTTTGGGAGGAGGATGCTCTTCCTCTGCACCAGGATCTTAGGGTTATCTACACTTCTCTGACACCTTCAGACTATATATCAATCACTGAGCTGCTTTGGAATACCAGCAATCATCCGGGTGCACTGCAACCTTTGAAATACGGTGCAGGTGCCAGGCTTGTTGGCCTCTGGTCGATGCCTGCTGGGTGTTAAGTTCCTCCAGGAACGGCATGTGGTAAGACACAGCAAGAAGCAGATGGGAGGGATACCATAGTGGTATGTAGTTAATGTAGTAAAAGAGCCTCAAAACAAAGCTCAATACTACTGACATTCAGCCAAAAAAGTTAAGATTCAGCCAAGAATCTTTAGTTTTGTCTTTTGTTATTTCTGCAACTTCTCACCTTACCTGTTGATTTACTCTTAATCATATATCCATCTCTTCCTGTTATGGTCTGTTTATCATCTTCCATATTAGTACCTTCCTCTCTTGTCTTGTCTCTACTGCACAGTAATACGATTCAACCCATTTTCTTTGAATGACAATCTTATAAACATTTGAAGCTGAAAAGTTATTGTGTTTCCACTTTAAAGTTCTTTATTCAGTTGGCCTGCTGTACTTGCTTTCTTCTCAGCAAAGTCCTACATTCACTGGATGCTAGCTTCTTCAGTTAAAATCTCTTCATGAGACCTTTAAGCAAGCTGCTAATATGGCTCACATATTTCTTCCGCAGCCATCTGTTTCTGGAGATTCTCAGGAATTCTTTCTCCTTACCTGAGTGTTATGGACATTGTTGAACTGCCGCGCTGTTGGTAGAGGTCTTTTCTTTGTGATAGAAGCTGGCGCACACACTTTACGAAATAAATCTTTACACTCATTGAACTTTTAGATGGTTCCCTCTGTCTGAAGCCAAGTTGTTTCTCTCACTGTCTCCCTGTCTCCTAGTGCACTTTATTGTTAGGTAATAGTTCAACTTTATTCTCTTCCTCCTCTTATTTTCAGAAGAACTGAACTAGTCACTTCAAAAGCTTCTTACAGGCCTCATTCAAATGAATGTAGACAAACCTCAAACAACCTGGCAACACTCACAGAACTCAAACTGAGATTAAAATATCCTTCTTCACAGACACAATATAGAAGTACAAATCAAACTTAAAACTATACATAGTTCTGTCCACATCAAAATATAAGTTTTCAAATAATATTAAAACATCATGATAATTTATCACAATAACTTCCCAATATTGATCCGTTAATTACATTATTTAGTTTAATCTTTGCTTCTATAATTATGCAGCTTGCTAGAACACTGGTCTCACCATAGTTCAGGTAAAGACTGGCCCAATGGTATAGATCCCACTTTCCCCATTACTGGTGCCAGTACCCCACAAGTTGTAGCCCATGACTTCCACACCAGTCTTTCAGCCTCTAAGCGTACCTCTTCAAGTGCTGGAAATTTGGGATGTGTAAAATATGTTGGCATTGCCAGTGATGCTGACTCACAAGAATGAATAAAAAAAATGTTAATAAAGAGGGCTTCAGTTAAGCGGGGTATGCATTTGTTATGTCTGATATCTAGGTCGATGTCAGGTGATCTGTTTTATACTTATTCTACATTTTGTAGTGGTTTAATATGACTGAGTAGATAGCTGGTCATATCAGAGGGTAGTTAGGAGTACACTAATTGCTGCAGGTCTGGAGTGACACATATCCTAGATGGGCTAACAGAATTTTTTTTCTGTAAAGATCACTAATAAACCAGATGGGCTTTTATATTAACCCAGGTGTCAGGATCAACATGACTGATACTAGCTTTACATCCCATATTTGTTTGATCAATTGAATTCAACTTTCACCAGCTTCTATGATAAGATTTTAATTCATGGCCGTATCTCAATGTAACCCAGAGGGAATGGAAAGAGAGAACCAGAAGTGAATAGCGATAGCCCTCCCACTCCTGTTCCTATTTCACACTGATCTCATGTCATTTGGACAATTAAAGAATAGCAGGTGGGTGGCCAACAACCCAACAGCTCAAGATAATGATTGATGAAGCAGCTGTGTCATCAATTGATATAGTGGAATGTACTGGCGCCATGCTTAAAGGGCTACCAGAGCCAGATCACCTTTGCTGCACAATTCATTCCTTCACAAAGCTTCTGAGCATCCATCCTTAAATCAGTCTGCACGTATTCATCCCTATAACATTTTTCTGGCCATTCATCCCAGCATAAACTTTGAATCATTATTCTTGCTAGATTTCTTTGGCCATACATCTAGCAGGATAGGAACAAAGGACCTAGGAGAAAGATTAGACCATTTGACCCTTCATGCTTCATTCAATAAGATTATAGCTGATCTGGTTGTGGCCTCTACCTCACTTTCATGCCTGCTTCCTAGAGCCCTTGGCTCTCTTGACTGTCAAATATATATCTAACCCTGCACGTAATGATTTCAATAACATAGACATAAGAACCTAAAAATTAAAAGCAGGAGAAGGCAATTCAGCCCTCGAGCATGGCCTCCCATTTCATAAGATCGTGGCTGATCCCATGTTGGCCTCAAGTTGACTTTCCTGCCTGCTCCCCATAACCCTTCAACCCATTACTAATTTAAAATCTGTCCTTAAACTTACTGAATGTCCCTGCACTTACCACACTTTAGGGTAATGAATTCCACAGATTCACAATCTTTTGAGAGAAGTAATTTCTATTTTAAATCTGCTATCCCTTATCCTAAAACTATGAACTGTCATTCTAGATTTCCCCACAAGACGAAACATACTCTCTGTCTACTTTGTCAATCCCCTTTACCATTTATATACCTCAATTAGATTTCCTCTCTTCTAAACTCTAAAGAATATATGCTTAAACTACTCAAAGAGAATATCCTGCAGAGAGAAAAGTAATTTCTTCATTTCCATCCCTGTTAAGGAAGACCTCTTAATCTTAAACTGTGTCGCCTAGTTTCAACTTCCTGTAGAAGAGGAAACGTCCTTTCAATATCCATGTGATCAGGTCCCCTCGAGTTCCGGATACACAGTATTCCAAATGCAGTCTCTCCAAGGCTGCATACGGTTGCAATAGAACTTCCCTACTTTTATACTGAATTGCCTTTCAAGTAAACATTAACATTCTATTCACCTTCCTAATAGCATTCCATAGCTGAGTACTATCTTTTTGTAATTCATTTACTAGCACATCCAGGTCATTCTTTTGCCATCTCTCTCTATTTAAATAATACGCTGTTTTCTATTCTTCCTGAAGTGGACAAGTTCACATTTCCCTGTATACACCATCTGCCACATTTTTGCCCATTCATTCTAACAATAACATTTTGCAAACTCTCTAACTTGCCTTGACAGCTTACTTTTTGAAACCTATCTTGCTACCATTGGCAAATTTAGCTACCATACCTTTAGCTCCTGCATCCATGTTATTCATTTAGATTGAAAAATAGTTGAGGCCTTAACACTGAACCCTGTTGCACACCACTGGATACAGTTTGCCAACCTGAAGGAGACCCATTAATCCCTACTTTATGTTTCTTGTTTGTCAGCCAATCCTTCATTCATGCTAATATCAACAGCACCACGTGTAAGAATCTTTGATGTAGTATCTTATCAAATGCTTTTTGGAAATCTAAGTACTCTGCATTGACCACAGATAACAAGGTGTGGGGCTGGATCAACACAGCAGGCCAAGCAGCATCACAGGAGCAGGAAAGCTTGATGTTTCAGGCCTAGACCCTTCATCAGAAATTGGGGAGGGGAAGAGGGTTCTGAAATAAATAGGGAGAGAGGGGGAGGCAGATAGAAGATGGATAGAGGAGAGGATAGGTGGAGAGGAGGCAGACAAGTCGAAGAGGCGGGGATGGAGCCAGTAAAGGTGCGTGTAGGTAGGGGGGTAGGGAGGAGATAGGTCAGTCCAGGGAGGACGGACAGGTCAAGGGGGCGGGATGATGTTAGTAGATAGGAGATGGGGGTGGGGCTTGAGGTGGGAGGAGGGGATAGGTGAGAGGAAGGACAGGTTAGGGAGCCGGAGATGAGCTGGGCTGGTTTTGGGATGCGGTTGGGGGAGGGGACATTTTGAAGCTTGTGAAATCCACATTGATACCAAGCGGAGGCTTGGGGACCGCTTTGCAGAACACCTGCGCTCAGTTTGCAACAAACAACTGCACCTCCCAGTCGCGAACCATTTCAACTCCCCCTCCCATTCCTCAGACGACATGTCCATCCTGGGCCTCCTGCAATGCCACAGTGATGTCACCCGAAGGCTGCAGGAACAGCAAATCATATTCAGCCTGGGAACCCTGCAGCCCAATGGTATCAATGTGGATTTCATAAGCTTCAAAATCTCCCCTCCCCCTACCGCATCCCAAAACCAGCCCAGATCATCTCCGCCTCCCTAACCTGTCCTTCCTCTCACCTATGCCCTCCTCCCACCTCAAGCCCCACCCCCATCTCCTATCTACTAACATCATCCCGCCCCCTTGACCTGTCCGTCCTCCCTGGACTGACCTATCTCCTCCCTAGCCCCCCACCTACACTCACCTTTCCTGGCTCCATCCCCGCCTCTTTGACTTGTCTGGCTCCTCTCCACCTATCCTCTTCTCTATCCATCATCTATCCGCCTCCCCCTCTCTCCCTATTTATTTCAGAACCCTCTTCCCCTCCCCCATTTCTGATGAAGGGTCTAGGCCCGAAACGTCAAGCTTTCCTGCTCCTATGATGCTGCTTGGCCTGCTGTGTTCATCCAGCCCCACAACTTGGTATCTCGAATTCTCCAGCATCTGCAGTACCTTTTAACTCCGCATTGACCAGTTCCCTTTACTTACTTAATGCGTTACTTGCTCAAAAAATGCTGACAAATTAGTTAAACCCGATTTCCCTAGATATGTTGACTCAGCCTTAAGGTCCAATTGTTTTCCCAGCATCTTTTCTTCGGTGATGGTGATTGTTCTAAATTCCTCCTGTTTATTCATCTCATCCTTCCATCAGCCAGCAGACATTCATCTCACCAGCCACAGAAGAGTTGCTTTGGTAAGTTGTGTTTGTCAGCAAGATGGAAGGAAGAGCCTGGGTGGCTCAATGGCTGACTACAGACTATATGCACATGTTGCTCCAGGCTACTCAGGCAAGGTAGGAGAGAAACAGAAGGAGACCTCCTCACTAAACTCAGCAAGTTTGGACAGAGGACCTGGAGAAAGGTTCAAGCTGCAGAGCCCAATGGGTGCAACATTTCCCTTTTTCCCTGTGTGGTTGCCGATGCTAAGGAAAGGCAGGCTAATAGTGGATAATGGGTTAAGTCTGCATGAGAAGGATGCTTCTGAGATGACTTGGTATCATGTCACCTGCATCTTCACAGATGGAGAGACTGGAGATCAGTTGGGAATGGGTGAATAGCCACCATTTCAATGTTATCACGTATTTGCTGGCAACAATCCACCCATGTAGGCATATCGGTGTGGAAAATGAAATTTTCTGGTGCCTGGGCATGACTGAGTATTTAGACATTGTGGCTGCTCAAGTGTACCAGGCAGTCATCTGCAGGATATATTGGTGGCAAAGCAATGGCACATTGATGGAATGGAAGAACACAGCAGGCCAGGCAACATCAGAGGAGCAGGAAAGTTGACATTTCAGGTTGGGACCCTAATTCAGAAAAAGGGTCCTGACCCGAATCATCAACTTTCCTGCTCCTCTGAAGCTGTCTGGCCTGCTGTGTTCCTCCAGCTCCACACTGTGTTGTCTCTGACTCTAGCATCTGCAGTTCTTGCTATCTCCTTGATGGAATAGAAATCTTTCCTGTTGATGAAGGGTTCTCGATGATTAGTGGGAGCCTTGATGAGTTAGAATTAGGCATTCCTGAAGTTTTGCATCCAGGGGACTGGTTTTCTTGACCTGACTGTATTGTGCTGGCTAGTCCTCATGAAGAGGGCAACAGTCATCATCTTAGCGTGGTGATATGCAACTGATTAAGAGATGCTATACATCTTCAGTGGATCCCTGGAATGAGCCAAGCACATGGAAATTTAGTGCCACTATGACCTTGAAGGCCACTGGCATCAAGTGGTCGACCAGAGCACACCTCTTTAACCAGTACTGTACAAAGGTAATTCATGGCATCTCAGAAGTGGCAAACTTTGGCCAACATGCCTGACTATCAGTCTGCAATTAGAACATCCTTTTCTGGATACCTTTGCCGCAGGCTACATTCCTTTCATGTTCGTGCTCTGTTGCAGTGACTTCTGTGACCTTCTGCCATTTACCCTGCAGGTGGCCATTGGTTGCTATTATCCTGATAAATGTGCCTATCTCTCTGCCTGCCTCTGGTTGACAAGCTTACTGGAGGACCCTCCTCCTAAAAATATGAACTAGTCAGTTCTTGTTCTGCCACCTCCTCTATCTCATTTAAATATAGTCTGTGTCTTGTTTCTTCCTTTAGTCTAAACCTCAGACTATCATTGTGCAACGTTGGCAGATCCTGGAACATCATGACCTTTCTAGAGACCCTAGTTGCTGTATTTTGAAGAGCAATACCAGATATGTACATGCACCAGAAGTACATATCCAGTTTGGTGATCACTTGCTCAATTGTACATCTAGTTGTCACGTGTCTTCCACTCTATTGTTCCTGGATCTTATTGGTTGGGTTTTCAAACTTTGCTGAGCATCAGCAAAGAGGGCTGCTTTCAAGATGTGAAGATCAAGAAAGGATGCATAGCTAGAGGACAAAAGGTGAAGGCAGTAAAGGCACTGAGTCTGGCACCCTTGCATAAACATCTTTTTGAGGGGCAGAATTTAACACTGTCAGGCAGAAGTCCCATAAAATACAATGGACAGCTTTCCAGATGCCTATACTCTAACTTGCTCCTGTTGCAATTTATGAATGACAGGAGAGCCCTCAAGTAGCCCTTCTGCCCTTGTGCAATTTGGGGTGTGTAAGTAGACAGGAGAATGAAGCTTGCAGGTAACATATTTCAGGCCTCAAATGGGAGAGTGATGTGGGGTCCATCTATACAAGCATCTGTATCTACAAGAGACCCCCTTTCCCCAAATTGTAAACACATCCATCTTTACCATTCCCCACTGGTTCTGTCTGTCAAGGCACTCGAGCCCACTTTCTGGGGCCTGGCAGACCAACCCAGCATAACGCTTCCCCCATCTACCTTGACCCTGGCTCCAGTGACAACATTGCTGGGGACTGGATATGGTCTTAGCAGTGGCCAACACTCCCAGTGACGCTACTGGGACCAAAGAGCTGCCAGATATTTGATTGGCTGTTTGCTCTTAGCAGCATAATGCCTTTCCCACTGGGGTCAAAAGTCTCACTTGAAGCTAATTAACATGAATCAACAGACATTAAACCACTGCAGGGTCAAGCAGCCACCCACAAGTCCCACAGGCTAAATGTAAAATCCAGATCATGGTTCCACAACAGCTGCATTTTTATAAATATTCTTGGGTGATATGGGGTTACCTTTGTTGCCCCATGCATACAGTCACTAACAACCCAGATCTGGTGGAAGTAGGCAAAGACTGCTCACTCAAGCACCTGCATTGTCACGATAGTGGTAATATGCAAACAATTAATTTAGTTTTCAACTTCCATAATTTGATTTCAATGCGTGGGTCCTTCATGCACTAACATGGTTTCCAAAATGAATAACACTGCCTTTCAAAAGGATGCAGTAAGCAACTAATCATTGTTTTCGTAAAGCAGGTATAAACTACGTGAGATAAATGAAAAAGGCTGAGTTGAAATTAACATTTTATCTCAAGGCATTGAAATTCTTGGTGTTTAGAAATGTTTGCAATAACTTCCTCTTTCCCTGTGCACCTTGTGCTGCAGAAGTATCCTCCAAAATTGTGAAATTTTTCTCCAAAGTTGTGGAACTAACCTCTCAGAACAAGCACTATGAACAAAGGCTTTCACACAATCAGTGAAGAAAGCAGCTGTAAAGTTTCAGTATTTATTATCATATTTCCAGTTCCCTCAATTGTTACTGAGTCCTCTCCTTACTTACTCTGACAAATTGCAGAAAGCCCACACAGGTAACTTGCAAAGATACATATTAACATCACTGTTGTTGAATAACTTATTGAAGTTGATATCCTGTGTCTTTTGAAGGAGTTATTTCAAACAATGCAGTCTTTCACTGTTAAATGTGCAAATCTGTGGGTTGGGGTCAGCTTCCTAACACCACCATCAATTTCTGTACTTTTAACCCTTCTAACTGCTTCCAAACATTCATACTTCAGCAAAGTAACATTCACCCCATCAAGTCTGTTTCTGTTTCCACAGAGGCTGCCTGACCTACTGAGTAATTGCAGTACTTTTTGATTTAATTTCAGATTTCTAAAATCAAAATATTTTCCTTTGGGTTTGGCTAATCATTTTTTAGACCTAAACAGGTCCCTTCTTAACAGCACAACCACCCCCGTAACCAATACAACTCCACCACCGTACCCATAGAGTGTGGTAGTTCAAGAATGCAATTCACAAGCACATTCTCAAAGGCTATTAGGGATCGGCAACAAATGCTGGCCTGGTCAGTGACACCAATATCCTGTGATCAATTTTTTAAAAAAGATCCATTGTTTTCAATTTTTAGGCATACTAAACAGTTCCAGACGCATATTTTATACGCCAGTCAGGGCCTAACTCAGATGCTATAGGTCTTTTCTTTTTGGAACTATTATCAAAAGTTCCAAGGATAGTTGCCGATTTCTATTCTAGCCAACTAATTCCGTAACTATATTATATTAATTACAATGTAGTATGCTAAATATTCATATGTACCGTAACAGTGGGTGTGTAACTGTCCAAATCTGGAGTTATCCAAGGCAAATTTTTAGTGAATCCAGCGTGTTTAGAACTGTCCCATCGCATTAATGGATATGAAGATGCCTATTATGAGAAGTAGAATATTCAAACCATGCCTATTTCTTATGAACTGATTATTCAAAGTACTTTGATTAATTGATTGTATCAGTTGATATCTGATTACCTTGTAATCTTTGAGACCAATCTCCTCACCATAAAAAATGATTGGAGTCCCAGGAATTGAAAAAAGAAGCATCATAAACAATCTGTCTTTAATTCCAACATCTTCTTTAGTGACCGCAGACGAAATATGTCCTTTAACAAACTATAAAGAGAGCATCACAAAAATAAATAGCTGTTAACATTGCACTTAAATTACTTGTTAATACTACTACATATATATATGCATGGAAAAATACTTTGATTAAATCTAATAAAGGGAAGAAAGTGAGACACCATATTTAATTAAATGGTTATCATAACTGAATAAATCAGATTTTTTTTATTACATGGGTGTAAGAATATTGCTGATGTTTTTGCAAATACAGCAATTTTCTTACGGCAGAAATTTCCCCTTCCTGGTGAGCAATGGCAAAAAAGTTTTGAAATTATTATGACAATGAAAAAAATCGTAATCAGTATAGAATTCTGATTTTTCCTGAAAGCTTTAACTGGTAATTTCAGAATCCCACCATTGACTAGCAATTATTTCACTTCCACACTTTTGTATCTCATTAACACCCAACTCATCTCATTTGTGTGTCATTTCCAATTCTTTTCTCCCTCCCTGGGAAATTAAATCATACAAATTCCCGACATGCAAGTCACAAATGGTACCGAGCAACTGCAGCTCGCGGATTGCTTGTCCCAGCCATTATCCAATCATGTCCTCAGCACAGTATCTCTGCATGCTCCACATGCACCATTCTCCTCAATCCGTCATCCATGCAAGTGGCATCAACAAACAAGTAGCCCCATCACATTTCCATTCCTGATTTCAGACTAACTCTCACACTACTTCAGCACTTTGGAGTTCAGGGACGCCAATGACTAGTAAACTACTGCCAGTTCACTTTGTACACAGGGACACTGGATGTATCTTATGACACTTTTCTTACTTTCCTTAGTGTTCACTCATTTGCACTTACATAAAGGCTACCGGCCTTCGCATACTTCATATAGCTTTTTGAGCTTAAACAGTCGTCAGTGCACAGTTACAGCTGTCAGCCTCTACGCCTTGCATTCCTTTTTAGCACAGAGGAAGAGGCAAATGGTTTGTCACAGTGGGGAGATCTGAACAATCGAGGGAGTAGATATGTTACAGTGTGGCACCAGACTACATCAATATCACACCCGCAGCTTATCCAATAAATATACTGCATGTGCTTCAAGCAGTTAGCCATGTGTGAAAGTGAAAAGTGAACAGTCCTTAATGGGGACAAAAGGAGCTACACTCAGTCAAGAGGCGTGTCCAATTCAGTGCAGTGGGCTGGCCATGATCAGTCAGGTGCTTGGAGATTGACCCGTTGTCAGTCCTCCAGGTCAAGTGCAACCAGTCCAGGGTTTACAGTGTATCAGTCATGATAGTGTGGGGACATCATTCTGGAGAGTGCTCAGTTGGGTCTGTCATGCCTATTTTGGGGCAGGAGCAGGTTGTCAGTGAGCCATGGTAAATCTTGGAATTTGAGCAATTCTGGTCAGGGAGTTTATCATGTAACAACCCAAAGCGTCCTTGGAAAAGCAGGCAAGTCAAGTTTAGGGACAGAACTTATTGGAGTGGGTTACTGAGGAAATGGCTGTAATTCAATGGCGCAATTCTAGAGAGTAGTGGTACCTCATTGTCAATGGGAGGTGTGGGGCCACAAGAGGTGTTTCTCACAGTATCCAAACGCTCCGGCCTCTACATGTGAAGGATTTCAAGGGCATGGGAATTCGCAAAAAGATAAGGTGGGGATTTTAACAGTTATATAAACGGGCTCAACAGAAGCAGGCGAAGGCTGAAAGGACACAGAGGTCACAGAGACATTAACACAAAAGGAATATGACAGATGGAGTAACACTTTACATCCTTGGCAAAGTTGAAACCTTGCCTGTAAGATCTTACGTTAACTGTGCAATAATTGCACAAAATATCTACACTTTTTTGCAAGTTGAATTGAGTAACTTACTACAGGGTGGAGTACAAATTTTGGAATGGGAGGCCCTGTTACGGGCAGTTTCAGTAATCATACCTCTCCTGATTCAGTTTTACTACTCATCTGGCTTCCATTTCATCTTCATAGGAGGCCATTCAGGATGGAGGTGTGCAATTAGTGGTGGCTTACTGGCAGAATTTTACTGCCACTATAGCATTAAAACTTTGATTGTGCAATGCGTTCTTGGATAATATCAACAATAAATCTAGCAACTCAAGACTGGGCAACCGTGATGGGCCATAAGCAGGAGCAGAGTTGTACACCAAAACAATGTGCAACCTCATGGCCTTGCATAATCCACACTCTGCCATTACCATCAGGCCAGGGTATCAACCATGGTTCAACCTGGAGTGCAAGACGATATGCGAGGAGCAGCATGAGGCATATTAAAAATGAGGTGTCAAATTGGTGAAGCAACAAAGCAGGACTGCTTGTGCACCAAACAGCATAATCAGCAAGTAATTGATAGGGCTTAGTGACTCCATAACCAATCGAACAGACTTAAGCTCTGCCACGTTCAGTCATAAATGGTGGTGAAACCAATTAAACAACTCACTGGAGGAGGAGGAGGCTCCACAAATATCATTATCTTCAACTACGGGGAGAACCCAGCATATCAGTGCAAAAGATAAGGCTGAAATATTCACAATAGTCTTCAGGCAGAAGTGCCAAGTGAATGATCCATCTCGACCTCTTCCAGAAATCCCCAACAGGTGCCAGTCTTCAGGTAATTCTGTTCACTTTAGATGATATCAAGAAATGGCTGGAGGCATCGAACACAGCAAAAACTGTAGACGCTACAATATTCTAGCAATAGTTCTGAAGATGTGAGCTCCAGAACTTGCCATAACCTGAGTCAATCCAGTACAGCTACAACACTGGCATCTACCCAGCAATGTGGAAAATTACCCAGCTATGTCGTGTACACGTAAAAGGAGGATGAATCCAGTTTGGCAGATTGCCACGCCATCAGTCTACTCTTGATCATCAATAAACTGGCGGAAGGTACTATCATTAGTGTTACTAAGCAGCACTTCCTTAGCAATTACGAACTCACTGACATCCAGTTTTGGTTCTACCATGGCCTGACATCAGTATTTCTACTAAAAAATGCATGGACAAAAGACCTGAATTCCAGAGGAGAGGTGACCTCACATTTGACCCAGTATGGCATCGAGGAGCCGAGCAAAACTGGAGTGAATGGGAATCAGGGGAAATCTCCATATTGTTGGACTCATAATAATACAAAGGATCACAGCTCAATTTCACAAATAGTGCCTGAAACAGTCATGAGCTATTTTCATTTGGCTTAGTCACAGAAGAGCTTGAAGAGCATAGTGGTGAGTAGCAGAGCCCAGATAATTTCAGCAGCGCAATTTTATCAACTAATAAGTATACTTAATAAGGACACTATTTTGAATGTTTTGGTGTTTAATTTGAGTCTTAAAACTGGACACTAGGTCATCAAATATTTAGACCAAGATGCATGATAGGATAAATCGGGTTAAAAAAAAGACAAAAAAATTATGTGATTAAGCAAATTCATAAGTATTAATCTTATTACAGAATTTCATGCAAAAGAATTACAACATTTGCAGATAGCATATACTAGTTTTCTTACAAAGAAGCCAGACCATGCATTCTCCATCTTGGTGTGATAGTCATCCAATGTTTTTGCAGTCTCAAGTAGACTAGGACTTGTTATCAAGTCAGATAGATGATAAATAAAGATCATATTCCCTTGAAAATCCTTCAGGACTGAAATTATGTGGCTACTTTCATCTTTATTAGTAGCAATAACAAATACCCTGCAAAAAAAGTGACACATTACAAAAATATTCTTTCCAAATTCTATTCAATCTCTGATGAGTTAACTTCCTACACAACATCTTATTGTCTTTACTTGACAAATCATAAATTTTAAATTCAAACTTCACCATTATCTTGACATAGTTGCTTCCTTTGTTATAAAAACACACCAGTACAGACAGCCATCCATGCAAATTATCAGGAAAAAGATGTATACCAAAGACAATTCATTTTAGTGATGTAGATTTTTGGGCCATGAGAAATCTGATAATAGAGATATACTAGATTAATTTGATAAACTTGGGAGAAGTGATATATGTTTAAATGCAAAAGTACATGAATTACGGTTAGTTAATTTTTACCATTATGTCAGAAATAAGTTGAATTATTGAAAACAATGAAAGCACACAGAAAGACCGTCAGGCTTCCATGCACACAAGGCTAATTTATAAAATGGCTAACAAAATTGGTTTTGATCTGGCAGGGATCTTTCCAGGGTTAGCTTAGCTCTGAGAGCTCAAAGCTCTTAGCTTTGGACCCCACAATGACTTTCTGAATCTTAAATGCACTCTAATTCTTTAATACTGTCTTTTTACCAAGTTTTTAGCCACCCCCATTTAATATCTTGGTCTTTTGCATAGCACGAATTTTTGTCTGATTATGTTTCAGTGGAGCACATTGGGGTTTTTTTATATGTTAAAGGTACAATACAAATGCAGGATGCTGTGAAGCATTTTACATCTACGTGAAATTGTACCTGCAATGTGGCAACTATTTCACTATTCTGTCTATGGCCTCTTGGAATATATTACCCACTTTTCAGTTTATTACATTTCTGGGTTTCATATTAAATGCAACTTTAAAACTGAGCTTTTTGTGTTCAAGTCCTGGTTATTACTACATATCAGAGTTCTAACACTGAATTCAAGGAACACCTTTACTCTTCCCATACACCTGAAAAACAACGTGTTAGAACTATTCTCTGGTTTCTGTTAATTTCATAACTTTGCAACTACTGTTAATCTCATATGTTTTATTATTGGTACAAATGTCAATCATGTGACAATTTATCAAATTTCTTTTGAAAGTCCATATACACAACCGCATGACCCTCAATCTTTTCCATTACTTCAAAGAATTCAAAAAAGTTATTCAAACACAATTTGCCTTTAACAATTCCACACTGGCTGTATTTGATTAACCCGTGACTTTCCAAATGAAGGTTAATTTTGTCCCAGATTATTGTTTCTAAAGATTTCCCCACCAACACTAGGCTGATTTCACTGTGTTACCTGATGTATCCCTAATATAACATCTCCATTGTCTCAAAAACAAAGTTGCTGGAGAAGCTCAGCAGGTCTGGCAGCATCTGTGGAGTAAAAAACAGAGTTACAGTTTAAGGTCCCATGACCCTTCCTCAGAACTTGCTCAGTTCTGAGGAAGGGTCACTGGACCCAAAACGTTAACTCTATTTTTCCCTTCACAGATGCTGCCAGAC
Source organism: Ginglymostoma cirratum (assembly GCA_024137785.1). Taxonomy (NCBI): domain Eukaryota; kingdom Metazoa; phylum Chordata; class Chondrichthyes; order Orectolobiformes; family Ginglymostomatidae; genus Ginglymostoma; species Ginglymostoma cirratum. The sequence continues at coordinate 25,289,900 of JAHRHZ010000019.1, read as the reverse complement.
CTGCTGAGCTTCTCCAGAAACTTTGTTTTTGTTCCTGATTTACAGCATCCGCAGTTCTTTTGGTTTTTATCTCTATTGTCTCTCTGGTTAAGTACATTGTTCTTATATACATTGCCGCATTGAAGTATTCATAGGATCTGGTGCTCCTGTATTCTTTGAAGTAGTGCGTCGTCTTCAAGTGCTCTTTCATTCTCTTTTCCTCCATCCTTTGCTGATCCTTCTTATATTCTACTCCTTCACTAAAATGACATGCACATAGGGAATACCAAATTTGATCATGCAGATATTTCACTGTTGATGGGGATAAATTTAAGTATTGGTGTGTCAGGTAAGAAAGCAGAACCGAGTGAGTTTTGAGTGAGCAGGGATTTCCCAGAGTGATGAAGTCTGCAAGGGAGCATTTTTATAATTTCAATAAATATGGTTAACAGGGCTGGTGAGGGAAGAGTGCATGATGCTTGACAAGCTGTCAAAAACTCAACATCGATAGTTGGAAGGCTTTCACACACTGGAAAGAACCTGTGATCCCATGTTGAACAGGAAATGCATGAAACAGTGAGTCACATCTCACAATTGTTCCAGTGTTTTCAATGAGGAAGCTTGACTCAGCACACTCACCTCAAAGGTTGACAATAACTTTAACTCTACTTCCTTTTGGTTCCTACACAGGTGCAGCATTGTCAGCTACTGGTGCTAGTCTTGAGTGTTCTATATTAATCTCTAAGGGACCAGGAATGCCTTGGAAGGGCAGCATCATATCCTTGCTCGACACCCAGCACCAATGCAGGTACACATACCTTTAATGACTGTAAGTGCCTCGGCAGTAAGAGAAAACAAACTGGTGCAAGCTTATCAAAGTTGCATATGCAATTCATAGAATCATAGAATCCATACAGTGCAGAAAGAGGCCGTTCAGCCCATTGAGTCTGCACTGACCCTCAAAACAGCATCACATCCATACCCAACCCTGAACTGCATTCCTGTAACCCAGCATAGGATTTTTACCATGGCCAACCCACCTGACCTGCATGTCTCTGGACACTAATGGGGCAATGCTTAGCATGGCCAATCTACCTAACCTGCACATCTTTAGACTGTGGGAGGAAACCAGAGCACCTGAGGAAACCTATGCAGACACGGGGAGAATGTGCAAACTCCACACCGACCGTCACCCACGGCTGGAAACAAACCTGTGTCCATGGCACTGTGAGGCAGCAGTGCTAACCACTGCCACCACGGAGAACAAGACCATATAGGCAGAGATAATAGGTACTGCAGATGCTGGAGAATCAGAGATAACAAAGTGTGGAGCTGGATGAACACAGCAGGCCAAGCAGCATCAT
>JAHRHZ010000019.1:25277782-25288157 GCA_024137785.1 Ginglymostoma cirratum | reverse complement strand
ATGATGCTGCTTGGCCTGCTGTGTTCATCCAGCTCCACACTTTGTTAAGACGATATAGACATCTAGCGGACAGGGGAGCGCTGGTGCTGACCTAGATAGAGTCATATAGCACAGAAACAAATCTTTCGGTCCAACTCGTTCATATTGGCCAGGTTTCCAAAACTAAACTAGTCTCATTTGCCTGCGTTTGGCCCATATGCTTAGCCCTATTCAGATGATAAAGCTCTGGAGATGTCAATTAGGCTACAGATGCTACATGCAACATGTAGGATGTATAGATGTATGGCAGAGATGAGATTCTGGCACAAGTATTAGTAGAGTCTATCTAGGTCACAAGCATGTAACTAACCACAACACAGATTACATGGTTTCCACCTTTAATAAACTGGAAACTGTCCAACATGATGAAATTCAATAAATCACGGAGCATTCTAATCTGCACTGACTTGTCTCTGAGCTCTGCGGCTCAGTGATCAGGCAAAGGTGAGATGAAGAGCCTGGAGCCACCTCCAACTCTGGATCCCTCTCTGGAGAACAGGCACGTCAAATGGACCTGGTGGCAGCAGGTGAGGAGCAGCTGACACCACTAGGGTCTCTTCTCAGGGGTACATCTGATAATGACAGCCTTTCCTCTGCCCCTCTACCATTGTGTTATGGACCAGAACAGACCCACTCAAAATATATTAGGAAGTTAGACTAGACCCTAACATTTTTCTTATTTTAAAGGTAAATGTGAAGTGCTGTGTTCCAGATGCAATTCGATTGGTCATACCACTCAATGTCAAGCAAAACGCCATTTATTCAAACACTATAGTTAAAATACAACAAAAGAAAGGGGAGCTTGGAATAACTTAACTCTATCGTAAAACCTAACAGAATAAGAGATTATCTTACTACTAAACACTAACTGTTCCAATTTAGCAACACCTTATAAACACACACTTGGCAAAAAGGCAAATTCAGAAAACAGATTGTCTCCAATTCAGGAGGAAAGAACATCAAAAGACAATTCTGAGAGAAAACTCAGAAAATGTATAGTGGCTAAGAGAGATTTTCTGCCTCCCAACCCTGCTGGGACCCCAGCAACAACTGCCAAAAGCTAACTAAAATTCCTAGATCTGTGAGAGCCTGACTACAACCACTCAAGCTGCTTCTATTGGTCCAACCTTAAAAGAAAAACGCCAAGGGCTCACAAGTTGTTTATCTTCTCATAGACTACTCAGTACCTGTCCCCAACTCTCTCTAAAAGAAATCAGGACAAAACACATCTCTTAATGCCATTGTATTGTCACAATTAGCACTTTAAACACTGCATCAATAGATGGGTGTCCCACTACATCCAAGTCCTCATGGCTTAGATGACCAGAGGATGATTACCAAAATCATAACAGATAAGTGGGCACAAGGGTCATCAGCCTGTCTCTATCACAGCTGTAGAACAGAGAGAGCATCATGCCAAAACTCCAAGAAAACAATATTTAAAAGACATACAAATTAGTCAGACTTTGGTGAAAAAATGTGTCATTCTCATTTGTGAGATTTGCACTTCAATGACTTTCTGTACATATAAATGAATGGGGTATTCTACATATTACCCAACTGTATTCATAATAGTTTTTGTGTTTCAAAGTGTATGAATAAAGATTTAAATGCCAATCTTTTTGATCATGTGCATTCTAGTTAATTGGCCTTCTTTGGCTGAGTAACATTACTCTTCATGTCATGAAGATGTACAGAGCAGGACCCACTAGCAACAAAGATGACACAGTTGAAGAGACTCATCCATCAGAATTAAAAACCAAAAGAACTGTGGATGCTTTAAATCAGGAACAAAATCAAAGTTGCTGGAATAGCTCAGCAGGTTTGGCAGCATCTGTGAAGGCAAAATCAGAGTTAACATTTCGGGTCCGGTGACCCTTCCTCAGAACTGATGGTAGGTGGGAAAACGTCAGTTTATATGCAGAAAAAAGAAGGGGATGGGTATGGGGTAAACGATAAGATAGAGCCTAGAGAGAGAGGAGAGCGGTTGGACAGACATAGAGTTGATAACGATCAGGCTGGGAGGGTGAATAGTAGTTAATGGGGACTATTAGTGACTAACAACAGGTGGTGTGTAATGGCAGCCTATGTGGTAACAAGGCCTGGTGTGTGGGGTAGGGGGCTGGGACATGGGAGAGTTTAGGCCCTAAAATTATTGAACTCGATATTGAGTCCAGAGGACTGCAGGGTCCCCAAGCGGAAAATAAGGTGTTGTTCTGTGAGAAATTTTTTTAATCATTATTTGTCTTAAATGGTTGACCCTTTACTTGTAAACAATGATCCTAGTTCTATATTCTCCCAGAACTGGAAACTTCCTTTCCCACATCTACCTTGCTAAATTCCCTTAAGATTTTATTTGTTTCAATTAAATCATCTCTTATTCTTCTAAACTCCAACATATAAAAGCCTAGCCTGTCCAACTTTCCCCCATAAGACAACTCACCTATTCCTGGTCTTAGTTTAGTCAACTTTCTCTGGACAGCTTCCAAAGTATTTTCATTCTTTCTTAAATTAGGTGACTAATACACAATATTCCAGATGTGGTCTCACCAATGCCCTTTAATACAGAAAGATACCTCCTTACTTACGTATTCAATTCCCCTTGCAATAAACAATAATATTATATTAGTTTTACTTACTTGCTGGAAATACACAGCAGGTCTGGAATCATCTGTGGACAGGATTTAGAGTTTATGTTTCAGGTCCAGTGACCCTTCTACAGGACTGCTGTTAGCTAGGAAAAGGTTAGTATTTATGCAGAAAATGCGGTGAGGGTGATGGAGGGGGAGATAAGAGCCCAAAAAGACAGAAAAAACAGTTGGACAGATAAAAGAGTGGTTAAAGGTTAGTCTGGGGGAATGAAGAGCTGCTAATGAGGACTATTAGTACCTGACAATGGGTTATGTATGGTAGTAGACCATGTGATAACAATGCCCGGTGTGTGGGAGTTGGAGTATGGACATGGCCTGAAGCCCTAAAATTGTTGAACTCAATATCAAGACCAGAAGGCTGCAGTGTCCCAAGCAGAAAATGAGGTGCTGTTCTTCCAGCTTACACTGAGCTTTGCTTGAGCACTGCAGCAAGCCTGAGACGAGGATCTTGGCAAAAGAACACAGTGGCGTGTTGAAGTGGCAGGTAACTGGAAGTTCAGGGTCTTCTTTGCAGATAGAACGTAAGTGTTCTGCAAAAGTGGTCACTCAGTTTGCAGCAGAGATAAAAGGTACTGCAGATGCTGGAGAATCCGAGATAACAAGCATGGGGCTGGATGAACACAGCAGGTCAAGCAGCATCATAGGAGCAGGAAAACTTGACGTTTCGGGCCTAAACCCTTCATCAGAAATGGGGGAGGGGAAGAGGGTTCTGAAATAAATAGGGAGAGAGGGGGAGGCGGATAGAGGATGGATAGAGGAGAGGATAGGTGGAGAGGAGGCAGACAAGTCAAAGAGGCGGGGATGGAGCCAGTAAAGGTGAGTGTAGGTGGGGAGGCAGGGAGGAGATAGGTCAGTCCAGGGAGGACGGATAGGTCAAGGGGGCGGGATGAGATTAGTAGATAGGAGATGGGGGTGCGGCTTGAGGTGGGAGGAGGGGATAGGTGAGAGGAAGAACAGGTTAGGGAGGCGGGGACGAGCTGGGCTGGTTTTGGGATGCGGTTGGGGGAGGGGAGATTTTGAAACTTGTGAAATCCATATTGATACCATTGGGCTGCAGGGTTCCCAGGCTGAATATGAGTTGCTGTTCCTGCAGCCTTCGGGTGGCATCATTGTGGCACTGCAGGAGACCCAGGATGGACATGTCATCTGAGGAATGGGAGGGGGAGTTGAAATGGTTCGCGACTGGGAGGTGCAGTTGTTTGTTGCGAACTGAGCGCAGGTGTTCTGCAAAGCGGTCCCCAAGCCTCCGCTTGGTTTCCCCGATGTAGAGGAAGCCACAACGGGTACAGTGGATGCAGTATACCACATTGGCAGATGTGCAGGTGAACATCTGCCTGATGTGGAATGTCTTCTTGGGGCCTGGGATTGGGGTGAGGGAGGAGGTGTGGGGGCAGGTGTAGCACTTCCTGCGGTTACAAGGAAAAGTGCCGGGTGTGGTGGGGCTGGAGGGGAGTGTGGCGCGGACAAGGGAGTCGCGGAGGGAGTGGTCCCTCCGGAAGGCAGATAAGGGTGGGGAGGGAAAGATGTCTTTGGTGGTGGGGTCTGACTGTAGATGGCGGAAGTGTCGGAGGATGATGCGTTGGATCCGGAGGTTGGTGGGGTGGTATGTGAGGACGAGGGGGATTCTTTTTTGATTATTGTTGCGGGGACGGGGCGTGAGGGATGTGTTCCGGGAAATGCGGGAGACACGGTCGAGGGCGTTCTCTACCACTGTGGGGGGGAAGTTGCGGTCCTTGAAGAATGAGGACATTTGAGATGTGCGGGATTGGAATGTCTCATCCTGGGAACAGATGCGGCGGAGGCGAAGGAATTGGGAATAGGGGATGGCATTTTTGCAGGAGGGTGGGTGGGAGGAGGTGTATTCCAGGTAGCTGTGGGAGTCAGTGGGCTTGAAACTCAGTTTGCAGCATTTCCCCAATGTAGAGGAGACCACATTATGACCTGCAAATACAGTAGACTAGATTGAGTGAAGTGCCGGTAAAGTGTTGCTTCACCTAGAATGTGTGTCTGGGGCCTTGGATAGTGAGGAGGGAGGAAGTAAACAAGTAGGTGATTGCAGGGGAAGGTGCCGTAAAATGTGAGGACATTCTGGGAGTGAAGGAGGAGTGGACCAGGGTATCCCAGAGGGGATAGTTCCTGTGGAAGGTTGACAAGGGAGGAGAGAGGAATGTGTGTCTTGTGGTAGCAAACTGTTGGAGATAGCAGAAATGGAGGCTAATAATTTTATGGTTGTGGATGCTGATGGATGGTTGGTGAGATCAAAGGGGACACTATCGCTGTTGTGGGAGGGAAGAGGGGAGGTGAGGGCCAAACTGTGGGAGATGAATTGAATCCAGCTGAGGGCCCTGTCAGCTATGGTGCTGAGAATCCCCGATTGAGGAAGAAGGTAGATATTTCAGAGACCCTCTTATCAAAGTTGGCATCATCAGAACAGATGCGGCAGAGACAGAAGAACTGGTAGAATGGAATGGAGTCTTTACAGGAAGCTGGATGTGGGGATGTATAGTTAACATAACTGTGGGAGTTAGTGGGTTTGTAGTAGATATTGGTAGCCAGCCTATCCCCAGAAAGAGCAACAAAGATGTTGAGAAAAACTCTCAATACGTCCCCATAGCCCAACAACACATTTCCCTGCAATCACAGAAGATGTAACGCCTGCCCTTTTACTTCCTGTCTCCTCACAGCTATTTCTTGGATGTTACTTATCTCATCTATAGTGAAACCAATGCAAAATAACTCTTCAATTCATTCACCAACTCCTCATTTTCCATTAATTCCTAAGACTCATTTTCTACAGGATCACATTCTAACTATTTTTAAACTATCTTTGAAACTCTTGCTATTTGGTTTTATATGTCTAGCTGGCTCTGTACGGCATGTTTTTCTCCTCCTCAGTAGTCCTTAAGTCATTTGTTGTTATATTTTAAATTCTGTCCCAGTCAAGTCTGATATTTTATTTAATTATCTTAATTAACCATGGATAGTGTGTATATCCCTTGCAAGATTTTTTCTCATTGGAATGAACCTATTTTGGGTGTAATCAGAAATGTCACTTCAAATAACTGCCACTGTATTTCTATTCCTTAATTTTGTTTGCCAGTTTGCTTCAGCTGGCTCTGCTTTCATGCCCTCATAAATACCCTATTAAATTTAAATTACTCATCATGAAACTACTCTTCTCTTCTTCCAACTGTATGTAAATTTCAATCTTTTTATGATTACTCTTAGATGGAAGCACCTTCACTATGAGGTCAATAATTAACCCTATCTCATTGCTCAACACCATGTCTAGAATAGTTGGCTGTCTGGTTGATTCTAGAATATGCTGTTTTAAGAAATATCTTGAAAACATTATATGAATGCAAGCTAGTCTATCTTTGCCCATTTCATTTTTCTAGTCTATATGTGGATTAAAACCTTCACGATTTTGTCATACAATGGGATGGAAGCTTGTCAGAAAGGTATTGTTACTGTTAGGCGCCTGTCTACCACTTATGGGGAGGCATGACCTAGTGGTATTATCACTGGATTGTTAATCCAGAGATCCAGGTAATGTTCTAGAGACCTGTGTTCAAATCCCATCACAGCAGATGGTGGAATTTGAATTCAATAAATATCTGGAATTAAGAGTCTAGTGATGACTGTGAATTCATCGCCGATTATCGGGAAAAACCCATCTGGTTCACTAATGTCCTTTAGGAAGGAAACCGCCATCCTTACCTGGTTTGGCCTACATGTGACTCCAGACCAGCAGCAATATGGTTTACCCTTAACTGCCCTCTGGGCAATTAAGGATGGGCAGTAAATGCTGACCAAGCCAGTGATGCCCTCATTCCATGAATGAATAACAAAAAAAAACTATCACAAATGACTTCTTGCTCTTATCAGTTTTCATCTCTTGCAGAAGCCCTTTCACATTCTGCTTTCCTGGACTTAAGTCATTCCTGTCTGACGATCCAATAACATCTTTTATTAACAGAGCCACCCTGCCATCTATTCCTAGCTCCCTGTCATTCCTAAATACAGTGCCAAATTCAGAAAACCAAAGCACTGCAGATGCTGGGAATCAGAAACGGAATCAGAAACAAAATCAGAAATTGCTAGGAAAAAATCAGCTCGTCTGGCAGCATCTGTGGAGAGAAAGCAGAGTTAATGTTTTGAGTCTAGCGACACTTCTTCAGACTTCAATTCTGAAAAAGTTCCTTCTGCTTTCTTTCCACGGATGCTGCCAGACCTACTGAGTTTTTCCAGCAATTTCTGTTTTTACTTCAGAATTCAGATCTCAATCTATGTATACTGCAACCATGTCTCTAAAATGTTTATCAGATCATATTTATTTCTATTTGCACGACTGTAAGTTTCTCTGAGCTGAATCTTATTTTTCTTCAGCTAAGTGTTAGTTTTGTCAAGGTTGTTTGATGGTTTCTGCCATGACGCCTGGCCATATCTCTCATTGTATCTTTCTAAACCCACCTCATTAACTACCAATGATGTCCTTCTTGTCCAATTCCAGTCTCATCTTACCACATGCTATACTCGGAGGTACTTGCCTTTCACTGGATATCTGCTAAAAGACCAGTAACGTTGGTGTCCGCACCATATTTAAAAGACCGCTATGCATCTGGATGCACATTGGCTTTCCATGGCTGCCCTGCTCAATGATGGACATTCAATCAGAAGATTTCAAAGGAGTAGAATATCACACCACAATTTTCTGACAAGGACTTGAAGGTCCCGATGGAGGAGATATTGCAAAGAAGAGCTGCCATCTCCTTGAGGACCAGAAGAGGAGGCTATGACATCAGACCCTTGTGGCCCAGTCTAAGTTCTATACCAGGTCAGTGCAGTCTGGACACTGTGGAGGAATAGCCAGCAGTGTCACCACTGGTCAAAGACCCTCTCTGTTCTTTCAGGATAAGCGCCACCCTCTTGTCTCTGCTATTTCACACTCATGCTCTGTTATTACACTCACATCCCACCAAAGCTTACGCTCTGCCACTCATATTATTGTGGTCAACACATTCTCTCAGTCAGTGTGCCTGTGACTGTGGATGAACACAATTTAGTCACCCATTACCCTGTTTCTTTCTATTCTTTACCATATTCCGGCCCCAGAACACAATTGTCATTCCCCTTCCTCCAAGCCCGCAGCCTACAACCCCCACAAATAGGTAGCTGAGTCTCCCTCCCATGGAATTGGCTCCTCTTGTCCTCCCCAATAACTTTATCCCTAGGTTTCACTGTATGAACTTAATTCAGTAGCTGTTGCCCTTTTGACAACCTAACTGGACAGCAGCGGACAAAAAGTGTCCAAACAGATGCCTGTACTTCTCACCAACTACGTAAGCCCTTCGTTACCAGGTTGGCTGCAGGTTAGAGCCACAGGTCTGACAATGACCCACTTCCTGGACAGCAGAGGCATGGACCCCCTGTCCGAGAACACCTCGAATGGATGCCTGACTGTGGCATTTCCTTGGACCGGTACCGGGAGTTTCCAATGACTGACTGTGCTGGGGCCTTCTGACTGACAGGTACCTCCATGGACTTCAGTGAGAACTATTCCCCTAAGACTTTGAGACAAGGCTGCATGCTTGTTGCACATATAGTGTTTTCCATATCTGTTGATAGCTCATGGTGCAGTTTTGAGATTGACGTAGCAGACTGCTATAAATTATTTGATTTAGTCACAAGAAAATCTCAATGAGTTGAATTCCAGAGGAATATCTCCAAGTATACCTTAAGCAGAGCTTCATGAGACCCAGAGATCCTGTTCCCACAAAACTAAAACTCTATATAATCTATTTCGCAGACAAATGCAATTTATGCCAAAACACAAAATTCAAATGTCAAATGCAAACACAGCAATGCAGTAAACATGTGAAAAAGTCTATTCACCAACAAAAAGGCCAAACACCATGACCTTGCATTGATAGGAAGGGATCAACTCCAGTAAAAGTTTAACCTTTTACTACCTAGCATACAGTTTGCAGGTTTGTGTAATACAATACACTGTACAATTTGGGAGCAAAAGTAGGCCATTTAGCCCCTTGGGCCTGGCTTGCTATTTAATGAGATCATGGCAATCATCTGATTGTAACTTTAAATCCCCATTCCTGCCTGCCTTAAAAATATTCAAACAGTCAGGTTTCACCTCATTTTCAGGCATTGTTCCAAAGACTCAGATAGAATTTCATTTAATCTGTTTTAAATGGTTGAGCCATGATAATTAAACAGTGATTCTCTAGTTCTAGATTCTCCCAAAAGAGAAAACACCTTCAGATCCACCCTATCAAAACCATTCAGGACTTCAGGTGTTTCAGTCAAGTTGCCCCTTACTCTTCTAAACTCAGAGACAAGATATTCAAATCAAGTCTGTCCAACCTTTCCACATTCTAGATAATAGTCTACTAAACCTGCTCTGAACTGTCTCTAAGAGAGTGATATCCTTCCTTAAATAAGGTGGCCAATACTGTGCACTGTATTCCAGATGTGATCTCACTGGTACTATTAAAGCATAACCTCCCTACTTTTGGATTCAATTCACCTCACAATAAATGATAACATTCAATTAGCTTTCCTAATTATTTGCTGTACCTGTGCAATAATTGTTTGCAATTCTCACACAAGGATACCCAGACCTATCTGTATATCAGAGCACTGCAATCTTTCACCATTTAGATAACATGCTTCTTTATTCTTCTTCCTGCCAGAATGGGCAGTTTAAAATTTTCCCACATTTATCAACTTAGTCTGACTTAGCATTTGTGTGCATCTTATAATAACGCTGCAGCTAAGCGATCCAGAGAGTTAAGTAGAGGAAGAGAAACAGATGCTCAGTTGCTATGGCCTAAAGTTTGTTTAGTCTTCAGAAATTAAATCTTATTTTGCTACAGGAGAGCCTAGTTAATTGGTGAGCATCTAGTACGTGATTGAGGTTTGTTCTATTCCTGAGTTGCAAAATAGTATAGCAGCTCGTGATGAGGTTCATAAAATATATATAAAAACGTAAGTCGAGTTCAACAATTAAGTATTTTCTTAAAACACATTAAGGATGATAGGAGAGGTGATGATTCGCAGCTGTAGCATGTGGGAGTTCCTGGATAACATATCTGTGGCAAGTGCTTGAAGTTTGAGTAGCATCGGCTCAGACTTTATGAGATAGAGGTTGAAATACAGACACTATGATGAATGAGGGAAAGGGAAAGTTACCTGGATATTTTGTACCAGGAGGCAATTGCACCTGCTAGGTCTGGATTGTCTGAGACGGTCAGTGTTCAGAGACAGGAGAGTGCGACGTCAAGTGAGGTAGTTAAGGGGCCTCAGAGGAAGGAAGTGCAGGAGCCTCAGTCTTTACAATTGCCCAAAAAGTTTGAGGTTCTTTCAGCTTGTCTGGATGAAGTTGAAGACTGCAGGGATATTGCGCTAACTGATAATGAAATCATAGTATAGCAAGCTACTCAAGTGGGGAGAATAAAAACAACGTAGTGGTAGCAAGGGAGATGATATTGAGGGGTATTGACACGGTTCTCTGCAGCAAACAATGTCAATCCAGACAGGTGAGCAGTCTGCCCAGTGTCAGGGATAACAAGCATGGGGCTGGATGAACACAGCAGGTCAAGCAGCATCATAGGAGCAGGAAAACTTGACGTTTCGGGCCTAAACCCTTCATCAGAAAATGATGTTTT
>JAHRHZ010000019.1:25227448-25277382 GCA_024137785.1 Ginglymostoma cirratum | reverse complement strand
ATGCTGCTTGACCTGCTGTGTTCATCCAGCCCCACGCTTGTTATCTCGGATTCTCCAGCATCTGCAGTACCTTTTATCTCTCATAGGAGCAGGAAAGCTTGACGTTTCGGGCCTAGACCAAGATTGTTTATTGAAATGACAAGCAACTGGGACATCAAGTTCATTCTTACAGACAGAGCAGAGGTATTCTGCAAAGTGGTCTTGCCAGTGCAAAGGAGACCACATTATGTGCAGTGAATACAGTTGACTCGACTGAAAGAAGTGCAAGTAATCCACAACTTTGCCAACAAGATATGTTTGAAGGCAATGGTCAGTGAGGAGGGCAGAAGTAAAAGGGCAAGTGTTACACCTTCTGCAATTGCATGATAAGGTGGCTGGTGTGGGGGTGGGTGTAGGGCTGAGGGTGGGGGAGGGCAGGTGGACCTGTATGTGATGAATTAAAAGGCCCCTGTGGTATGCTGATAGTGGAAGGGGGCAGAAAATATGTTCGGTGGTGATGTCCTGCTGAAGGTGGCAGAAATGGTCGAGGATAATCCTTTGAATGCAGAGATTGGTGAGTAGTAAATGAGAACAAGGGGAGTTCTGTTGTTAGTGTGGGAGGGAAGAAGTGACTGTGGAAGAATGGAAAGTGTACACACCACCCTACATATCTGCCATATCACCCACTTGCCACCTGACCCACAGCCAGCCCTCCAAACAACCACTTCACTCACCTGTCAGTCCATCTTCCCACAATCTCACCCATTTACCACCCAAATGTACATATGCATATCTGCATATCTAACACCTCTTTCATCTACCATTCTACCCATTTGCCAGCTCTCTCACCAAGCATGCTACCCATCTGCCTGTTTAACTACCCAACTTACTCATTGACCACCTCACCTGCTTGTCACCCCAGGCACCTACAAACTCACCTGCTTACCACAATGTCCAGCTACCATGCCACCCTCCCCATCTATTACCTCACCAACTTGCTTTCACACCCAAATACAGTTCACCCACCTGTTGCCCTCACCTATCTGTCATCCAACACAGTAGATACCCTACATCCCCACCACTTCATCCATTTGCCTAACCAACACCTCACCCACTCACCAGCTTATCTGTTGAACTGTGAATTCACACAGCTGCCATCCAAGCCTCTCGACATCCCAAGCAGTGCTGCCCTCTCACCCACCTACATGCCTCAACCTATCTATTCTCTACACAACCCATTCACCAACATTCATAGTGAACCTTTAAACATATCATATGGAAAATAATGCCATAAAAAGGGAGCATCTTTCCTTCCCCTTGACTGTGCTGTGCTGTTATGAAGCTCTCTCATGGGATGCTATCTTCCCCATTTCTGAGAAAGTCAGGTTTGAATGACAAAACAAGAAATGCAAAGCAGCACAAGTTGAGGGAAGCTTTATTTATTATCAATAAAACATGTAGTTCCATGTTCCTACCTTTTTTTTGCACTTGTACTGTATTGCCTGGATATATCTTTCCAAGATTTTAGAAGATCTATAAGCTAAAGCCAAATAATTGTTACTATTACTCAATGGTAAATGCAATTTTATCTTTCACAAATTAAATTTTGACCTTAATTTAGAAAAAGGCAATCTGTCATATTCCTTGCAGAATAATTATGGCTTGAAGCCCAAATTCTTACTTGGCAATAGTTGGGGCAAGGATCTTTTCTTTTCATCTTTCTTGTTTAGCCTGGACTATCCCAAGTTAGAGGATCAGCTTTACAAGCTTGTCTAGAGTTAAGAGGGAGGAATCATCACATGCAGCGACAGGACTACCAATCCAAATTACAGTCATGAGCTACACCAGCTACTGAATCAGCAATGGACTGAAGGACTGTGAACTATCTTATTTCAGACGTATGATTTCCACTGTCACACAAATGCTAATTTAGAACCTCTTGACCTCTTTTTTTTCGCAAATTTCATAAAATCCCTAGTGTGGAAACAGGCGATTTGGTCCAACAACTGACTCTCTGAACAGCATCCCACTCAGACCCGCCCCACCCCTTACCCTATCCCTGTAACCCTGTATCTGCCATGGATAATCCACCTAATTTATGCACCTTTGGAACATAGAACATAGAACATAGAACAGTGCAGTACAGGCCCTTCGGCCCTCGATGTTGCGCCAACCTGTGAAACCAATCTGAAGCCCATCTAACCTACACTATTCCATTATCGTCCATATGTTTATCCAACAACCATTTAAATGCCCTTAAAGTTGGCGAGACTACTACTGCTGCAGGCAAGGCATTCCATGCCCTTACTACTCTCTGAGTAAAGAATCTACCTCTGACATCTGTCCTATATCTATCACCCCTCAATTTAAAGCTATGTCCCCACATGCTAGCCGTCACCATCCAAGGAAAAAGGCTCTCACAGTCCACCCTATTTAATCCTCTGATCATCTTGTATGTCTCTATTAAGTCACCTCTTAACCTTCTTCTCTCTAACGAAAACAGCCTCAAGTCCCTCATCATTTCCTCATAAGACCTTCCCTCCATACCAGGCAACATCCTGGTAAATCTCCTCTGCACCCTTTCCAATGCTTCCACATCCTTCCTATAATGCGGCGACTAGAAATGTACACAATACTCCAAGTGCGGCCTCACCAGAGTTTTGTACAGCTGCAACATGACCTCATGGTTCCGAAACTCAATCCCTCTACCAATAAAACCTAGCACACTGTACGCCTACTTAGCAACCCTATCAACCTGGGTGGCAACTTTCAGGGATCTATGCACACGGACACCGAGATCTCTCCGCTCGTCCACACTACAAAGAATCTTACCATTAGCCCAGTACTCTGTATTCCTGTTACTCCTTCCAAAGTGAATCCCCTCACACTTTTCCGCATTAAACTCCATTTGCCACCTCTCAGCCCAGCTCTGCAGCTTATCTATGTCCCTCTGTAACCTGCAACATTCTTCCACACTATCCACAACTGCACCGACTTTAGTGTCATCTGCAAATTTACTAACCCATCCTTCTATGCCCTCATCCAGGTCATTTATAAAAATCACAAACAGCAGTGGCCCCAAAACAGATCCTTGCAGTACACCACTAGTAACTGAACTCCAGGATGAACATTTCCCATCAACCACCACCCTCTGTCTTCTTACAGCTAGCCAATTTCTGATCCAAACCGCTAAATCACCCTCAATCCCATGCCTCCGAATTTTCTGCAATAGCCTACCGTGGGGAACCTTATCAAACGCTTTACTGAAATCCGTATACACCACATCAACCGCTTTACCCTCATCCACCTATTTAGTCACCTTCTCAAAGAACTCAATAAGGTTTGTGAGGCACGACCTACCCTTCACAAAACCGTGTTGACTATCCCTAATCAAATTATTCCTTTCTAGATGATTATAAATCCTATCTCTTATAATCCTTTCCAACACTTTACCCACAACCGAAGTAAGGCTCACTGGTCTATAATTACCAGGGCTGTCTCTACTCCCCTTCTTGAACAAGGGGACAACATTTGCTATCCTCCAGTCTTCTGGCACTATTCCTGTACGCAATGACGACACAAAAATCAAAGCCAAAGGCTCTGCAATCTCCTCCCTAGCTTCCCAGAGAATCCTAGGATAGATCCCATCCGGCCCAGGGAACTTATCTATTCTCACACTTTCCAGAATTGCTAATACCTCCTCCTTATGAACCTCAATCCTGTCTAGTCTAATAGCCTGTATCTCAGTATTCTCCTCGACAACATTGTCTTTTTCCTTCGTGAATACTGATGAAAAATATTCATTTAACGCCTCTCCTATCTCTTCGGACTCCACGCACAACTTCCCACTACTGTCCTTGACTGGCCCTAATCTTACTCTAGTCATTCTTTTATTCCTGACGTACCTATAGAAAGCTTTAGGGTTTTCCTTGATCCTACCTGCCAAAGACTTCTCATGTCCCCTCCTGGCTCCTCTTAGCTCTCTCTTTCGGTCCTTCCTGGCTAACTTGTAACTCTCAAGCGCCCTAACTGAGCCTTCACGCCTCATCTTTACATAAGCCTCCTTCTTCCTCTTGACAAGAGATTCAACTTCTTTAGTAAACCACGGTTCCCTCGCTCGACCACTTCCTCCCTGCCTGACAGGTAGATACTTATCAAGGACACACAGTAGCTGTTCCTTGAACAAGCTCCACAATTCAATTGTGCCCAGCCCCTGCAGTTTCCTTCCCCATCCTATGCATCCTAAGTCTTGCCTAATCGCCTCATAATTGCCTTTCCCCCTGCTATAACTCTTGCCCTGCGGTATATACCTAACCCTTTCCATCGCTAAAGTAAACGTAACCGAATTGTGGTCACTATCAGCGAAGTGCTCACCTACCTCCAAATCTAGCACCTGGCCTGGTTCATTACCCAGTACCAAATCCAATGTGGCATCGCCTCTTGTTGGCCTATCTACACACTGTGTCAGGAAACCCTCCTGCACACATTGGACAAAAACTGACCCATCTAAAGTACTCGAACTATAGCGTTTCCAGTCAATATTTGGAAAGTTAAAGTCCCCCTGTTAAAGACGTGGGACGGAACCAGAGCACCCGGAGGAAACCCACGCAGACACGGGGAGAGTGCACAAACTCCACACAGACAGTCACTCTATGCTGGAATTGAACCTTTTTCCCTGGCACAGTGTGGCAGCAGTGCTAACCACTGAGTCACCATGCTGCCCCCTATTCTGCTTACCCCTCCTCCCCTCAGGAGGATAGACTAATGAGTCACTAGACATCTAACAAGCATCTATTTAACATCTCAATAAGCAATTATCAGAGGAATTCTTCATAAACATTGCAACAAGCAACACAATTCACTCTAAGATAGATGAATGAATCCAGCATCGGCAGCCAGGGTGAAAGCCGTTGAAGACATAAAATCTAAAAATGAGTGACTAAGACAAAAAAAGCACAAGGCTCCTCAGAGTGAAACATGTTGTTTGGAGACTCTTAAAACTGGTTGCCCTTTTAGTCATTCATTTTACTCACAAATTGTTGGATTGAGAAAGATCTGGAATTTTTTTATACTAAGGAATCATGCACACATTGTAGCACCAAGCAAAGAGTCACTGTAACGTGAGGGGTGAGAAAGTTATAGCATTTTTAAAAAATGATTTGTTGTAAAATCCAAATGCTTCCAAGTCATTTCAAATAGGTGGCATTATAAACGTATCACAAGATGGATGCAGATAGATTCGCTTTCGTATTCTAACTACCACGTGATCTATCAGCATACTGACTTTCCAGTTATCTCATTGTAAGGAATAGAACAAGAACTTGACTGAGGGATTATTGATGCCTGAGAGAAGGCATGGTACAGTACAGACAGAAGGCGAGGAATAATGGAGGAAAAGGCAGGAGAAGAGAGAGTGTGGAAGAGAGTCCCCTGTTGTGGCTGTGCATTAACCTACAGCGTGCGCATCACACCTTGTTTCCAGGTGAATGCTATCCAGTCTGAAATTGAAGGACAAAAGATTTTGTGAGGTACAGAGCAGAGTTTGGGATTTTGGGAGGTACAGAACAGAGTTGGGGGAAAAGAAATATCTTCGCCCTCCCTCACTAACTAACCATAGTTCATTCACTGCCATAAAATCTGCCTGGTTGACCCCATACTTAAACTATGATCACTCCACACATTGAAACAGCGTTCACCTACATCAACATTCCCACACTATATCAACAGATAACACATCAGAGATTACATTACCACTATAAACAAATGGGACCAAATTATTGCCCTCCAGTTTCCTGGAGTGGCTTGAACTGTGGACACTGATGACAGCCTGGTCAAACCTGACACAAGGCTAAGTGATTGTACCCAGGCCTGTTAAGGCCTTGTTGAGACAGATAATCTGCATTCTCCTTTTTTTATTTTCAGCTTCTTCACAGCATCCCAGAGAATATTGAAAGAGTAGTAATAGTGCAGCTGAAAGTCTCCTGAATGGCAGCCAAGGGACTAGTCAGAATAACTTCGTCAGCTCATCCCATCACAAGTGCCCTCTCCCTAACTTTGCTCCTCCAAACATACATTCGGTTTCTAGGAGAGAAAGAACGTGATTAGGAGGTATATCTGATTGGAAGAGCTGCAATAGCAAACATAGGACGTACAGAATTAGTGATTCGAGGAGTAGCAGTCAGTTCCTGCTGGCAGTGCTAGCAGAATTGCAATTGCTTTAAGCTCCATATTAACCCCGAAGGTCAATATATTTATTTAAAATAGTGGATTTCTGAGCTGCCACTGTAGAAATCTGCCAAATGACAGAAATTGCTAAATCCCGGACATCTAACATTCGCCACATAGCATGGTTCCACCGGTTGCCTTCAAATGGACCAAACATCCAGTGCACCCCAGTTCCTGGAAGTAGAGAACACAAATTTCTTATGGAGTAGCAGAAAGGAAAGTCAGCACTCACAGAAGCCGGTCCAAATCAGATCTGCTAAAACTGAATAATGCAGGATTCAATTTTCTATGGGCTGTCCCCAGTGACACAGAGAGTAGGTGGTGGCACAGTAGTAATCCTAATGCTCAGGCTAAATACCCTGGTGAATGCTTGTTTCGATTCCAAAATAGTAGCAGGTAGAATTTAATTCATTTAAAACATCTGAAATGAAAATCTATTCTCACTAATACTGATTCTGAAATCATTGCCAATTTGCTCATAATGTACTTTTGGCAAGGAAATTTCCCGTCTTTACTTATTCTATAACTAAATCTGACTCCAGTTTGCAATAAGTCATTAAAATGCCTTCTGATTGCAAATATCTAATTGCAACTATTAATGTGAGCTATAAATAATTTTTAATTTTGGGAAGACTGAGGTTGTAAAGGTAAGGAAATTAAAATGCTGGGCTTTACAGATTGCCAGAAAACCTCAAGGAAATGAAGATCAAATAGTGAACCACTTGTTTAATAAAGTCAGAAACAAAAGAGATAAAACAGCTAAAGAACTGGAGATGTAATGTCTGTAATTCTTAGAGCGATGACAGTTTAGGGAGATGTTTTTCTTTTAGGAGTTAGAGCTAAATTAGTCAAAAAAAATTGAAGGAATTTTGTAAAGTTGTAAAACCTATTTAATCAATCAAATCCAAGATGTGAAGCTAAGAGAAAACTAAACCCAGTTCAGTTTAAGGACAGGTCAGGGCTACCCGTGGTTTTAATATATCAAGTTCTTTTTGCTGAAAGAATTAGTTGCAGCTTAGACCTTGCTTGGTTTGCAACTCACAACAAGAAGATAGTCAATGTGATTGACAGTTAAACATCTCTGTGGAGTAAGCAGAGTAAAAACAATTCATCTTTGATACACCTCACTGCCTCACCGACCTCACCAACACCTTCCCCCACCTGAACCAGCACTAACTGCTATGCCAACCATTTTCATTTCACTCAATCCTTCTTAATGTCTCATAAAGAAAAATACAGACTGCAACATCGCATAGAGCGCCAAGAAGGGTGGTGGAATGCCAACATTGGTCCTCTCAACCCCACGAGAAGAAGCATTGCTTCATCAGGAGAGGACCATGACCACTCATGTAGTGATGCCAAGAACTTCATGTCCCAGCAACCAGGTAGGGTCTCCACCATTTAGAAGGCTCTGTGAAGTGGTGCCAGCTGCATCCACACGCTCTCACACATCTCTGAGTACCATAATAGCTTCATTATCTTTATTCAGTTTTCCACGGGTTCAGCAATCCTTGGGCCCTGACTCCAGCTCGGACACATTGAAGCCAGGCCCACGCAGCCCCAGATCCATAGCCAGCTCTGGCTCAGGCGCGGCGGTCACAAAGGCTGCAGCATTGGCAGTGGAGGAGCCCAGAACCAGGATCCGAGCAAATGATAACCAGCAGCAGTGTCTGGAGGAGTGTCGAATGGGGAACAGGAGGTATGAGACCAGGCCCTTAGATCCACCTTGGATGTGGCAGTTAGAGCAGCAAGGGTGGAAGTGAGCCCATAATTGAGACTCCAGATCCTGTTAGACATCCTGGTCAATGTCATGCAGTGACAGGAGGAGCAGCGGAAGAGGCACGAGAAGAGAGGAAGATGAACTCTATTGCAGTAAAATCATGTTTTATATTCAGTTTTTCAAGATGGCGCCAGAGCACAGCGGCACTTTGCAATAAATAGGCAAAAAAACACTTTTCATTGTATTTTTATATTTGACAATAAATCTAAAGCTAAGTGATATGATGCTCTCCCAATACCAGCACCGAGAATGTATTCTTAAAACAATCAAACCTCTTCCTGCTATTTTGCAACACATTCCCTCTCTTCACGTCTTCAAGCACCAGTGGCATCCATATAGTATCTATCCTAATAAAACCAACACCTCCACATGTGAAGAAGAAGTCACAGACCCTTCAGAGGAAGCACTGGCAAAGTTTTGTCCTCCACCCTCCAGTGGAGCTCATCAGTGGCACATCTCCATAACAGGCCAAGAAAGAAATGCCCCAGGTCACTGGCACTTAGGGGACTGCCAGATACCATGTACCTGTTCAGTGTCAGGCTTGAAAAAACTCTATTAATGTCTTGGCTATTAATGCCTTGATTCAAATTGACAAATAGACGGGAGCTGTAGATAGGTTTGTTACAGACACTTGAGAAGCTGGGTCAAATGTTGGAAGAGTCCATAAACACTATCTATATCATGCTGCCTCAACATGCATCATCTACATTTTTCCATGGACAGCTTGGCAGCTGCTATGAGATATAGTCCAGCTGGATATACACATTCCTTAGTTCGTTGTTGAGCATTAAAGAAAGGGCAACAGGGAATAAGGGATCATGATCTCACTCCAGTTGTCTCTTCCTCACAAGGACACAGGTAGTATAAGTAAGCACACAGCCAACAGAGGAACCATATACAGGACCTCAGAAGGCTTTTCTCAGCACACCAGAGGTGCCCAGGCTCTCCAGTTTCTCTGCATTCCCAACCTTGCGGAAGTTCAAGCTAAGCCAGATGAATCCACATTTGGCTGGCATGTTTTCAGCTTGTTTGGAATATGCAGCTATAAACGTGCCCAGGGTTGCCTGCCCTAAATGCCAAGGCTAACAAGCTCACTATATAGTAGGCTTCCTCCACCACTGTTGCAGATCCTGAGACTGCACCTAGGCACAGTGGGAAGGAAAAGAAAAAGAAAACTTCTGAGGGCTCTTAGCTGGTGTGGGTGAAATTTAATTGTAAATACATAATCATGTTATTCAATATATGTTTAGTTTTCATCATCAACTTTGTTAGCATCATTCTTGTAGCTGCATCTACAAGAATGAGGGCAGAGAGGACAACCATCCTTAGCGCCATACAACACTCTCATCCTGTCTGAACAATAGCTCCCATAGTATCCATGTCTTTTCCATAACACCCATATTATCATGACAGTCCCTTGCTACTGAATAAGGGGTCATTCAATGTTGTGAAGGCTTCAATAAGCTTGTAACCCCACCTTTTATTAAATAGGAGGAAAGTGTAAAAATATCAAACCAATTAGCTGTTTTTTTTAGTTGACATTACATAAGGGATGCTGGCCTCAGAGCAGCAAAACATTTACTGTCAGTGAAAGATGGCTTAATGCAACTCAGTTCCATTGAACAAGGTTCAATCATAGACTCTCACGGCACAGAAGAGGCCCAACAAGTCAGTACTGCCAAAAATATATGACTACCAATACCAGTCCCACTTTTCTGCACTAGGCCTATAGGCTTGAATGATATGACACTTCAAGAGCTCATCAAGTGCTTTTCAAAGGATGTGAGGTTTCTTGCCTCAACCACTCTCCCAGCCGGTGCATTCCAGACCCCCACCATACTCTGGGTAAAAAGCCTTTACCTTAAATGTCCTCTAAAACTCATCCTTTCACCTTAAAATATGTTCACTTGTTATTAACCCGAGTAGCTTTGCCAATCTCTTTTGGCCCCTTCAACTAACAGTAACTGCTGCTTTCTATTGAGTCTGTCGATGTCCCTTATAATCGTATACACCTCTATCAGAGCTCTCCCCACCCCCTGCAAACTTTATTTGTTCCAAAGAAAATAACATGAAATTATCCAGTTTCTCTTCATATCTAAAATGCTCCATCCGAAGCAACATCCCGATGAATCTCTTTTGCTTCCCCTCTAGAGCAGTCATATCCTTCCTACAGTGTGGTAATCAGAACTGTACACAGTTCTGCTGTGGCCTAATCAAAGTTCTGAATAGTTCCAGCATGACCTTTCTGCTTTTATCATGACCTTTATCTGACCTTTATCATGACCAGACTGATAAAGGCAGGCTTCCCATATGCCTTCTGAAATAATTGCACAGAAGCCAGTATCTCATCACCAAGTCACCCTTTCTTTCCATTTGCACAGTACACTGGCAGTGGCCAGTCAGCTCAGAGTCAGTCCCTGAACTGTAGAGATTCTAAATCTCCTGTTTTTTCTTTGTTTATTTTCTTTTCTCTCTTTTTGTTGTTCTGCGACACTACTGCCATCCAGCAGTAGTGCTTATCTTCCCCAACACCCTTGTTGTGTGTATGCAGGTATGAGACACAGTAAAATACTCCAGGAATGCAAATAAATCTCCTTTTTAATGTTTTTGCTGAACTGAGATCTAATCTCCTGGGTACTTTTTTCTCTCTTTCTTTTGTTCCCCTTCACTACTGCCATCCAGCAGTAGTGCTTATCTTTCCTGGCACGCTTGTTGTGTGTGTGCAGGCAGGACGCACAGTAAAATAAAAAACCAGGTATGCAAATAAATCTCCTTTTTATATTAAATAAAAACTGTAAGAACTGAGATGCTGTGAGGAAAATGGATAGAGGAGAGGATAGGTGGAGAGGAGACAGACAAGTCAAAGAGGTGGGGATGGAGCCAGTAAAGGTGTGTGCAGGTGGGGAGGTAGGGAGGAGATAGGTCAGTCCAGGGAGGGCAGACAGCTCAAGGGGGCGGGATGAGGTTAGTAGGTAGGAAATGGGGGTGCGGCTTGAGGTGGGAGGAGGGGATAGCTGAGAGGAAGAACAGGTTAGGGAGGCAGGGACGAGCCGGGCTGGTTTTGGGATGCGGTAGGGGGAGGGGAGATTTTGAAGCTTGTGAAATCCACATTGATACCATTGGGCTGCAGGGTTCCCAGGCTGAATATGATTTGCTGTTCCTGCAGCCTTCGGGTGGCATCACTGTGGCATTGCAGGAGGCCCAGGATGGACATGTCGTCTGAGAAATGGGAGGGGGAGTTGAAATGGTTCGCAACTGGGAGGTGCAGTTGTTTATTGCGAACCAAGCGCAGGTGTTCTGCAAAGCGCAAGCCTCCGCTTGGTTTCCCCGATGTAGAGGAGGCCACAACAGGTACAGCGGATGCAGTATACCACATTAGCAGATGTGCAGGTGAACATCTGTTGATGTGGAAAGTCTTCTTGGGGCCTGGGATGGGGGTGAGGGAGGAGGTGTGGGGGTAGATGTTGCACTTCTTGTCGTTGCAGGGAAAAGTGCCGGGTGTGGTGGGGCTGGAGGGGAGTGTGGAGCGGACAAGGGAGTCACGGAGAGAGTGGTCCCTCCGTAAAGCAGACAAGGGCGGGGAAGGAAAAATGTCTTTGGTGGTGGGGTCGGATTGCAGATGGCGGAAGTGTCGGAGGATGATGCGTTGGATCAGGAGGTTGGTGGGGTGGTACGTGAGGACGAGGGGGATTCTGTTTTGGTTGTTATTGCGGGTACGGGGTGTGAGGGATGAGTTGCGGGAGACACGGTCGAGGGCGTTCTCAACCACTCCGGGGGAGAAGTTGCGGTCCTTGAAGAACGAGAACATCTGAGATGTATGGGAGTGGAATGCCTCATCCTGGGAGCAGATGCGGCAGAGGTGAAGGAATTGGGAATAGGGGATGGCATTTTTGCAGGAAGGTGGGTGGGAGGAGGTGTATTCTAGGTAGCTGTGGGAGTCGGTGGGCTTGGAATGGACATCGGTTTCTAGGTGGTTACCCAAGATGGAGACAGAGAGGTTCAGGAAGGTGAGAGAGGTGTTGGAGATCCCAAAACCAGCCCAGATCGTCCCCACCTCCCTAACCTGTTCTTCCTCTCACCTATCCCCTCCTCCCACCTCAAGCCACACCCCCATTTCCTATCTACTAAACTCATCCTGCCCCCTTGACCTGTCCGTCCTCCCTGGACTGACCTATCTCCTCCCTACCTCCCCACCTACACTCACCTTTACTGGCTCCATCTCTGCCTCTTTGACTTGTCTGTCTCCTCTCCACCTATCCTCTCCTCTATCCATCTTCTATCTGCCTCCCCCTCTCTCCCTATTTATTTCAGAACCCTCTTTCCCTCCCCCATTTCTGATGAAAGGTCTAGGCCCGAAATGTCAAGCTTTCCTGCTCCTATGATGCTGCTTGGCCTGCTGTGTTCATCCAGCTCTGCACCTTGTTATCTTGGATTCTCCAGCATCTGCAGTTCCTATTGTCTCAGCAGATGCTGTGAATCAGGAATAAAAAGACCTGATGAGCTTTTCCAGCAACTTTGTTTTTCTTCCTTTTTAAATTGGTCAGCCAGGATTCCCTGATTGGCCCAGGTTAGCAATCCCCTCTTTATTAGTTTTGTATTTGGAACTTTGTGAAAGGCCTTTCTGAAATCCATATAAATTAGATCAAGTCCTCTACCCTCATCCAAACACTAGGTCACCTCTTTGAAAAATTCCATCAGATTTGTTAGGCGTGACCTCTCTGTTAAAGCTGTGCTGACTATCCCTGATCAAACCTCGCCTCTCCAAATTGGGATTAATTTTCTCCTTCACCACTTTCTCCAATAGTTTCCCCGCCACTGATGTTGAACTCACTGGTCTGTGATGCCCAGGCCTGTCTCTACCATCCTTCTTGTAAAATGGAATATAATTAGCACTTCCCCTGTGGCCAGAGACGATTTAAAAATTTGAATCAGGGCATCTGTAATTCCTCCTTCAGTTCCCAAAACAGCCTAGATATAACTCATCCAGACCTGTGGATTTATCTACTTTTAACTCTGCCGAAACCTCCAATACTTCCTTACTTCTACTCAACAACTTTACAGTTCATCTTTTTGACCAATGAAGGACATATGTGAAATATTTCATGTACAGATTACCCTCTTGATCCCTAATAGGCCCTAATCTTCCCCTGGTTCAAGAACTCTGCCCCCTCTGAACATTTTATACTATGATTTGACTACATTTATGCTCCTCAATTGCCCACTGAAAGTTTGGGGGCATATAATACACTCCTAATAGCATGACTGCCATCTTTTTATTCCTAAATTCTACGCACAAAGCCCTGTTGATGACCCTTCCATGGGGTCAGCTTGGTTATGAAATGATTTAACTGGTAAAATCCACCTAAAGTTCCAGTGGGGATTAGAATGATGTTAACTCATTTGGTTAACTTCATAGACAATAATCATATAAATCATTTAAGATTCATTTTCATTTATTTTTATTCAAGAATGTAGTCAAGTTAATAAGAAAATTATTTAACCGCATAAACACACTCAGATGCTGATGCAGCAGACAGTTTCTGTGAAAATGTGACATGGCTAAACCAGCATTAGCCAAGGCCTTATTTGAAAATGGAATGTTAGAATAATCACACCATATCAAGAAAGTCAAAGCAATGTGGTTTAGTCAAGGATAGAAATGAAGCACAGGCTTTAGAGAGGAAATAGGTTGGCAACTAGGAAGATAGGGGATGTGAGACCCGGGCAAACAGGTGCCTTGCTACTTTTTGGAATGTGTAAAAGACAAGGCTTTTGTCTAAAATAGACAACTTCAGAATTCAAGTAATGTACTGCCTAGGTGATTTAAAAGGTATAAGTATCTGATGGATCCTCATTGAATTAGGATGTTGCCTCAGAATCTTTTCTGGGTGGACTTTACCAATTGTGGCTCAAATAAACAATTGTTGACCTATATCTCAAGGCTCCTAACATTATTTTGTAAAATAATCTACCACAATAATTGGCATCATGAACAGGGCACACATATTGGATTCTGCAGAGGGGTGAGTATACTTTATTTACCATCCCCTGTAGTTAGTGCAGTTAAGCGTGGGAAAAATTCAACTGAGTATTAAAAGAATCTGTAAGTCCACTTGGGACTGCATGCACTGAGGGAAGCCCACAGAGGCTAAGCCAAGTATGTGCCTAGATATTTTGTACTGGGCCAAAGGAGTGAGAAAAGCCAAATTCACTCAGATCTAACCACACTGAAATCAAAGTTGGAGTAAACCATATCTGCACTGGATTTCCAGCACTGGGGCTGGAGTAAATTTGGGAAAACCGTGCATGTGCAAGCAAGGGAACCTTATATATACAAGATATAGAAGCCGTACAGGTTTGAGAACTGACCACACCGGTATGGGCAGGAAAGTGGCAGGTGGAAAGAAAGAGGACAAGGCTATGAACTTTTTCTGGGCAGCTGAGGGCTCCATCATGAGGGTCATAAAGGAATGACAAGCAAAATTAGTCAAAAAAATGCAGTAAAAATAGTTAGAACCCACAAAACAGAAAAGTTGGTGGATGGGTCAAAACAAGAACTGAGAGCAGAAAGGAATGATAATAGTTCTTAGTCTATATTTACAACCAGTTAGAAAAATTATTGAAAAGATCCTGGGGAGGGAATGCCAATGGTTACAACTTATAGACAGTACAGCGAGCACAGTGTGGCAGGGCAGCCCTCATATGTAAAAGCACCATTAGGGGATATTAATACTATGACAATAACTAGCAAAACTAGTAGCTCCAGAAAATGAATCATAGAAACCCTATAGTGCAAAAAGAGGCTGTTCAGTCCATCAATTCTGCACGACCCTCCGAAGAACATCCCACCCAGACCCAGCCACCCATCCTAACCCTGTAATCTTGCATTTACCATGACTAATGAACCTAACCTACCATCCTTGCACACTATGGGGCAATTTAACATGGCTAGTCCACCTAATCAGCACATCCTTAGACAGTGTGAGGAAACCAGAGCACTCAGTGGAAATCCACACAGACGTGGGGAGAATGTGCAAATTTCGCACAGACAGTCATCTAAGGGTGGAATCAAATCCAGGTCCTTGGTGCTGTGAGGGGACAGTGTTCACCACCAAGCCGCCGTGCTGCTCAATTGGGGCGCAACTAAAACAGAAGAAGAAGGAAATGATTATCATTTTAAATTTGCAATTGCGCAGATGAGTTAATTTAACATATCATGAGACTGCAAGTCAGCGGCTGCAGCTGGTGTTAATGAAGATAAGGTAGAAACAGCTGAAAAAAATGGGGTGAAGACATCCACCCTGATATAACGAATCTCAACTGCCCACTATAGTGCATGAAGGCGGAAACCCACCTTATATTTAGAAAGGAGTCAACAAAAATCAGGATATTGTTTGCCAAAGACCTCTACAAATCTCTGGAAATAGTGAATTGTACTTTTCGATTTTAATTTGAAAACCTTTTTTGATGTACAAGCTCAAGTTGTTCTCACAATACAGATAACTTCATCTTGGCAGACATCCAATTTGAACTTAGAATTTGGAATAAGACATATTTTGCCCATATAAACGTGCTGTGGTTGGCTTGCTCTCAAAATGCAGATTAACTATTTGATTAATATCTAATTGAATTCCACTTTGAGAAATGTTTAGGAGAAAATATGGAAAATGTAAAGATATATGCTTCTATTGTGAATGTGATCTTGGAAATACTAAAAATAATAAATGGGTTGGAAAATTCAGGGAAGGACTATCAAAGTTTAAAGTATCAGTTTGAAATGCTCAGAAGATTGTCAGTTTTCTAAACAAAGCAAAATTACAACATGACATCATTCAGTTCCATCTCCCTTCTCAAACCAGCAAAGAATTAACTCTTTTTGTTTGCAGCTATCATTTAATTTTAGCATATACTTTCCTTGTTGCTCAATGCTTGGCTTTGGAAAGTTGCAGATGTCCAATCTGGATTAAAGGCTTTGCCTTTTACAGACTGGCCTCAATCAGTCAGGCCAAGTGTTAGCTACTGAGACAAAGTGTTTGAGAATAGGAAACTGACTCTGATCTCCTGGCTCTCTGATCTGAAGAACAGTTTAAAAGCACTAAGGATAATGGTTTCTGAAATTGGGGTTGAAAAATAATTTTATAAAAGGTTGCTTTTTCAAGCAGACAATTGGAAAATGATATGAAGTTTAAGAAAGAACACAGTGATCTAATATAGGGACAATCTTTTCCAGTTGCCTCAGGAACCTTCAAGGAAATCACAGGGCTTTACTGTATATTCTTCAGCATCTAGGAGCAGCTGGGATTAAAGTCAGCTAAATTAAAAGGGAACTTTCCTGCAGTTGTAAGGACACCCCTGATCATCAAGGCCTGTGGATCTGCAAGACAGGTCAATGGGATTATTTAATTGGTGTAGGCCCCTTTGTGAAAAACTTTGTCAAATCACTGGAGGGTGAGCTAAGGGGGCTGAATCAGTTGTAGCTCATTAAGCATTAAATAGAGTCATAGAGTTATACAGCAAGGAAACAGGCACTTCATCTATGTCAACCAGATATTCTAAACTGATCTAGTTCCATTTGCCAGTATTTGTCCCATATGCCTCTAAATGTTCCCATCCAGATGCCTTTTAAATGTGGTAACCACACTCACCTCCACCACTTCCTATGACAGCTCATTCCATTCATGCACCACTTTCTGCGTGAAAAAGCTACCCTTCAGGTCCCTTTTATATCTTTCTCTTCTCACCTTAACCCTTGCCCTCTAGTTTTGGACTCCCCTACCCTGGGAGAAAGACTGTGGCTATTCACCCTATTCAGACCCCTCATGACATTAGCAAGAATGAGTACACACATTAGTAGTGCTGGAAAGGTGACAAGTTCTGACAGAAACATGTTAGCTTGAATCTAGAATATTCTGAGAAGTGAAATTTCTAAAGAAGTTTAACTTTTATATTTTATATTTTTATACTTTTGGAAACCTTTTAAGATACCCAATTGCAAAACAATTAGTTAAGGAGAACCATTAGTCTTATGATCAAGTAGGAATGTTTGATTTCTGTTCTAAGAATATTGTGGAAATTTTTTAATTGGACAGTGACAGGAAAATGAACATTGAATACGAATAACCCACTTTGTGAATAGTTAAATGGACTATTTCAAAAGTAAGTGTAGATGAAGCAAATTAATTCCGTTTTCTCTTGGAGATAAGCGTCCCCTTGATCAAGAAACTTTAAGAAAACTGGATCGTTGAATTGGCTGCCAACCAAATCATCAGGACTGAGTGGGAAGGATACACATGCCAACCCAACTCCGCCATACTCCATTAAGAATCTGGCTTTAAAACCATCAAAAAAAAACTGAAATGGATAAAAGGAGAACTATAGAATCTTTCAAGATCATTTGATCTGATAATTAAGGTGTTATGTTTCAGCACAAATCATAAGGAACCTTGAATAAATTAGTTAGAATCCCTACAGTGTGGAAACAGGCCATTCGGCCTAACAAGTCCACTCCGGATCTTCAGAGAGCATCCCACCCAAATTCACCCCTCTACCCTATACCTGTAACCCTGCATTTCCTACAGCTAACCAACCTGATTTACACATCCCTGGACACTATGGGCAATTTAGCACGGCCAATCCAACTAATCTGCACATCTTTGGGCTGTAGGACGAAACAGAGTACCCAGAGGAAATCCATGCAGACAGAGGAAAAATGTGCCAACTCCACACAGACAGTTCCCCAAGGCTGGAATTGAACCTTGGTCCCAGGCGCTGTGAGACAGCAGTGCTAAGCCACCGTGCAAATGATGGGCACAGATTATCAGATGAGTGTATGTTACTACACTCAAGTGTTTAAGAGAGCTCTAACTAAATTAAATAATGAATAACGATATGAAAGAAAAAGTGCAAATATAATCAAAGATTTGATGGAAGCTGCGAAACCACCATAGGAGGCAGAAATAATAAAGGGCAAAGCTCACCAGCAGACAATGGACGCCAGTAATCAATGGGCAGATATGGTATCTAAGCTCACTGAGGCAACTAGTGGCTACAGCAGCAATTGGGTCTAAGAAGGTAAGTATGGTAAAAATGCAGAGAGGCATTGGGTAACCAAGGGGAGCATATACAAATAAAGGATCTCACATTACCCCAGTGGGCGGCACAGCCCAGTGCCAAACTGTTTGCCTGCATTCCATTGCAGGCAATCTATGGCCAAACAGCAGTGCCTAGTCTCCAGTTTTCTTGGAACCACCCTCACCAATGGACCAAGACCTTATGCTGCTAAACCCACGTGGTAGCCAGCGTGGAACAGTTTCCCCATGTTAAAAGAACTCTCACACAGGTACTTGCCACACAGTCAAGACGAAGTTTGAGACCTGGAATGTCAGGACCCTTATGGACAGTTCCACTAGTGACAGACCGGAATGCTGCACTGTGATCGTCACTCGGAAACTCAGGCACTATGATATTGACATCACCGCTCTGAGTGAAACGCAGCAGGCAGGGGAAGAACAGTTCAGACAGTAAGGAGGTGGCTACACCTTTTTCTGGAAAGGCAAGGCCAAAGAAGAGCAGTGCATCCATGGAGTCATCTTTGCCATCAAAAATGGACCAGTGGACTAATCAAAGACTCACTTGCAGAATAAGTGGACACCACATGACACTCCGACTCACCCTTGCTCTGAATCAGTATGTCACAGTAGTCAATGCATATGCACCAATGCTCAATGCAGCAGCTGAAGACAAGGAGGAGTTCTACTCCACCATTGACCAACCTCTCTCACAGGTCCCTGCAATGGACAAACTAATCACCCTCGGTGACTCCAATGCCAGAGTCGGCAGAAGTGCAGACCTTTGTAATTGGGAATGAGGGAGTAGGGAAGCAAAACTCCAATGGCACCTTTCTCCTGACCAAATGCCACGAACACAACCTCCTCATCGCCAACACACAGTTCCACCAAAGGGACAAAGACAAGACATGGCATGGCGCAAGAGATCAGAAAGATATTAAAATCACTCACACCTTGACTTCTGGACAGACCATCACCTGATCTGAGCCAGAATCAGCATAAATATAGTCCCACCGCAGCAGAGACAACAGAAGCAGTGCCACAAAATGCTCAACAGTGAGGCATTCAAAGACCCAGAAAAATTAACCTCATACAACCAACTCCTCTCCACAAACCTAGCGCTCCTCAGCGACACCGCTGAGACATTGATGTGCGGAGGCAAAGCGCTCCTGCTGCAACTACATGGTCCTGTCTGCCTTTTCTTGAAGGAGGAAAGCATTGTGAGCATTTTCAAAAAAGGGAACAAATCCAACCGTGGTAACTGCTATCGACTGCTGGAAAAGTGATTGCCAAGATCCTCCTCAACTGTCTCTTCCCTGTGGCTGAGGAACTCCTCCCAGAATCGTAGTGTGGCTTTCAGCCACGCAGGGGCACAATGGATGTGATTTTCACCGCGTGACAGCTGTAGCAGAAATGTACAGAAAAGAACCTACCCCTGTACACGGTCTTCTTTGATATCACAACAGCCTTTAACACTGTCAATTGGGAAACATAATGGAATGTCCTTCTCCACTTTCGTTGCACCATGAAGTTTGTCACCATCCTTTGCCCGATTCACAAAAACATGGAAGTTGTGGTAATAACAAATGGCTCCACCACCAACCCATTCCCCATTCAGATTGGTGTCAAGCAGGGCGGTGTCACTGCCCCAACCTGCGTTCTTGGTCTATCTCACTGCAATGCTTCACCACACCACTGACAAACACTCCACTGGAGTGAAGCTAACTTACAGAACCAGCAAGAAATTACTCAACCTCCACTGCCTTCAAACCAAACCCAAAGTTACCCTAACCAGTGTCAACAAGCTATAGTATGCAGATGATGTGTAATCCCGGAGAACATACTCCAGACCATTGTCAGCACCTTTATGGAGGCATATGAGAGCCTGGGTCTCACCCTGAACACTGCAAGCTGAAAGTCCTGCACCAACCTGGCAGGGAGTCCTGAGAGAACGTTGACACTTCCAATACCTCATGAGTGTCTGTTGGCCAAAGCAGCTTTTGATGAAGAGATCCAGCACTGCCCCCAGTGTGCTAGCACAGCCTTCAGCCACATGAGGAGAAAGATATTCAAGGACAACAACATCAATTCTGACATCAAGATCATGGTTTACAGAGCTGTGGTGGTTCCCACCCTCCTATAAGGCTCTGTGATGACAACTGTCTACAGGAGACACTTCAATGTGCTGGAGCAGTACCACCAATGCTGTCTGTGCAAGATCGTGCAAATTCACTGCAAAGAAAGATGCACCAACACCAGCATCCTCAACTAGGCCAACATCCCCAGCATTGAGACACTGACCACCTTTGATCAGCTACAATGGGATGGGCACATTGTTCACATGACTGACATGAGATTGTCCAAGCAGGTGCTCTACTCCCAGCTTCGAAATGGCATGCAAGCACCAGATTGTCAGAGGAAGCGCTTCAGTAATACCCTCATGGCCTCACTGGCAAAGTACAGCATTTCCACAGACACCTGGAATTATTGGCCCAATACGATCCAAAGTGGAGGAGAAACATCTGGGAAGGCGTCAAGCACCTCAGGACTTGCCAGTGGTAAAAAGCAAAAGCTAGGCAAAAACAACAAAAGGAGTGCGCTGCCATACCGACGCCTCACCCATCCCTTCCGTCCCAAGTATAACAGAGCCTTCTGAAGCCACATCAGTATGGACATTCACCTACAGACTACCACAAGAGTGGAAGAGTGTCATCCTCATCTGTGAGGGATCACCAGTGATGACAATGACGATTCAGATAGATCTCACAGGATCTCTCCCACCGAATAGGGGCACACGGTATTGTCTCATCATCATTATTCAATTTATTAGAATAGGTGAAAAAGTTTTCCACCTGAGATTGTTTGAATAATATGAGAGGTGATGACTCACCAATGGGCAACACCATTACAGTTAGATTCAGATGAAGGAACACACTGCAGAGTAAATGATAAAGGAAGTTTGTAAATGGCCAGCTGTAAAGCAACATTTCCAAATTCAGTGTCATTTGCAGAGTTCAGGTATGGCTAAACCAACGAATCCAATATTAAAGAAAGTCCTAGCTAAAAGGGAAAGGACAGGACACAGAGCAACATCAAATAGAATCAGTGGTTTGACTCCGGACAAGTTAATAACTAGAAGGGCTACGAGACTGCCAAGGAACATTATAGGAAGAAGTGAGGAGGTAGGGCCAGTGAGATATTGTGTTAAATAGTTTGCTGAGAAAATTGTGCAAATAGCTGGAGGGACTAAGTCAGAATGTCGAAGACCAGCAGATAATTTGTGATATAGAGGGAGATGCTATGATCAAGCAAAGATAATGGGAATTGGAGAGAAGGTAAAGTTTAATGTAGAACTTGACAAGCTTGGATTCATGCCTGGATGGCTAGGACTGAATGAGATTATTATGACCAATGACACTTGCACCTGTGTGGATATGAAGAGTAGAACTCACTGAATGTACAATTGACTTTGAGCCTCAGGACTAATGCCAACTAATCAGTGCCAACTGGGGCAGAAGTTTGTTCAATTTGCAGAATGATGGGAATCATTTTAGCTCGAGGGACTTGGTGTGGAAGCCGTCACCAGTACCACAACACAGGAGAGACTCTGGCACAAGCTGTTCCAGTACCGTTACAACACTGGCATCTACCCAACAATGTGGAAAATTTCCCAAGTACTTCCTGTATTTAAAAAAAAGCAGGACAAATCCAACACGGCCAATTACTGCTGCATCAGTCTACTGTCAATCATCAGTAAAGTGATGGAAGGTGTTAACAACAGTGCTACCAAACAGCACCTGCTCAGCAATAACCTGCTCAGTGCCGCACAGTTTGGGTTCTGCCAGGGCCACTCAGCTCCTGACCTCATTATAGCCTTGGTTCAAACATGAACAAAAGAGCTGAATTCCAGAGGTGAAATGAGAGTGACAGCCCTTGACATTATGGCTGCATTTGACTGAGTGTGGCATCACAAAGCCCGAGGAAAACTGGAATCATTGATTAGAGTATAAGCTGACACATAGGAAGGTGGTCGTAGTTGTTGGAGGTCAGTCATCTCAACTCCAGGACATCTCTGATTGGGTTCCTCAGGGTAGTGTCCCAGGCCCCAACCATCTTCATCTGCTTCATCACTGATCTTCCCTCCATCACAGGGTCAGAAGTGAGGACATTCGCCAATGAAATCATAATGGTCAGCACCATTTGTGACTCCTCAGACACTGAAGCAATCCGTGTCCAAATGCAACACAATCTGGACAATATCCAAGCTTCGGCTGACAATTAGCAAATAATATTCGCGCCACACAAATGCCAGGCTATGACCATTACCAACAAGAGACGATCTAACCACCATCCCTTGACATTCAATGGAGTTCCAATCACTGAACACCCCACTATCAACATCCTGGGAATTATCGTTGACCAGAAACTCAACTGGACTCACCACATTAACAGAGTGGCTACAGGAGCGGGCCAGAAGCTAGGAATACTGCGGCGAGTAACTCACCTCCTGACTTCTCAAAGCCTGTCTGCCATCTACAAGGCACAAGTTAGGAGTGTGATGGAATACTCCCCACTTGTCTAGATAAGTGCAGCCCCAATAACAAAGATCCACCCCCTTCACCACCGACGCTCAGTAGCATCTACAAGATGCACTGAAGAAATTCACCAAGGATCCTCAGACAGCACTTTCCAAACCCACAACCACTTCTATCTAGAAGGACAAGGGCATCAGACATATGGGAACACTACCACCTCCAAGTTCCTCTCCAAGTCACTCACCATCCTGACTTGGAAATATATCATCGTTCTTTCAGTGTCGCTAGGTCAAAATCCTGGAATTCCCTCCCTAATAGTATTGTGGGTCAACCCATAGCAGGAGAACTGCAGCAGTTCAGGAAGGGAGCTCACCACCACCTTCACAAGGGCAACTAAGAATGGGCAAAAAAATGCTGGCCAGCCTGCGACAGCCATATCCCACATACGAATAGAAAGAAAAGTAGCTCTCCTCCTGACTCACAAAGCCTATCCACCATCTACAAGCCTCAAGTCAAGAGTGTGATGGAATGCTGCCCGCGTGATTGGATGAGTGCAGCCCCAACAACATTCAAGGAGCTTGACACCATCCAGGACAAAGCAGCCTGCTTGATTGGCACTACATCCTCAAGCATCCACAGCACCTAATGCTAAGTAGCAGCAGTGTGTAATATCTACAAGATGGACTGCAGAAATTCACTAAAGATTGTCTGACAGTACCTTCCAAACCCATGACCTCTTTCATCTAAAAGGACAAGGGCAGCAGATACATGGGAACACCACCACCTTCAAGTTCCCCTCCAAGCCACTCACCATCCTGTCTTGGAAATATATCGCCCTTCCTTCACTGTTGCTGGGTCCAAATCCTGGAATTCCCCCCCCAAAGGCATTGTTGATCAACCCACAGCAGGTAGGCTAACGCGGTTCAAGAAGGCAGCTCATTAGCACCTTCTCAAGGGCAACTAGGAATGGGCAATAAATGCTAGCTAGCCAGCAATGCCCATATCCCGCCAAAAGAATAAATAAATTTTTAAAAATCATGCAGATGAATCCTCATTGAGTTCAAGGCCTACCTCAGAACCTTTTCCAGGGTAGAACTTCCCAGTGTTGGCTCAGTTAATAATTGTTGACCTATATCCTGAGGCTCCTGAGATTATTTTGTAAAATAATCTACCACAATGATATCATCTTTCTTTACTAGTAACTGATTCCATATCTAAGAATGTGATACTACTTCCACTTTTGTACCCTCCCCTGTCCTGCCAAAGTATCCTTTACCCCAGAATGTTCAGTTGCTCATCTTGTCCTTCCTACCACCATGTCTCTGTAATGGCAACAATATTGTTGCTCCATGTGTCATTCCAGACCCTTTACTCATCTGTCTCATCTCTAATACTCCTGGCATTAAAATAGAGGTCATCCAGCCTCACCTTACTCCCTTCAGACACCACATGGCTCTTCCTTGTTCCATTTCTTAAGTTATGCTGAGAGTCAAACATAAAGACTCAAGGATGATGTTAGGATCCATACCAAGAAGAGGTCTTTACAAAGTTAAAAGATGCTGTGACTTTCTCAGATGTCTTGGCCTATTTCAATCCATCATTCCTGCAGATGCCTTAGCCGTAGGTATTGGAGCAGTTATTTCAAAAAAGCTGGAAGGATACAGAAAACCATACATCTCATTGTATGATCTGATGAAGAAACTTGATATGTCATTACTGAAAAGGAAACACTCTCAATTACATGGGCATGTGAGAGATTTTCATAGAGATCAATCATGAATTGTCAGTTTCAGATGAAAAAGGCTTGGCAAAAATGCCTCCATGGATACAATTATGCTGGCTGTGGTTCATCAGATTTATGTATGAAATCAAATATGCGCAAGGAAATTTAGAGTGGATGTCCTCTCAGGTGAGACTCTTGATATGCTGACTAACTCAATTTTTGCACTCAAACAATAAGAATGCTGCAGTCAACAACACAAAACTTAACTTAATCTCATGCAAGAGGAACAAAAATTCTGAATTTCTTGCCGTACCTTGATACTATTTAGAGGGAAGTAAGAAAAGAAAGCTTGTGGCTCAATTATAAATACATGTCTCAAACATAGACAACATTTTACTACTGTTGATAACCTTTTGGTTTTTCAAAGACAGACCTGTTGTCCTTCCTCACTGCAACCTGATACCCTTGACAAGATACATCAGTGACACTTGGGCAGTACCAAATGTAGAGTTAGGGCTCAAGCTTTAAGGTGGCCATGAATCATCAAGCACATAGAAGATCTCACAATTGATTTTCAGAAATGTGCCACACATTGACATGAAAGAAGGGCACCATTGACTCCTACACATTTTCTGCAAGAACATGTAGGTTCTGGCCTATTTGTTGTTGCAGGTTGCTTGTACACAATAGTGGTACTATTTCTTTCGATGTATCAAAGTAAGGAAATTATAATTCAAAACAGCAGATGCAATTGTCAAAGTTTTACATGAAATACTTGCCAGTCATGAAATCCCAAATGTGGTCATTTATTTGATAACAGACCACAATTTGCCAATGACACGAACAAAAGCTAAGCGACCATTTCAGGTTTCCGACACATCACCAGTTCACTGTAATAGTCTAAGTCAAAATAATCCAAATGCAGGGTACAAACAGTTATAAAGCTCAATGGTTTTCTTCTCAGCTCTAATAAACTGCCAGTTCTCTGCCCTCCATTCTGAGTTTTCACCATCGGAGCTCTTCATGTGGAAAAAAATTCAACTCCTATCCTTCTAAACAATCGACTCCATAAATGGGTCCCGCAGATTTTAAAAAGCCCTTGTCAGAAATAACAGAAATTTTGTCAACAATAAGCAGTAAATACAGTGGTCGGTTTCACAAAAATGCCTTTACAACTCTGGAACGAGGTCAGTACAAACCAAGGATCTCAACAGGAATAGTGTGGTCATGCGGCATATACTAAATCTTCAACAGTCATACACCATGAATATGTCAAAAGGAAAGTTGCATCAGAATTGCAGACATCTTATCTTGCTAAACAGCCATGACCCATCACTGCTACAATAGGATGGAGCTAACAAATGATGCCAAGAGCCAGATTAGCAATGATCAACTTCCAACATGATATCAACAGCCAAGTCAGCTGTCCTGAAATGATAGAAACACAGATCATCCCAATTCAACACATCCTGAATCGGGATTGATAGTCAATCCTCTGGATAGAATGAATTTATAAAGTCAGAGACCTGGGGGAGATGAAGTACTGTATTAATAAACTTGCTTTACATAAATGAACAGAATGCATAAAGAAATTAATAATTGGAAAAAGGGCTTGGGTGGAAAGCAGGTGATATTGTTTTAGGACGTTAGGACCTGAAAGAGTTTACCGACAGCATGAAATAGGTCTGCTGATCAGTACATAAAGGACTGTTCCTGGTTGAAACTAACTAGCGTTCAAGTTTTACAATTCTGTGCTTGCTGGCAAAACTACGAGAGTGATTCAGTAGCTGTAAAGTGAACATATTATTATGTTAAGCCTGATGTTTCACAAGAGACAATTGCGTATCTTAGATGCAATGTCACAAGCTATTAAGTAATATGCAATTAATGTAACTAAACCTAACCCCAACTTTGTTCATTAAGATTGAACCTATCTTGTGCCCAAGATACTGAGGGGATATGCTTTCCCACTTGGTATGTGTAGCCTAATACCTGCAAGGAAATTTGTAGCAGAGAATCTACAACAAGACCACCTAGACCACACCTGACATTGTAAGAGTTTCAAGAAATGAAACGTGAACAGAATTTTGAAAATATCAGAGATGGCATAACCTTGGAAGAATTTAAAATTAATGTCCTACCATTCAAGCTTATCTCAAAGATCGGAAAATGTCCAAAATAAGTGAAGTTGCAATTTTAGCTGATGGAAATGATATCTGATATCGACAGTTAAGAGGTAATGGATCACTATTTGTAAACCTACATGGAAAATGGAAAGGTGACCTAATTCAAAAAAGCAGCCTTGATGAAGAGTTGCTGAACCTGAAACTCTGCTTTCTCCCCACAGATGCTTCAGACCTGCTGTTTTTGTTTACACATTCAAATGATAGTGAGAGCAATAGCAAGAAGGAAAAAGCAGATTCCCTCCAAGTTAGCGCTGATGGATGGTGTAGATGACAGGGGTAAAACCAAAATGAACATGTTTGCACAGTTTTAAAGCTGGACAAATAATGGCATATGGTTGTAGGTTAAAGCCTAAATTATTATCACTGGTATTAATGGCAGTAATTTCCACAGGGAACACTGTACCAGGATGTGAAACTTGTGAGAAATTTGTTGCTTCTAATGCCTTTATAGCAGTGTAAACAGAAATGTAAAGATTATAAGTAACTTATATATGAAGGGGAAGTGACTGGATTTTTGACCAGGAAAGAATCTAAAGAAATTATTATTCTACAGTATACTGATTCAGCTCAGATCCAGAACAGATTTAGACTTTTCAAACAGTTCATGAATAAAGTATTAGGTATTGATTGGAAGTATAGAGTATATTTAGATTCTGCCACAAAATTGGTACTGTTTCCAAGTTACCAATTTATAAACTCGATATTTGAAAAGATAGGGCAGGCAAAACTGCTTTTTTCCACAATCCGAGATGGCACACCACAGTTCAGGAATGGTTCCCATGAATAAGAAGGCTTTGCTTATCATCTGTGATCCAGTTAAAAATGCATTGATGCAAGAGAAAATGCTGAAGGAATAAACCAACTAATGGACAGTACAGAGGCTGCAAACATGCCTGTAGAATTTCCAGATCAAACTTTGTCACAGAAAAGACTGAGACCTGAGAGTGACACTGAAGGATTAATGATTGTTAACGCCATTTTAAATGATCCTATCAAAGACAGTACAAGAGATAACAATGCCCGTCAATGCTGAGATACAGAACATAGCAGTAAATATCGTGCAACCGTACAAAGTTCAACGGACTGGTCACAACCTCAAAATGATTGAAATGAAATAATTTGTGAATTGCATGGAAGTCTCAAAGTATTAGAAAGAAAACTTGAGGATCCAGTATGATGAAGTTGTTGATTTTAAGTCAATAAAATTCATTCTAATTGAAAATAAACTAACTGAAAGATTTTTAAACATTCAAAGATCAGGCCAGACATGAATATCAAACCTTCTGTTTAACCTAAAACAGCAAATGCTCAGAGCAGGTCCAGTCATAACACAGAGCTAGCTGTATTCAGTCTGAGTTTAGTTGTGTCAGGAAAGAAAATTAAAGAGTGACATCACAGAGAAACAAGTAAATGCTTCATTGACAAGTATTTTTCTCAATAATCTTTCAAAATTAGTCTAATTAATCAGTAATTGTAAAGTTTTCCAAGTATGAGTGAACCTCATTCATGGTAGTAAAACTTATTGGGAGCAGTTGGGTTTAGTTATTATAAGTTTACGAAGAAACGATACATTAAATAACACAAAATAAAGACAGCAGGGCATATGATGTGCTATGATTAAGGAACATGAGATTTCCTGGGCACCAGGGCAACACATCTGCAGTATGTGTCTGCTGCTTGAGCAGCCTTAGCTCAGAGCTGTTGAGCTGGAGGCCAAGCTGCAGGCACCATGAAATACATGGGAGATGAAACTTACCTGGACACTTTGTTCCAAGAAAGCAGTCACGTCCCTTAGGATAAAGTTTTCTAATTTGCTCAGAAGTCAAGGGCAGGAAAGTGTAACTGTGAGTGAGGCAAGTATGGGGATTGAGAAGGTAGAAGGTATTTGAGAAGGAAGTAAAGAAGGTATTTAACTCTTTACAATTGTCCAACAGGTTTGGCATTTCTGCAACCCATACAGATGGCTGGAGGGTAGATTAGCAAACTGACCAAGGCATCATGGTACAGGACGCCATTCAAGTGGGGAGTGTTAATAGGAATACAGCTTGTAGGGAGCAGTGTAGTCAGAGAGACAGATACTTCTTTGCAGACAAGAACAAGGGTCTAGATAGCTTTATTGCCAACTGGTGCCAGGGGTCAGGACATCTGATCTAGGCTGGACAATGTTATATTTTTTAATTGGACAAAGCTGCGAAGGAATGTGGTTGACTTTTGAAAGTCACATTACACACATCAGATGGTTGGAAAGCCACCCAAGGAAAATTGAAGGAAGCCTTCAATCAAGCCAACCATATTAATGTTGATACTTGCATCTGAATAACCATTTAGTAGGATCTTGTGAACTTTGTTGGATCCAAGACCAAATTTGGTCATAAGTATCTCCTGAGCATCATGGATTTGACCACTTGATTTCCAAATGCAGCAATAATGACAAAGATTACAGATAAAGTTGAGATTGAGGAGTTGCTCCGGTTTTTAATGAGGTATGAGTTGTCAAAAAAAAAATTCGGCCTGATTAATGAGCAAATTTAACATCTGGTATTTTTCAAGTGATGATGTGTAATTTAGCATTGAGGCACATCAAGCTGTCTGCTTTTCACCATAGTTGCTTTGAGAGGTGTCTTCAAACACAAAACAGTTATGATTAGAGCCTTTTATTTTGAAAATCCCAGGCTTTGGATAAAGGGATATTGTTCTAGCAACACGTTGAATCAGTCTAGTGCTTTCAGTGCCTTTAAATTGCTCTACAGGCACAAAATTAGGGGCACTTAAACACATTTAGGAGATCGTTGGCACAAGAGGAAGCTACCTTCCTTTACTATGTGGTATTGTTCCGAAAAAAGCTTATGTGACGACTACATTATATCTCAAAGCTTCTCAGTAGATAATGAAAGCACAAGCAAATGAAATAGTAAGTACATATCTTTTTGAACCAGGGAATGCAGTGATATCTTCTCTTTACCTGTTGAATTATTGAAAGCTAGGTTTTGGGGCTCCTATTTCATCAAAAGGAAACTCAGTGAGTGAACTATGTGGTTCATATCATTGGTTCTGACAGTGTCTGAGAAGGTGAGATATTTGAGGACAGGACTGTTGATTCGGGGTGAAGGGGGATCTGGTGGGCAGTGGGAATTGTTGCATTCTGGGGTGTCAGTGGTGAGTCTGATACAGAAATAGGAAAGTACTGCGAGATCTTCTAAGTATTATTTCTAAGAACGTGTCACAGGAGTTCTCACATTGAGCCGACTGTAGTGAAATTGGCAAATGGAGGATCTGGATGAAGTGCTATACCAGCTATCTTGCCAACAGAGGAAAGTCATGACAGACCTATTGAAGAAGTAAGTTTGCGCAGATAAGCAAGGTGCTAACCCTGCTTCATGAGGTTAAAGTTGACTTAGTTAAACCAATTTTTACAAAATACTTGACAAAAAAATAACTACAGGCTCAATGCCAGCAAAAATCAGAGAGGAATTTCAATTCATGTCAGATAATGTAGATAATATCATTAAAACATTTGAAAATAGTTGATGAGCTCTGTTGTTGGCCTGGTACCATGTTCAGGTGGTTTAATAAGCCAGACACTGGCAAATGTGTTTTCAGTCGAAATAAAGTTATCAACAGTTACCTGATGCTGAAAATTAGTGAAAAGGAAATTGCTGAGATGATTACGGACGTCAAAAAGAATAAAACACCAAAGTTTAGCACCAATTCCAAGGTAGAAGCAAAATCTGCAGTAGGTTTATGGCCATGGAAGCTCAAGAGCATTAAATACCCCAGAGATCTCAGTCATTAAAAATGGCACAACATTTGGTAGGATATTTACCTGGACTTGGGCTTTACAGAATTACAGGTCTATAACAGATTTTTGAACTTTAGGTTGTTTTCCCTGATGGAGAGTTGGAAGTCAGAGAGAAAATATTTTAGCTTTTTTGAGTGTGCATGGTTTATTTCAAATGTGAAGAACAAGGCATAATACTTGTCAAGCCATGTTTGTTTTTGTTAATGTTAAAGTTGGCTGTCCAACTTTAAGTTGATGAATTGATTGTACTCCACAGGTGTTAGTTTTGGGTATAGTTTAGGAATTGTTAAGTTGCCCTGGCTTGTAGTATTTACTATTGCTACAGAATTGCATCTGTTTAGCAACTGAAGGCTGTTTTGCTCTCTCCAGTATGGAATATATCCTTAGGTAGAGACTGTGAATTCCTACCAATTTAGCTCCTGTCAACAGGGTTCAGCAGTTCATAGATTAAACCTGGAGCTAGTGAAACACAGATAAACATAAGTTTTTCTGAAGAAGGGTCTCGGCCCGAAGCGTCAGCTTTCCTGCTCCTCTGATGCTGCTTGGCCTGCTGTGTTCATCCAGCTCTATACCTTGTTATCTAAACATTAGTCCCATCATGCAGGTTAGGTTTGTACACTTTATTTGTTATAACCAACCCTTCCATAGGAAAATTGCCGAGCATTACACTCAGTCCTCTCAGGAATTTTTTTTTATATTCATTCACAGGATGAGGGTGTCACTGGCCAAGCAGCATTTATTGCCCATCCCTAATTGTCCAGCGGGCAGTTTAGAGTCAACCACATTGCTGTGGGTCTAGAGTCACATGTAGGCCAGACCAGGTAAGGATGGCAGTTTCCTTCCGTAAAGGGCATTAGTGAACCAGATGGGTTTTTCCAACAATCGACAATGGGTTCATGGTCATCATTAGATTCTTAATTCCAGATATTTTATTGAATTCAAATTGCACCACCTGCCATAGCAGGATTTGAACCTGGGACCCCAGAACATTACCTGGCTGTCTGGAT
Source organism: Ginglymostoma cirratum (assembly GCA_024137785.1). Classification (NCBI taxonomy): domain Eukaryota; kingdom Metazoa; phylum Chordata; class Chondrichthyes; order Orectolobiformes; family Ginglymostomatidae; genus Ginglymostoma; species Ginglymostoma cirratum. The sequence continues at coordinate 25,246,081 of JAHRHZ010000019.1, read as the reverse complement.
TAACAGTCCAGTGATAATACCACTGGACCATTACCTCTGTTGACATTTCAAGTTGATTCAATATCTCACCCCCAGAAGCCCAACAACCTGTAATGTGTTATCCTGTGTCACAATATATGATTCTCATTGTGCAGAAACAGAAAGAAACATAGTTAATAGGAACAAGGTAGGCCATTCAGCTTTTCAAGCTACACCAGTATTCAATATGATCATGTTTGATCAAACTACTGAGTACCTCTTCTCACTTTCACCCCATATCCTTTGGCCCTGAGAACTGTATCTCAGTCCTTCTTGAAAATATTCAATGGTTTGGCCTCAACTGCTTTCTGTGGCAGAGAATTCCACAGGCTCACCACTCTGCAAGTGCATCACAAGCGTTATGAGTCATCATGTAACTTTCTTCTCCTACTCAGATTTTTGGAAAAAACAGCATACATTGCAACTCACAACAAGCAATATTACAAGAAAATCGAATCTAGGAACATCAGGACCTCAGAACAGAAGTAGACCACTGGCTGTTTGAGTTTGCTCCACTTAGGTTGATCTGGTTGTCGACTCAGCTCCACTTCCTTATCAATGCCATTTAAGCCTTGGTTCCCTTGTCTATCAAAAATCTATTAACTGAGGCCAGCACAAATTTAAAGACTCAGCCTGCACTACATTCTGGGGAAGAGAATTCCACACTGTAACAAGTTTCCAAAAGAAGAAATTTCTTTTGATTTCTGTCTTAGAAGGTAGACCTTATTTGTAAACTATGATCATATTGATTATCTTACTTAGTACCCAGTTCTCACTTTCACCTCACATTCTTTGATCCCTTTGGCCCAGTAACTACATCTAAGTCCTTTTTCGAAATCGTTCAATGTTTTAGCTTTAACTGCTTTATGTGGCAGAGAATTCCACAGGCACAACGATCTGCAAGTGTTTCAATTTAGCATGTACATTTCTTGTACTACAAATGGTATATATTGCAACTCACAAAAGGTAATATTACACAAACACATCTAGAAACACAGGACTAAAGAACAGAAGTAGACCAATGGCCCTTTGAGTTTGCTCCGCCATTCAATAAGACCATGGCTGATCGGGTTGTGGGCTCAGCTCCACTTTCCTGTCAGTACCACGTGAATCTGGGTTCCCTTATCTATCAAAAATCTATTAACTTGGCCCAGCATAAATTTAAAGACCCAGCCTGCACTACATTCAAGGGAAGAAAATTCCACATTGTAATAAGCTTCTGAAAGAAGAAATTTCTTCTAATTTCTGTCTTAGAGGATAGACCTCTTATTCTTAAACTGTGTCCCCTAGTATTACATTTCCGTACAAAGGGGAAACATCCTCTGGCTATCTACCCTATCCAGATCCCTCAAATAACTAATGCTATCTAGAATGGTTAAAGCAGAGACAGAACAGTTTCTTCCCATTGGGGAATAAAATTGCGATCTCTTGTGTGACAGGTAGGGATAATAACCACTGTAATAGTGAGGTGCATCCTAAAATATTTAAAATATTACATGAGAAAACTTAAATATTGCAGTTTTAAAATTCTGTATCAGAAAGAACGTCATTACCACAATGTAGCTCTTACCAAATTTTTCTCTAAATGGACTGTTTCTATGCTGATGAAGATTCCATCCACACCTTTTCTGAACCAAAAGCGGAAATCTGGCTGGAGAAGTTCAAAAACTTGTTACTTGTTGTCAGATGTAACAATATTATAACTGTGAGGTTCTTATGATTATTATCCTTTGGAGTTGTATCTTTAAATTTAGGGTAAATGAAGGGGACATGTGATCTGTTTTGGAGTCTACCTGACAGTAAGCCTGTATGGTGATTATTAGAGATCAAAGGAAGATTTAGACCATTTTATGAAGGTGCAAGGTATTCATGCTTGGAGACAATACATCAGTACCTGAGTTTACAGTGAGTAGATTTTGAAGGTTGAATTTTACCAGAAATGAAGTTTCATTTTTGAGTTTCATGGGGGCTTCTCTCTGGGAGGCCAGGCCAGTTTTCTCATGCTATCATTCCAAACTTACCTCATTTATTACGTACTACACCCTTACAGTGCCCCACTTGCCTGTTGCTAGCCTGATTCTCCCACTCACTGTATGCAGAAGTACAAGCCCCTGCCAGGACATCTGACTTGGTGCTGGTGTCATGTTTAAAAGGCCGTTGTATACCCACTCAAGTGCTGGCAGTCCAAAGATACTGTATATGGTAGAGCCATCTGCCCTGACAGACAAGGGGATATTGATGCCCGCCTTGCCGTCAAGAACTAGATAGTCTTACTAGGTCAAGTGATGAAGATAAAGTTTTTCTTTTTCCCACAAGACTGGTGGAGGAGATCACGACACCAGGTTCTGCCAGCGTGGTCCAAGGTTGCCACTGGAGTCAGTATGGGCTCCACACCCAGAAAAGCATGCAGAAATGCCACAAGAAGATCAATGACCTTCTCTGCTCTGTCAGGGTAACCATCACGGTCTTCTCTCTTACCTCACACTCATTCTCTGCTACTGCACCCACTTCCCACCAAGGTTCGTCATCTATCACTTTCACTACTGCAAGTGACATACTCCCCATTTTGTCTCACTCACCCCAAAATCACAACGTAACTAATTTTACATAGCCTCTGCACTGCCTACTCATTCACTTGACACACTTCATCATTTTTCCCACACCTGCACCAGCACTAATAGCTGTGCCACCCATTTTCATCTCAATCAATCACTGCCTTTTACTCATTCCAGAAAAGCAATAGGGACGAAGGAGCCAGGGAGAGTGTTGGTTGCCTGTCTTTTGGCTCCTCAACCCCTATGAGGATTTTATAGATTCATACAGCACAGAACAGACCCTTCATCCCATTGGATACTGACATAAATAACAATAAAAATGAGCTTATCCCAATTTCCTGCACTTGTTCCATATCTTTGAATGTTGTGCTATTTGAAGTGTTCATCCAAATTTTTTCAAAGGCTGGAAGATTTCCAGCCTCTACTACCTTCGCAGGCAGCACATTCCAGATTCCCATCACGCACTGAGCAAAACAGATTTTTCCTAAATTCCTACTGAATCTCCTACCCTTGCCCTGAAACTATGCCTTCTGATGATTGATCACTCAACCAAGAGGAGAAACTGCTCTCTATTCACCTTGTCCATACCCCTCATAATCTTATACACTTCAATCACGTCCTCTGTCAGTCTTCTCTGCTCTAAAGAAAACAATCCAAGCGATCTAGTCTGTCCTTATAGCTCAAATACTCCATCCCAGACAACATCTTGGTGAACCTCCTCTGTACCCCCAAAGTGTTATCACATCCTTCCTGTAGTGAGGTGACCAGAATGGTACATAGGACTCCAGCTGTGGCCTGATTAACTTTCTGTGCAACTCCAACATTACCTTCTTGCTCTTATACTCCAGGCCACGACTGATGAAAGCAAGTTTTCCATATGTCTTCTTAACTATTCTATTCATGTGCTCTGCTGATCTCGACCCTCAACTAATAGCCCTTGAGAAAGTGGTGGTGAGCTGCCTTTTTAAACTGCTGCAGTCCATGTGCTATAGGTAGACCCACAATGTCGTTAGGGAGGGAATTCCAGAATTCTGAACCAGCGAGAGTGAAGGAATGGCGATGTAGTTCCAAATCAGGATGGTGAGTGCCTTGGAAGGGAACTTGCAAGGGGCGGTGTTCCCATTATCTTCTGCCCTTGTCCTTCTAGATGGAAGGTACTGGCTCAGGATCTTTGGCAGATTTCTGCCGTGCATCTTTCAGATAGTACACACTGCTGCTACTGAGGGTTGCTGGTGGAGGGAGTAGATGTAGTATCAATCAAGTGAGTGCTTTGTCATAGATGATGTCAAGCCAATAGAGTATTGTTGGAGCTGCACTCATCCAGGCAAGTGGGAGAATTCCATCACATTTCCGACTCGTGTATAGTAGATGATGGACAGGTTTTGGGGAGTTAGGAGGTGAGTTACTCACTGCCCCTAGCCTATTCTTGTAGCCACTGTATTTATATGGTGAGTCCAGGTGAGTTTCTGGGTCAATGGTAACCCCGAGGATGTTGGCAATGGGGAATTCAGTGATAGTAATACTGTCAAGTGTCAAGAGGAGGGGGGTGGATTGTTTCTGATTGGAGATGGTCATATCCTGGCATTAGTGTTACTTGTCACTTTTCAGCCAAGCCTGGATATTGGCTAAATCTTGCTGCATTTGACCATGAAATGCTGCAGTATCAGAGGAGTCATAAATGATGCTGATCATTGTGCAATCATTGACAAGCTCCCACTGCTGACCTGATGATTGAGGGAAAATCATTGGTGAAGTAGCTGAAGATGGGTGGGCCTAAAATCCTACTCTGAGGAACTTATCTTTTGCACTAATGTGCTGAGCTCTTCTTTCATTGAAAATGGAGATACCTCCTCCAATGACTTGTTTAATGATCTACACCATTCACATCTGAATATGGTATGACTGTAGAGCTTAGATCTGATCTGTTGTTTGTGGGATCACAACTCTATCACTTACTGCTTATGCTGATTGACACAGGGTATTCCTATTTTGTACCTTCACCAGGTTGACAACTGATTTTTATGTGAGCCTGTTGCTGATCCTGCCATGTCCTCCTGCAATCTTCATTGAACCAGGGTTGAACCCTTGTCTTTATGGTAATGGTTGAATGCAGTATATACAGGGCTATGAGATCGCAGATTGTATTGTGGTGCAATTCTGCTGCTGCTAATGACCCCTGGTACCTCATGCATGCCCAGTCCTGAGTTGTTAGATATGTCCTATTTAGCATGGTGATAGCACCACACAAGATGGAGGGTGTTTTCAATGAGAAGGTGGGAATTCACCTTTGTAAGGACTGTGCAGTGGTCTCTCTTACTGATAACATCATGGACAGGTAATCTGTGGCAGGCAGATTGGTGACCAAGAGGTTAAGTTTGTTCTTCCCTCTTGTTGGTTAGCTCACTACCTGCTGCAGTCCTAGTTTAGCAGTTATATGTTCTTTAGGACACATCATCTTGGATCAATTGTACTACTGCTGAGAAATTCATGGTGGTGGATATTGAAATCCTCCACCCAGAGTGCATTCCGCACACTTGCCACCCTCAGTGCCTCCTGCAAGTGGTGTTCAGTGTAGAGGAGCTCTGATTCATCAGCGGAGGGTGGACGACCCATGGTATTTAGCAGGAAGTTTCCTTGACCATATCTGACCTGGTGTCATGATACTTGTCCAGAGCCAATGTTGAGGACCCTGAGGGCAATTACCTACTGACTGTATATTACTGTGTCGCCACCTCTGCTGGGTCTGACCTATAGATGGGCCAAGATCCACCCAGCGATGGTGATGGAGGAGTCTGGGACATTTTCTGCAAGGTATGATTGTGAGAGTACGAATATGTCAAGCTGTTGCTTGACTAGTCTGTGAGACAGCTCTCCCAATTTTGGCACTAGACCCCAGATGTAAGGAGCACTTGTCAGCATTTGGCAGTGATTCTATGGTCATCATTAGTCTCATTTATCTAATTATTGAATTTAAATTCCACCAATTGCTGTGGCAGGATTTGAACTCACCAGGTCAGAGACCAACACCTCGGTGGGTACATTGTGCTCCCAACTCTTGCTAATCTGTGAACACATCTCTGTCACACATGTCACTGCAGTTAGTTGAGGAAGAAATTACTCAGGTCACTGGTACTCAGAGGACTGCCGGAGACCAGGTACCTATTCAGCCACATGCAGGAGATCACTCATTATGGCCAGCAATGTGACATCATTGATGTACACAAGCAGACAGATCTATTGGAGATACTCCGCCATTCAATAAGATCATGGTTGATCTTTTTGTGGACTTAGCTCCACTTATTTGCCCACTTACCATAACCCGTAATTCCTTTACTGTTCAATGAGGTAGCCTCAACTACTTCATTGGGCAGGGAATTTCTTGGCATTACATGGAGTGAATTGAATTAGTTGAAGACTGGTATCTGTAATGCTAGGGATCACTGGAGGAGGCTGCAATAGGTCACCCACTCTACATTTCTGGCTGATGATTACTGCAAACATTTCAGCCTTATCTTTTGTGTTGATGTGTTGGGCTCTTCCATTATAGAGGATGGGTATTTTTTGTAGAGCCTCCTCCTTCAATGAGTTGTTTAATTGTCCACCACCATTCACAACGGGATGTGACAGGATTGCAGAACTTAGATCTGATCCATGGGTTGTGAGATTGCTTAGCTCTAACTATCACTTGTTGCTTATGCTGTTTGGCATGCACGTAGTCTTGTTTGGTGGCTTCACCAGGATGACATCTCATGTCAAGGTATGCCCAGTGCTACGCCTGGCATGCCCTCCTGCCCTCTCCATTGAACAAGGGTTGATCCCCTGGCTTGATGATAATGGTTGAGTGGGGGATGTGCTGGGCCATGAGGTTACAGATTGTACTACAATTATGCTGCTGTTGATGGCCCACAACACCTCTTGGATGCCCAGTCTTGAGTTGCTGGATCTGTTTTGAATTCTGTCTTGTTTAGCATAATGATGGGGTTACACAACATGATGAGGAGGTTATTTTCAACATGAAGGTGGGACTTAGACTCCGCAAGGACTATGCAGGGGTCACTCTTCCCATTCCTCTCATTGACAGATGCATCTGCAGTTGACAGATTAGTAAGGACAAGGTCCTATATGTTGGTTCCCTCACCACCTGCTGTAGACCTAGTCGAGCAGCAATGTCCTTCAGAACCTGTCAACTTGATCAGTAGTGCTGCTGCCGAACCACTCTTGATGGTGGAAACCCTCATCCAGGATATATTTTGCACCCTTGCCACTGTCAGTGCTTCCTCCAAGTGTTGCTCAACATGGAGGAGTGCTGATTCATCAGCTGAGGGAGGGCTATACATGGTATTCAGCAGGTGGCTTCCTTGCCCTTGTTTAACCTGAAGTCTTGAGAGTTCATGGGGTCTGGAGTCAATGTCGAAAACTCCCAGGGCAACTCATTCCCGATCACTGTGTCTGTCCTGCTAGTGGAACAGATGTATCCAGAGATGGTGATGGTGGTGTCTGGGACATTGTCTGTAAGGTAGGACGCTGTGAGTTTGACTATGTCAGGCTGTTGCTTAACAAATCAGTGACTCAGCTCTCCCAATTTTAGCACCAGACCCCCAGCTGTTAATAAGGAGGACTTTGCAGAGTCAACTTCTGTTTCTGCTATTGCCTTTTCCAGTGCCTAGGCCACCCTAGTGGTCCATCTGGTTTCATGTCTTTGCAACTTTGCAATGATTGATACAACTGAATGGCTTGCTAGGCCATTTCAGAGGCCAATTGAGAGTCAATCACATTGCTCTGCATCTGGAGTCATATGTATGCCAGACTAGGTAAGGATGGCATACTTCCTTCCCTGAAGGACATTAGACAATTAGATGTACGTTTTCTCTCACAATCGACAATGGTTTCATGGCTACCATTAGATTCTTAATTCTAGATTTTTTTATTGAATTCAAATTCCATCATCTGCCATGGCAGGGTCCCCAGAACGTGAGCTGAGTTTTGGGATTAATAGTCTAGCAATAACCACTCTAGGCTACTGCACATTTGACATGTATGTGCCTGGCACATGGTGTGAAGCTGATATAGCACTGTGTCATACAGTAATATGTACTAGTCTGACACCTGCTGACAACATGAGTAGCTGGCTCGCTTTGCATATGTCCTAAATGATAGGGAAAGACAAAAGTACTGTGGGCTGAGGGGACAAAGCATGAAAAAACAAAGCAACGTAAAGGCAAGGTAGGGATGCTGAGAGTGTCAAAGTAGGCACAAACTAAGTCAGCATTAAAAAAGCAATCAGTGAAATATGTAGCCTGGTCCATTCCATGTAATGGATAGCTGTTGCTGTGCATAGAGTGTCCTGGTACAGAAGCACATTGTCAGTATCAGGGGTATGCCATGATGGTGCAGTGAGGCTGGTTAATGTCAAATACCAAGGTTCACGGAGTGTTCCCTGAGATGCAGTAGTGGGTGTCCAAGACGGTACAGAGTCACAAGCTGTGAGCTGGAATCTCTAGATAACTGCTCTGATGGTCATGTTGGAAATTCTCGGTGTCTAGTTTCTACTAGCAAGTAGAAGAATGGGTAACTGCGTATTAATGAGGTGAGTAATGAAGGTAATAATAAATGATAATCCCTGCAAACAGACCTCTCTCCATGGACTTGCAAGAATCTCATTTTGTTGTCCAACATCGGGTTCGTTACCCGGAGGTCTTGACATTAAGTCCTCGAAGGACATGTCACCTGATTTTTCCAAACTCTCTTTGTATAACCCATGTAATTTTGGGGCTGGGAAGATTCTACTTTGTGGCTCTCAAAATCCGGAAGGGTGTTGAAAATATTGGGTTGTAAGTTATTGGCTGTAAACTGCCCACTTACTTCCAAGGTGAAAGAAAATTGGAGTTAAAAATAGTTAAGTACATTTCAACCTAAATGTAAGTTATTGCTTTGAATTTTCCCACTTACAGTCAAAGCATGTGGTTTCAGTGTCTGAACCGCCTTAACTAAGGGCAAATTTTTCACATCACCTTCTGCTTACGTAACTGAGCTTTGGGTATGTTTCTTAGGTAATGACGTGGCCGGTAAGGCTGAAGTGATAACCATTGGTGAAAACTTTCAGCTTCCATTCCTCTAACACCATATTTAAAGCTCAGATGCACACCATTTCAGACACTGCCCACCAGAAGCTACCTCTCAACCCTGAAAATGTTTCGGAGGAAAGACAGTCTAGTTCCTCACTTCTAGAGTCGAAGTCTAGAAGTGTTGCTGGTTGGGGGAGTGGAGGGGAAGAAAGTCTTTTTCCCAGCTGATCACCAATGAAATCATACGAACAAACCCAAACTGTCTGGACTGCAACTCCAGCTACGTATTGTGTTCCAAGTGAAAAGGGATGTCCAAGAGACGGTCAACGATCTTCTGTGCTCTGCAACTAGAGGTGCCACCATCTTCTCTCTGCTACCTCATCTAAGGACTTGCACTCATTCCAACTCGGCCACTATGTATGTTTCTTAGAAAGGTTTGTGGACTACAATCCCCACTATTGGATGTATGATGTCCACTCAAAGAAGCTCAGCCATCTCATCCTCTCAAACTAATAGCCCTTCCTGCTTGCTGACAGGAGACATCTCATCTCTAGTTTCTCAGTGGAGTGGGGGGGGGAAATTTGGAAGGTGATATTAAACAGGGCAAGTTTGGGCTCTAATGAGGTGAAAACGCATGGAAATAAAAGGTAACCACTGCCGAAGGCGAGATTCTGTAATTAATATTTTAGGCTAGAGAGGAAAATCTGGAAAAAATTTTTGAATTTTGGGCATCTGATTTTTTTTTTCACTTTAGTCATCACCCTAGCCATTATTCTTGCCAAATTAGGAATAGTAGATTCTACCATGTGGAGGTGGTCATTTTTGTGATCAGGTTACAGGCTTCTCTATAAATCATTTGACAATATGGTCAGAGAGCACAGGCTGCTTGACCTTCTAAATTATTACAACTGGATATGGAAGAGATCAAACCTCAGCCATCTCAGGATTCTGGAACATTCATCCTGATGAGGCTGGGGAAAGAACAATTATCGGAACAGGCTTTACTGTCAGTGATGAATTTAAGGAAAGTGTCTGGAGACTATCACTCAAAGTTACTACTAGACAAAATGTGCAACTGTGGACTATTTGCTACAAGGGCTGAAATTCTTGCATGGTATGATGGGTGATAAACATAAGTGGAACATCACTTTCTGTAGTTTAATTTATGAGTTCCTATAAAAAAATGTTTAGTCATTTCTTCTATATTACAAAAAGCTTTTTTTAAACCATGACATCCTGACATGTCATTCTTTCAGCTAATAACAGGAAAGTTGAATCTTTTTAAAAATTAGTTTCTACAGAGATTGTAACATTAGTACAACATAATTTCATAAACAGTGTCTTTTTTTTTTTACCAATAACCATTCCAGCAGCTCAAGATCACTAAAATCAATGTTAGTCCAAGAGTAGTCTTCAATCGATGTAGGATATGGAGTAAGATCAAGAATGACCTTAATATCTATAAAATAGAAAAAAAATCAAGCAATAATAAGAATAGGAGTCATGAGAAAATGGGGAAATCTTGCCAGAAATATCACAAAACACGTATAAGACAGAGTCATACCAGATTTTGCAGCTGTTTTTAACAGTGATTTTAAGTCTTGGATATCGCCAAATTTTTCATCAAATGCCAAATCAGTTGAATTAAACTTATAGCCGTTAAGGGGCGTAATGACAATAGAACCCACATGCAACTTCTTAATGTATTCAATCTTCCGTTGAATTCCTATAAAATAAACATTCTAAGTATTATTTAATTGGTTTAAAAATTGCCTGAGCAAAGTATCGATCAGATCTTCAAAACATTCAAAAAAATCCTAGATCTTTTCAGAAAACAATTAAGTTCAGGATGTTCAAGTATCTTAACAGTACCTCTCACCACTGAAAAATATACAATGGGTGAGTAGCAATTGATCAAAATTTTCCTGCGCTTTTCCTGGAAAATATCTGAGTCTCTCCAGATATTTCTGGAGAGTCTAGTGGTATTCGCAGAGAGAAAGTAGCATTAACATTTCAAGTTCGGTGATCCTTCTTCAGGAACAGATAGTAGCTAGGAATAGGTGGGGGAATGAGGTTCCCTTTACACATCCGTCCCCAACCAGGATGGTCTCAGGGCTCTCCACTTCTTCCTGGAAAAATGTTCTGAACCGTCCCCATCCACCACCAGCCTCTTCTACCTGGCCAAGCTTGTCCTCACCCTGAACAACTTCTCTTTTAACTCCTCTCATTTACTTCAAGTCATCAGTGCTGCTTTCCTCTCTTGTCCGGAATTGGAAAAATTTATCGATGTTGGTTCCAATTCCCACCCTGCCTTCACTTTCACTTGGTCCATTTTTGAATCCTCCCTTCCTTTCTTCAACATCTGTTTCCGTTTCTTGGGATAGGACAGCCACCAATATCCACTATAAACCCACCGCTGTCACAATCACCTTGACTATACATCCTCACACCCTGCTTCCTGTAAAGTCTCTATTCTGTTCTCCCAGTTCCTCCGTCTCTGTTGCATCTGTTCCAACGGTGCCAACTCTGACAAGGGAGCTTCCGAAATATTCATCTTCTTCCTCAACCGAGGATTCTCCAGCACTGTTATTGACTGGGCCCTCAGCCAGATCTGACCCATCTCTCGCATTTTGGCCCTCCCCACCCCTCTTGCCTCCTGTAACAGCAATAAAATCCCCCTTGTCCTTGCCTACCATCCCACCAGCATCCACAAAGAGGATCATTAGCCATCATTTCTGCCACCTGCAGTGAGATGCTACCAGCAGACACATATTCGCCTCCCCTCCCTTGTCAGCCTTCTGCAAGGACTGTTCCCTCCTGGATATCCTGGTCCACTCTTCCTTCACTCCCAACACAACCCCGCAGCCTCACGGCACCTTCCCTTGCAACCTGCCTGGTTACTTCCTCCCTCCTCAGTATCCAAGGGCCCAAACACACCTTCCAGATGAAGCAGCTCTTTACTGCACTTTAAACAATCTAGTCTACTACATTTGCTGCTCACAATGTGGTCTCCTCCACATGGGGGAAACAAAGCGTAGACTGGGTGATTGCTTCACAGAACATCTATGTTTTGACTGCAAAAAAACCCTTGAGCTTCCAGTTGTGTGCCACTTTAATTGCCACCCTGCCCCATGACCAATATCTCTCTCTGAGGCTTGCTGCAGTGCTCCAGCAAAGCTCAGCGCAAACTGAAAGAAGAGCATCTCATTTTCCACTTGGGGACCCTGAAGACATCTGGTATTATTATCGAATACTACAACTTCAGGACTTGAACTCTCTCATGTCCTTACCCCAACCCCCACACTCAAGTCTTATTATTATTGTCTGCTATTGCACACAACCCACTGTTAGCCACTAACTGTCCCCATTAATAGCGATTCACTCTCCCTGCCAGATCATTATCCACTCGTTTGTCTGTCCAACTGTCCTTCTATCCTTGGCACTATCCCATTTATCGTTTAACCCTTACTCCCTACCTCCACCCTATCATCTGCATATAAACCGACATTTTTCTCATTACCAACACTTCTGAGGAAGGGTCACTGGACCCGAAATGCTAACTCTGATTTTTCTCTAAAGATGCTGCCAGACCTGCTGAGCTTTTGCAGCAATTTCTGTTTCTGTTTCCGATCTCAAGCTAACTGGCCTACAGTTTTCAAAATTCTGCTTTTCTTGAATAGAGGGCTTATATTTGCTCATTTCCAGTCTGATGGAACCATTCTAGATTCTAGGGATTTTTGGAAAATTAACACCAGTCCTTATACTACCTCATTAGCCACCTCTTAAGTCATAGTAAGAAGTCCATCAGGACCTGGGAACATGTCAAACCACAACTCCATCAGTTTGCTCAGTCCCACCTCCTTAGTTGTTCTAATTTCACCAAATTCCCTTCTCCTTTCCAACTTGTATCATTGACAGTCACAGATGAAGTGTCTGAAGATTGGAGGGTGGCTAATGTTGTGTCATTATTTAAGAAAGGCTGCAGGGTAATGCCTGGGAACTACAGATTAGTGAGCCTAATGTCTGTGTCGGGTAAAAACCAAAAGAAATGCAGATGCTGTAAATCAGAAACAAAAACAGAAATTGCTGGAAAAGCTCAGAAGGCCTGACAGTATCTGTGGAAAGAAATTAGAGTTCTAAGGAAGGGTCATTTGACCCAAAATGTTTACTCTGAGTTCTCTCCACAGATACTGCGAAACCTGCTTTTCCAGCGACTTCTGTCTGTGTTGGATAAGTTGTTCGAGGCGATTCTGAGAGACAGGATCTGCAAGCTTTTCGAGTGACAAGGACTCATTTAAGATAGTCAACATGGCTTTGTGCATGGGAAATTGTTTCACAAATTTGATTGAGATTTTTGAAGGAGTGACCAAGAAAGTAGATGAGGGCAGTGTGGTTGACGTTGTCTACATGAACTTTAGCAAGGCCTTTGACAAGGTACCACATGGTAGGTTGTTGAGTAAGGTTAAATCTCACGGGATACAGGGAGCGCTAGCAAATTGTGTACAAATTTGGCTTGATGGTAAAAGACAGAGGGTGGTGGTAGAGGGCTGTTTTTCAGACCGGAGGCCTGTGACCAGCAGTGTGTCAAAGCGATCAGCGCTGGGCCCACTGCTATTGGTCATTTATACAAATGATTTGGATGAGAATTTAGGAGGTATGGTTAGTAAGTTTGTGGATGACACCAAAATTGGTAGTGGACAGTGAAAATGGTTATCTGGGAATACAGCAAGATCTTGATCAACTATGCCAGTGAGCTGAGGAGTGGTAGATGGAGTTTAATTTAGATAAATGCTAGGTGTTGCAGGGTTTAGGCCCGAAACGTCAAGTTTTCCTGCTCCTATGATGCTGCTTGACCTGCTGTGTTCATCCAGCCCCATGCTTGTTATCTCGGATTCTCCAGCATCTGCAGTACCTTTTATCTCAAGAGATCTAGAGGTACAGGTTCATAGTTCTGTACTGCGTGCAGTTCTGGTCCCTCTACTGCAGAGAGGATATTATTAAACTAGAAAGATTGCAGAAAAGATATATTAGGATGCCACCTGGACTAGAAGATTTGAGTTATAAGAAGAGGTTGGATAGACTGGGACATTTTTTTCCTGGAGTGTAGGAGACTAAGGAGTGACCTTATAGAGGTCCATAGAATCATGACAGGCATAGATAAGATAGATAGCCAACAACCTTTCCCTATCGTAGGGGAGTCTAAAACAAAAGGGCATAAGTTTAAGGTGAGGAGGAGAGAGATACAGAAGGATCTAGAGAGTCAATCTTTTCGCATAGAAGGTGGTGAGTGTCCTGAACAGGCTGGCAGAGGTAGTGGTGGAGGTGAGTACAATTTTGTTATTTAAGAAACATTTAGACAGGTACATGGGTGGGACAGATATGGAGGGATATGGACCAACCACGGGCAAAAGAGACTAGTTTACTTGTGAAAACTGGGCAGCGTGGACAAGTTGGGCTGAAGGGCCTGTTTCCACGTTGTAAACCTCTGATTCCTGATTTACAGCTATTTCCAGAATATTTTTGTACTTTTTTTCAGCGAAGACAGAAGCAAGATATTTGTTCATTTCAACCAACATTTCCTTACCATCTTCTGTTAATTCCGGTTTCTGATTTTACAGAAGACCTACAATCACTTCACTTCCTCTTCTTTTTATATACCTGTAGAAACTCATTAACATTTCTAACTAACTTCCTCTCATACTGTAATTTATTTCTAATTAATTATTTATTTTGTCTCTGCTGTTCTTAGTATTCCGGCCAATCATCTGTTTGACCATTTTTCCTTAGGTTTGATGCATTCCTCAACTTTATTTAACCATGGATTATGGGTCCCCCGATTACAATTTTTCTTTATAGTAGATATATTTATTGAGTATTTAGAAATATCACCATAAATGTCTATCACTTTTTTTTTTGTTGATCTATTCCCCAGACTAGGATCAAGTTGTTAAGATTCTAGCTGATAGTAATATAGGACAAGTAGATCTGAATGATAGGCCTATACACTCTGAAAATTAGAAGAGGAGACATAATTGAGGTAAAGAGGATTGACGAAGGAGACGAGGAAAGGATGTTTCCTCGTGGTGCAATCTAGAATGAAAAGCTATAGTTTTAGGATAAGGAGTAGTAGATTTAAAACAGACGAGGAGAAATCACTACCACAGAGCATGGTGGATGCTGGGACATTGAATAAATTTGAGGAGATAGACATATTTAGCAATAAGCACCAAAATTCCATTTGCTTTCCTTATTACCTGCTGTAACTGCATACTAGTTTTCTGCCATCCATGCATGAGGACATCCAAGTTCTGCTGCACCAAAGCACTCTGAGGTTTCTCTCTATTTAGATAATAAGTTGTATTTCTATCCCTCTAGAGTTATCTAAGTTAAACTTCTTCTGCCAAAATTCAGCACATTCACCTAACTTATCCATATTCATTTGTAATTTTTAAAAATTTCTTCTTCGCAACTTACTTCCCATCTTTTTTCATGTCTTCTGCAAATTTTAGCTATAGTACTTTTTATCCCCATATCCAAGTCATTAACATAGACTATAAATAGTTGGGGCCCAACTGAGGCACCCCACTAGTCACATCTTGCCAACCAGAAAAAGCCCATTTATCCCAACTCTCCGCTTTCTGTTGGTTAGGTAATCCTGTATCCAGTAATGTCACCACTAACCCCATGTGATTTTACCTTGTGTATGACCTTTTGATTGGCACCTTATCAAATACCTTCTGCAAGTCCAGACATACTACATCTACAGGATCCCCATATTCAACATTTCAATTTATAAAAGAACACCAGCAAATTAGTCAAATATGACTTACCCTTCATAAAACCACACTGAGTCTGATGGATTGTATTTTGACTTTCTAAATACCCTGTCATTACTTCCTTAATAATAGATCCAATAATTTCCCAAAGACATATGTTAAACTAACTGGTCAATAGCCTCCTATTGCCTCTCTCCCTCTTTGAATAAGGGTGCTAGATATGCATTTTTACAATTCACTGGAAGCTTTCCACCATGCAGGGAAATTTGGAATATTGTAACCAGTGGATCCAATGTCTGCTGCCACTTCCCTTAAGACTGTAGGATGTAGACTATTAGATCCTTGGAAGTTGATTGTCTTCAATCATAATAGTTTGCTCATTACTTTTTTCCCTCTAGTGATGATAATTGGTCTGAGCTCCTCCCTTTCTTTAACATCTGCATTACCTTTATTACTGGGATGGTACTAGTGTCCTCCACTGTGAAAACTGAAGCAAAATATCAATTTAGTAACTCTGCCATTTCTGTATTTCCCACTATTAACTCCTCAGTCTCATCCTCCAAGGGACCAACTTTCAGTTTAGCTTCTTTGTTCCCTTTTATATAATTATAGAAGCTTTTGCTATCCATTTTTGTATTTTGCAGTAGTTTTCTTTCATAATTTACCTTTGGTCTTTTTATGACATTTTTAAAGCAACTCTTTATTGATCTTTAAAAGTTCCCCAACCTTGCAGCCTCCTACCTGTCTTTTCAAAAGGCTAGGCTTTTTATTTTGATATTATCTTTAACTACTTTGCCTGGGGGAGGAGAGGGGTGAACGCTTTCCCCACTCCCCACCCCCAACATTACAACCTTTCTTTCTTACTGGAATATATTTCAGTTGGGAGCATTTGAGTATCCCCTTAAACATCTGCCAGTGGTAATCAACCATCCTACCTTATAGTCTTCCCATCAAGTCCACAAGGGCAAAATCGATCCTTATACCAATATACCCTTGTTTAATTCAAAAATGCTACTGGAGGACTCCAGTTTCTCACCCTCAAACTGAATTTGAAATTCTAGCATGGTATGATCACTCTTCCCCAGAGGATTCTTTACTATGAGATCATTAGTTAATCCCATCTCATTACACAATACCAAGTTCAGAATAGCCTGCTACCTGGTTCCACAACATATTGCTCCATACTTTCTAATATATTCAACAAACTCTCCCTCAAGTCTTCCCTTATCAATTTGAATAATCCAGTCTACATGCATATTAAGTTCACCAATGATTACTGCAGTACTATTTTCACAAACCCCCAATATTTCCTGGTTTACACTGTGCCCCATTGCAGGACGACCCAGAAGAGGGCAGCAGAGTGGTGATGCTGATTGGCTGACATGGAGAAGATTTGCATCAGTGCAGTCGTTGCTTCCATAAGGTGGTTTGCAGAGGTGCTGTTGTCAAGTGACAGCTCAAAACAAGAGCTAACAAACACCACTGTGAAGAGCAGAAGCAAGGGAAAGGAAGAAATCATCCTCCAAAGGTGAGTGAAGAAAGACCTACCTTGGGTATTTGCAGCAATAAGTAAGGGTAAGTGTTTGATAAATTTTCTTAAATAGCTTAACTGGTGATAGAAATGTCAGTCAGTGGGATTAAGTACTGCACTTGTGAGATGTGGGAGATCTGCGATGCTGCCAATGTCTTGGATGACTACATCTGCAGGAAGTGCACCCAATTCCAGCTCCTCACAGACTGTGTGGATAGGTTGGAATGGCAATTGGATGCGGGTGGTGGAAAGCACCATAGACAGTAGTTTTAGAGAAGTGGTAACACCCAAGCTGCAGGCAGATAGATAGGTGACTGTGAGAAGGGGCAGGCAGCCAGTTC
The DNA here is from genome assembly GCA_024137785.1 of Ginglymostoma cirratum. Lineage (NCBI taxonomy): Eukaryota > Metazoa > Chordata > Chondrichthyes > Orectolobiformes > Ginglymostomatidae > Ginglymostoma > Ginglymostoma cirratum. The sequence goes on along the minus strand of JAHRHZ010000019.1, from coordinate 25,228,795 downwards.
AGGAATCCCCCTAACAAGTATATCATTTTGGATACTTTTGGGGGAGGGATAACAACAACAGCAGCAGCCAGTCTGGTAGCACTATGGCTGAGATAACAAGCATGGGGCTGGATGAACACAGCAGGTCAAGCAGCATCATAGGAGCAGGAAAACTTGACGTTTCGGGCCTAAACCCTTCATCAGAAATGGGGGAGGGGAAGAGAGTTCTGCAATAAATAGGGAGAGAGGGGGAGGCGGATAGAGGAGAGGATAGGTGGAGAGGAGGCAGACAAGTCAAAGAGGTGGGGATGGAGCCAGTAAAGGTGAGTGTAGGTAGGGGGGTAGGGAGGAGATAGGTCAGTCCAGGGAGGACGGACAGGTCAAGGGGGCGGGATGATGTTAGTAGATAGGAGATGGGGGTGTGGCTTGAGGTGGGAGGAGGGGATAGGTGAGAGGAAAAACAGGTTAGGGAGGTGGAGATGAGCTGGGCTGTTTTTGGGATGCGGTTGGGGGAGGGGAGATTTTGAAACTTGTGAAATCCACATTGATACCATTGGGCTTCAGGGTTCCCAGGCTGAATATGATTTGCTGTTCCTGCAGCCTTCGGGTGGCATCACTGTGGCATTGCAGGAGGCCCAGGATGGACATGTCGTCTGAGGAATGGGAGGGGGAGTTGAAATGGTTCGCGACTGGGAGGTGCAGTTGTTTGTTGCGAACTGAGCGCAGGTGATCTGCAAAGCGGTCCCCAAGCCTCCGCTTGGTTTCCCCGATGTAGAGGAAGCCACAACGGGTACAGCGGATGCAGTATACCACATTGGCAGATGTGCAGGTGAACATCTGCCTGATGTGGAAAGTCTTCTTGGGGCCTGGGATTGGGGTGAGGGAGGAGGTGTGGGGGCAGGTGTAGCACTTCCTGCGGTTGCAGGGAAAAGTGCTGGGTGTGGTGGGGCTGGAGGGGAGTGTGGAGCGGACAAGGGAGTCGTGGAGGGAGTGGTCCCTCCGGAAGGCAGATAAGGGTGGGGAGGGAAAAATGTCTTTGGTGGTGGGGTCTGATTGCAGATGGTGGAAGTGTCGGAGGATGATGCGGTGGTATGTGAGGACGAGGGGGATTCCTTTTTTGGTTATTATTGCGGGGACGGGGCGTGAGGGATGAAGTTCACCTGGACCATCTCCAACACTTCTCTCCTTCCTGGACCTCTCTGTCTCCATCTCGAGCAACCACCTAGAAACCGATGTCCATTTCAAGCCCACTGACTCCCACAGCTACCTGGAATACACCTCCTCCCACCCACCCTCCTGCAAAAATGCCATCCCCTATTCCCAATTCCTTCGCCTCCGCCGCATCTGCTCCCAGGATGAGACATTCCA
>JAHRHZ010000019.1:25168796-25217448 GCA_024137785.1 Ginglymostoma cirratum | reverse complement strand
AAACCCTTCATCAGAAATCATTTCTGATGAAGGGTTTAGGCCCGAAACGTCAAGTTTTCCTGCTCCTATGATGCTGCTTGACCTGCTGTGTTCATCCAGCCCCATGCTTGTCAAGACTGAATGCTGTCCAGGTCTGCAGAATTGTGAACAGAACTAAACATTGTAGAGATAATGGATTCTCCAGCATCTGCAGTACCTAAGGTAACAAGGTGTGGAGCTGGATGAACACAGCAGGCCAAGCAGCATCATAGGAGCAAGAAAGCTTGATGTTTCGGGCCTAGACCCTTCAAGTAACCCTTGTTATCTCTAAACATGGTAGATATGGGAGTGAAGGGGGCGTGGAAAGAGGTGGTCAGGCACACTACTAACTTACTAAAGCAGCTGAAGGTGGTTTCCTGGGGCACTGCCTTGATGAGAACATCAGCAGCATTCAGGGAGCAGTTAATTTAGGTTAAACATTCGTGGAATTGTACGTAAAACAATAAATTTAAGTCTCTATATATTGTATGATTATTTATACCAAGCAGATCTCCGATTCCATCCCCATTAGTATCGTAGTAAGACTGCAGTGCGATATGATACATCGGTTTTCTTTGCCACCATCTGAGGCTGGGTGAAGGTTTACACTCCGGTGTCCGCTCAATAATCACTAGAGCCGCTGCCAGTAAACTTATCCAAACTAACCAAAACGCAGCAAGTGCACACCGCCTGATCCACCTCCATTTGGACCCGCCCGCTGTCTGCAATTCCAACTTTGACAGTGGCCTGAACAAGCTACCTGTTGGCACTCGTGATTCTTTGTCTGGCAATTTAAACGTATTAAAGAAACGCCAATTGGTCCGAAACGCCAAAGGTTTCGAGACAGTAGCAGTGTATTTGAGTGGTTCCGAGGTGAGGGTCGCCAACCCGGCGTCGCTATCAGGAACGATGTTCGCTTCGATATCATTCTCGTCCGTAGCCTCAATAGATTTAGACGGGCTTCCATTTCCCCTTTCCAGTGAAGATTTCTCCTTGGAGACCTCGGGCGGTGCATTCGTATCAGTGAAGGTTTCGTCCTCCATCTTCAATCCCTTCACGTAGACGGACAACCCGGCTCCAGGTTCGGTTCATCGAGCGACCGTTTGAATTCCTCGTGCTGCCAACCGAACAATCTCGCGCTCAGCTTTCGCGCTCATTTTCTCGCACTGTTCGTCTTTGTAACTTCAGCTAGGACGCACGGGCAAGGGCTAAGATCAAATACCACCTTGAGCTTTCATTTTCTCTCAAGATTTTTTTGTTTTGATTCCTTAGTTGCATTGACTTGCTGCGCTCTTGTTCTTTAATGGTGGGGATGGGGGAAAGAAAGTGGACTGTTATTCAGTCTCGAACGCGGGAGGCTTTCCCAACGGCAATATATCGTCTTTGAGCGTTTCGGTAAGGGTAGTGTCCATGCTGTTCCCTGGTAAAGGGAAAGATTTTAAAAGGAGGAAAATGAGGAAGTATAAAGAGAATATTTCACAATTTGGGGGCCTACGCAACATCGTAAAATCAACAATGGATCGAATTTCCCCGGATCTGAAACTTCGTAAACAAAAATTACTATTTTACGTTCTACCTTAAGAAAACTTGATGTTTCAGTGTGTCCTTTCTGGAACAAAAGTTTATTAAAGAAACGGTGTAGTGTTGTAGCGCAATCAATGAGAATCATCTGTCAGGCCAGATTTCACCCTAGGATCTGGCTGTGCAACCATACCAGCAACAAGGATCATTTGATATCTTGGAAAGTTGTGAAACTGAAGGTTACCAATAGGAGGGGGGAATGATTAGAAAAGATCACATTTTTCAAAACAAGAACCTTTTTTGAAAAGAGCTAACGAAGATCAGCAAGCATATGATGGTTGGGGCAAAGGCCAGCATAACAGTACTCAAAGTAACAGTTTAAGGGCTCCGCGTCAGACTTCCCTTTTCAGAGGCCTATTTTTCACCAGCTCCTTCAAGGAAGTCTTATATTGATATAGGGGTGGTTGGTTGAAGTCACGCCAAAGCAGAATTAAAAGTCGAAATTATTATTCCAAATAATCACTACAACTCCATGAAAGTCAGAACACAGAAGGAAAACATTCATTTCTAGGATGCAAGAATGCCTTAGAAAAATAATTCATATGCTTCGATGTGCAAAATATCATCACCCTAAATGCACGTTCCATGGACTGGTGAGATCACAGCTCACATTAATTGCATGTTTGACCCTTACATTGAACCTCAAGTAATCATAATATGCAAGAAACACACTTGGAGATGTGATAACACACTCACAGAGCATGAAACAGACTCTTTGGTCCAACTAGTCCATGCCAAACATAATCCCAAGCTAAACTAGCCTCAGCTGCCTGCACTTGGCCCATATCCCTCCAAAGCTTTCCTATTTATGTACGTAAATGCAAGGTGTCTTTTAGACGTGGTAACTGTGCCCATATCCACCACTTCCTCAGGAAGTTCAATCCACATGCAAACTACTCTTTGTAAAACAAAAAAAGCCTCTCATGTCTTTTTAAAATTTCTCTCCACTCATCTTAAAAATATGCCTCCAGTCTTGAGATCCCCCATTCTAGGGAAAGACACCTATCGTTAATCCTATCTACAGCCCTCATGATTTTATAAACCTCCACGGTCACCCTTCAAACTCCTATGCTCCTATGAAAAAAGTCCCAGCCTTTCTTTATAAACTCAAACCTACCGTACCTGGCAAATCTCTACTGAAACATCTCTGGTTTAATAATATCATTCCTCTAACTGGGCGACCAAAACCGGACACAGTACTCCAGAGATAGTAAGAACTGCAGATGCTGGAGAATCCGAGACAACAAGGTGTACAGCTGGATGAACACAGCAGGCCAAGTAGCATCAGAGGAGCAGGAAGGCTGACGTTTCAGGCCTAGACCCTTCTTTCTTTTGTATTTTAACTATAGTGTGTGAATCAAGTGCGTTGTGATTCAGGACTGGTAGTTTGACCAATCAAGTTGCATCTGGAATGCAACACCTGGCACTTGCCTTTAAAATAAGAAAACGTTCGAGTCTTAGTATATTTTGAGGGGGCTCCGTCTAATCTGTAAGTGTCTTCAACTCAGAAAATAGATAACAAGTATTTGTTCAAAGAACCTGCAATTTCCTGGTTTCCTATTAATTTGTCAATCTGATCCTCCAAGAATAAAAATTTACTTTAGCTCTCTTCCTTTTTCTAACCCATGGACGCTCTGAGTGCCTGTTTTATTATATACGTTGCTATTTTAGTTTTATTTTTTAAAGATCACATCTTTTCACTTTTGTTTTCGATTGTGAATCAAAATGGGAAAAGGACAGCTCTAAAAATCAAAGATTGTGAAAGAGACTGCTGTGCTCCAGGCTCTGAAATATTAGAATCACGTGATGCCCAATTATGGTTATTTCAGCTTAAACAGGAGGAGTAAAAGAAATTGGACAGTAGAGAAAGACAGTGGCCAGAAAAAGATGAGGAACAGGGATGGAATTAAGAAGGCAGAAAATGGAATTGAAAAGTAATGACATGAGAAAACTAAAATTAGCACTGCAAAAGAGATAGAAAGCCAGAGAATAAGAATATAAGATTAAGATGATGCAGGTGAAACAGGAGGCATCAGACACTGTTGCAGGCTCTGGCGGGAAAATCTGAGCCATGACCCGAAGACCATTAAATTTACACAGGCCGTACCAAATTTTGGAGGGAAAGGATGTGGAAGCGTTCTTCATATCATTTGAGAAAATAGCGAGACAAAGGATTTGGGCAAAAACACGACTATTGCATATACATGTTATCTGGCATCCTCTCTTTGGCAATTCTAATTCTAGTTTCATCTACAAGGATAGAAGCATGTAAAGATAATATACTTTGATGTTCCTGTATTCTTGATACATGAAGTTTAGGACTGAAATGAGAAAACTATTTTAAAAACAAGTACTGCACAAGAATCAGAGTCCCTACAGTGTAGAGACAGGTCACTCGGCCCAACAAGTTCTCATTGACCCTCCAAAGGGCATCACACACAGACCTATCGCCTACCCAATATTTCCCATGCCAACACATCTCAGTTACACATCCCTGGCCGCTAGCTATGGGGCAATTTTGCATTGCCAGTCCACCTAACTTGTATATCTTTGGATTGTGGGAGGAAACCGGAGTACCCAGAGGAAACTCATGCAGAAACAGGGAGAATATGTAAACTCCAGACAGATAGTCACCTGAGGCTGGCATTGAACACAGGTCCCTGGTGCTAGGAGGCAGTAGTGCTAACCACTGAGTCATCATGCCACCCCAGAGATTGATACATTTATAAAAAACAAGTTACCAGCATTTATTTGAAGCGTTGTTTAAACTATTGTTTATTCAATCAATGTGTCAAGTTTAGATGCAGATGAATAGGCACCCGGAGTGTATACATAATTAGCTTCAGCCAGCATCAAGTAGCAGATTAGTGTCTGTGGAGTTGTGACCAGATGTTGATAACAAAGATCTTCTGCTTGCAAACAACCAAGATTAGCTTTCAGGTAGCTGAACAGCTTGTGGGTGTGAATGATATATCCAGAAGATTTCAGACCACCAAAAGGGATGGTGGTGTCCTTCTACCCACAGTAAAACATCCCTGAAGCCTGAAAAAAGACAATTTATTTTCCCTCACCAGTTACTCTTTTGTTTTTCATCATTAAATCAGAGACTTTAGAAGTTGTGATCCAGACTCTCTTGTGCCTCTGGGAGCAAGTGAAAGTACTTGGAGAAGAGAGATCCAGAGCAATAAGTCCTAGCAAGCCAAAAGATAGTCTCAGCAAACCCTGTGGACAGGAACCATTGAACTACCATCTCAGTTTTCCCTCCACCTAGATACCAAAAAAAATTGGTGTTTATGTGTGTAGAGGGAGGAGGAGTTTAACCAGTGGAGGTACAGGTTGACAGTTTGTAGTTGTTTTTCTCGAATCTCTCAGTTAATTTGGGTTTTGTAAGACGGGTTATATGGCGAATTGTGTATACTGGGAAAGAAAGATTTTAACTTTTGTGATGACTGGAAATAGTGAGGCTATAATTCCAGATCATTACCCCAGTAAGGTTCTTTTTTTCCCCCACAATTATTACTTTTTAAGTCATTTTTTTTGTTGGTTTCAAAACGTTCTCAATCTTCTGGCCTACCACTGATCCTCACAGCATAAACCTCTTTGTTCCAGCTGATACCATAAGAACTACACATTTTATTTGTAAATATATAAAAAAGGAAGTTTGCAATGATTTGTTGTTTTTGTTTACAACGTGAAGGTAAACTGGAACTACAGAATTTGAAGGCCATTCTAATGAATGATACAATGTTTGCTGCCCTAGCTTTAGAAAATCTTTTAAAATAGCATGAATGCTAGTGATTTGGGGGTGGTGAAGTCTTATTACAAAATGATAAATCAGGAATAGAGAAGCTAGCAGGGTACTTTAAGAAATTAAATATGTATTAGAAGTATTAGTCTAAAGTGGAAACAGAGACTCTGAATTATTGGCTTTTACAAGATTCTGAAGTTAATTTTAGTCGTAACTAAGAAACATGAATATACACTGATCATAATCCCTTCAATTTTATTGAAAAATGTAAAATTTGAACTGCAAAATAGTTATTGGAGCTCATTATTTCAACCTTATAGCAGAATCGTTCACATCACTAGAAAAGATGATGTAGTTGTAAAAGTACTGGAATTGGTTGAAATTTAGGCAATATGTTAAGAAATGATACAAATTCTGTATAAGGAATCAATGTGGTTAAACAAATATAATTTTTTGTGTGCTTTATTTGCATGTCTGTCATGTTTACTCGGTCAAGAAACATTTAAAAATGGAATTTCATTTCTCCAAGGGTAAAAGGACATTAAAAGAACACACACATTTTAACTGGAAATATAAACCAGAAAATAGAATTCTGCATTTGTTTTAATTCAAAGGGAAAATACCAGTCACTGAATGGTTACACAAGAGCATGTAATTGCCGAAAACTGGATTTTGATACTATAAGTGGGACATTCAACATCAGGTATTTGAAACCAAAACTCCATGAAAAACGCTTGGATTGGTTGTAAGTGGCAATTTGCAATACTGACAGGAGAAAACAGTGAGATGCAGGTCTTTAAGCCTGCCAAGAAGTGCAAACACACTCTCAGCTGACTGGAAGAAATAACACTGGAAAATTTTTTGGGAGAAAATAAAACTGCTTAAGTCAAGTTGTAAGTCCAACTGATCAGTTAGCAAATTAGGGATGGCCATAGTCAACAATGCAATATTGTCACCAAAAAAGGACCATAAGTCATCTCACCATACTCTTTGTTTTTGAACTGTGATCTACAGACTGGTATCTTTTTGCCATATTTTCATAGACAATATTGCTGAAAAGTTTCTTTGCCACATCTGTCTTGTCCATGTATGTATGAAAATCTATGTATTTGGATTTAAATTGGGTATGGTTTAAAGTCTGCATATTAGTCATTAGAAATATTTTGCAACATATGCTATTGCTGACTTCACAATTTTTCAGTACTGGCATACAAATGTAATACCTGAAAACTGGCATTAGTACTCGGCTACAAATAACTGATGAGCTTATATTTACCAATGTAGTATTTACACATGCAGGCCATTTGAACTGACATGTTGCTTTCAATGTTTTATGCTCCATGCAAGCCTCCTCCTACTCTACGTTATCCAACCCTATCAGCAAATTCTTGATTTCTTTCTCTTTCTTGTACTTAGCTAGCTTCCTCATAAATGTATCGACGATATGTGCTTTAATCTTATGATTTCATGTTCCACATTCCAACCACTCTCTGGGCAAACAACTTTTGCTCGAATTTTTTTGCTGGACTGATTCATGTTTGTTGCAAATTTTTGACCCCTGATTTTGGACTACCACAATATATATTCCATTTATTCATTAACAACCTGTACAATATCTAAGATCCAGCTTCCAGATCATAATTTATAAACAAAAAATCCAGATACTCAATGCAAAGAACTATGCTTACCTGCAGAGCAAAAGTGATAAAAGGAGGGCAGAAGTAAATACATACAGGTCAGCATACGGTTCACAACTGTTCGTCAGTTGGATTGGCTGAACCCTGGTTGAAAAAGGCTGGAGTCCCAAAAGAGTATGTCAGCCAAAAGATGTAATGTTCATCTGCAGATTTGCAGTGTGTATTTGCATTACTATGAAATAACTATGGCTGTGAAGGAGTGCCACCACAAGGTTTAGAACAAATAATAGATTATCTTCAGGATAACTTGTATTTAGTACCTAATGTCAGTCAGTAATTTTAATTAACTTCTCTAGATCTGCTTTGTGTCACACCCACTATTTAACCAAATTAAGTTTTTAATTTCCCAGCAGTTACTTTAAACCATGCCCAAATTTGAGGGAAAATGGGGAAACAAAGAGAAACAACTACACACAACTAAACACGCTACCAACTTATTGAAAATTTTCAAACGTATTCTTTACATCCCCACCTGTTCAACAACTCTCAGTTGCTCTCTAGCCTCTGGTTACCACTCCTTACATCAAATGTCCCTCTGCTTTTGACCTTGCTGCTTTTGCCTTTACAGACCTACTTTCTTTGTATCCCATTATAGCTCTCTCAGTTTACTGAACTGTAGTTCTTCCTTGCATGAACACTATAGTTGGAATGGTTTTGGAGCCTGCTGCTGTATCTTTTCATCCGCTCAACACTTCTGACTGAAGATGGTTGCAAATGCAACAGTCTCATCTTTTGAACTCTGGTGTAGTGCTCTGCTATCATTGTGGTCAGGGGCAGGGATGTCCTGAGAACGTCTCTTCCTCGTGCCAATTGTTTTAATCACACTTCTCCCTCTCCCTCTCCCTCTCCCCCTCCCCCCAAACAATCCTTTATGACTGGATGTGACAGTCCTGATCTGTTCTCTTGGTAGTGGACTGCTTAACTCTATAATATTGATTCCATAATTTAGCATGCAAGTGCTCAACTTGTCTTTGCACTAGATTGGCACCTCAATTTTAGGAATGCCTCATGACATGCTTTTTTACAATACTAATCCCTTAGCTTGATGACAACAGGAGTGCAGGATATGTTGGATAATTAGCTTATAGATTGTGATTGAAAACAATTCTACAGCTGCTAATAGCCCAATGCTAACAGTGTCTCATTGATGCAGTTTTCAGGAGCCATGTTTATATTTTTAATCCATTTAGCTTGTTGGACAGCATCCTCAAACTAAAGACGGGACTGCTTAATCACATGGACTATGCAGAATGGATTCCTACAAAGTATCAGAAATAGAAGGATTTGCAACAATTAGGACTAGGGAGGTTCTCTCTCCTCCCCTCCCACCCCCCTCCACATAATTGATTGTTGGAGCATTAGCTAAAAAAGTATCATTCAGAACCTGCCAGGTTGTTAACTGGCTAAGTTCTGACGCAATTCTCCCATTTTTAGCTTAAGTCTCAAACCGTGAGTGAGGAGGACCTTGCAAAATCTACTAGGCTGAGTGTGCCTTTAATCTTCTCCAAATGCCAGGCTTATGTCCAGTTTGATCTTTAACTGACTTCTTCAACTTGTGCAACTGAGTGCGTTACTATGCCATTTCATTGGCTACTTAACAACAGAGTTGGTTTGTAATAACATACAGGCCAGACTGATAAGGATGGTTGATTTGCTTCCCTCAAACACACCAATGAACAACATTGTTAAAAACCATAGTAGTTTATTTTTTTTTAGTTATTATTGATGAATAACAGATTAATTTTGGAAAACCACGATTTCTGTGTACAAGATGTGCAAGGATTAAACCAGCCATAACAACCATGGCAGGGGTAGGGAGGGAGTTTATGGGGAGATGAAAGTGACACCAAAAACTAGATGAAAAACTACAAGGATGGCATTCATTTGGAAAGAAACTTGAAAGTAGAACATTTAAGAGAACTGTTCTTCAACCAGGGATTAGTTGCCACTCACTTGTCATTCTGCACAATAATGAAGTGTTGCTATTTGGCCAACTTTTGATCTATTATGGGATTTATTAATCTGAGATTCCTAATGTGGTCATGCAAACCTAACTGATTGACATATCAGGAAAGACAGCCAGTGATCTCTAAACGATCAGGCTTCTATCACTCTCCAGTCCTTACAATCTCAAAAATTACTTTACTAGCTCAAGTTTGGAGGTATCTGGTAGTCATGTAAAGTACAGTATGAATCAATAATTTTTTTTTAAAAACACAGGTATCAAATTGAACCATGCAAAATGACCTCATTGGTCACTGCAAATCATGCAGTTATGTCAGGTGGCACTCACATCCAAAGAACAAATTTGAAAAGAAAATACAGTTTTCAGCAGTGTGAAAACTAGGACAAAATATTTTAGCCATCATTTCAAGATTGGACAAAGACAATGTACTTCTGGCGACCTTGAAAAGTCAGTAACATCTAGGGGGCAGTACCCAAGTTGGTAGAGCTGTCCCAGAGACAATCAAGCAACAAGAACAGCATGAAATATATCTTCGTCCAAAATCAAAGTTAAGCAGACCCACAATTTATGGATCACAAATCTCTATGGTTCTACCATATTCATTTGATAATGGTGGTAGATAAGTGATTTAACTAGCCAAACTGCAAAAGCTAAGATTCTGACTGGCAATGTTAACATTTCCCAGTTATGTCCTATTTAATAAGTAGGCTAAATCTAATATAACCTCTTCCCATCAAGGAAAGCAATGGAAAGAGTTATCAGTAGTGTCCTCAAACAGCAACTGCTAAAAAAAGACCTACACATCACATTATTCATGTTTCATCAATACTACTCCTTTACGGATATCAATCATATAGATATGTGATTTCATCATAGCCTTATTCTGGACATTAATGCAAGAAGTGAATGCTAAAGAAGTCACAGTAGCTTTGTCTGATATCAACTTGACTTCAAACTGTATGGTCAAAAAAATGAAGTCAGGGCCTGGGGGAGGGGGTGGTTGAAAAATCTCCATAGCTCAAGCTCTAGAAAGGAAGACGGTTATTGTTCTCAGAGGCCTTGGTAAGTGTCCAACAAGTTACTTACTTCACAAATAACCTACTTTTCAGTGGAAAATTAAAATGTGGCTGCCCCAAATGTTTCCAGAGTGTTCAACTCTATTTTGACTCCTCCAACATGCCAGGGTATATCGAGGCCCAGATAATATACAGATTTGACTGGCACCATAGATGCCAAAGTACCTCAAAGAGTAAGACAACCTATCTTCCATGTCATTCTAGGGTACCATTATTGCTACGTACGCACTAAGAGTATCTTAGGATCACCACTGACCAAAAGCTTACTTTATTAGGTTTTATCAAAAATAGCATTCCAGTGACTGATCCCTGATTACTCCCAAACTGCATCTACCATTTCACTTCAACATAATTAGCCACGGTAACATTCAAGCAGCTAAACACCATCTAGGATAAAGCAGTTTGCTTGATCAGTGCCCAATGCACCATGGTGCAATGTGTTTGATCTACAAGTGCGGTGTGGGAACAAGTTACTTTGACAGTATTTTCCTCACTGCAATCTTTACCACTTAGGACAGAAGCAGAAATGCCATTGGAGTTACATCACTTTCAAGTTTCTCAACACTGACTTAAACATTTAGTCACTGTTCCAATTTCCTGAAGCTCGTCATCTTACAGTATCATTAACAGATAAAAAGGGTTAAAAGGAAAGGCCCATCACTATTTGCTCAGGCAACTAGGACAGGCAATAAATGCAGCCACAGAAGCACGCCAATGTCCTGTGGATATATTATGAATGACCTCTGTCTAATGTTGGCTGATTTTTGGAATTTTTGGAAAGAAACTTTATTACAGCTCAGAACACGCAACCTTTTTTTTGTCTTTTAGTTTGTAAAGACAATCCAAGCTGTACTTACCATTTCAATACAGACCAGGATACGTCCAAAATAAAACACTGCTGTCAGAACACACCATTCACTGGTATGCACAGGGTGATACTTTGAACCCCTTGCACATTTAATACTTTGTCCTGTTTCCAAGCCCACGATCACTCCAAAGCTATAAATTACAAGCTATGTATAATTCAGCACTAGAAACCGCTCTTTCAAAGTTGCAAAATATACTACGGTTCTCAAAATGGTTGACACGTAACAAGGACTGCAAGACTGAATATTTTAAATCGTACACAGAATGTAGAGAAGTTGCACACACACTAATAGAAATATTTTAAAGTCTCCAATGTTGTGTGATCAATTGCATTTGTTCCTGAAAAATTAGGTAACAGCTAGTTAGTACAGATGCCAAAATGCAATTTTAATGGATCTATAATCACTTAATCCAGGATTTATTTTACTTCGATATCCCACAGGTCTGCACTGATATCCTTGAAGCTTTCACATGTCAAAGATAAATACAGTTACTCCACAGAGAAAATGAAAACTATAATAGAAGACATTTAACATCTAAACTAATCTTAGTCTCATGAACAAAAACAACCTTTCACCCAAGACTGTTCATGTACATTTTTCTTTTGGCAGGGAAGAATGAGCTGCAGACATAGATTATACAACTGAATAACATGTTTTCTTGGCAAGAGGAATTAATACAGAATTTTAAAACAACAACTGATAGCAGCAAGTGCTGAAAGCTATGTGCTGAAAGTAAAGCCACCAAAACATTGATCTTCTAACTCTTACTTTCATTTTTGTTAAGTATTTACAGTGGAAATCTGTCAATCCATCTTCTTACCTCAAGGGGACATTCACAAGAGTACTGTAAATTCCAAACCAAGCAGTTCTACAAGACAGACTGTGAATACAGTTAGCATGTAGCTCTGGTTATAATTTGATAATCAGTAAATATATTTACTAAAACTACAGACCACTGTATTTTTGTAGTTGGTGAAACAGTAAGATATCAACATCTTATCACAATTCAGAGATGTCAATTTTACAGAGCAAATTTCTACAAGCATTTGCCTTCACAAAATGAACACATATAATAGCAAAGAATGAGGTTGATCAAATGCCAGAAAACTCCAGAGCACTTGATCACAATTAATAAAATGAATATGACTGACATATTTGGATAAAAGCTACACAGTAACTGTTAATGTAAGTCTATAATGAATTGGATAAATATCACAGAAAGACAATCAAATGCTTGTAACATCAATGTTTTAAGTATTTCTTCCCATTCGTCTTGCAACTGTGACCCACGAAAATGCTGTAAACAATTTTCAAAGTTGTAGCTTTGTTTACGAGATAGAAGACGTCGCGTTTACTGTTAAGACTACACTGGCAGAACATCAAGCATTGCTCCTGAATGACAACTCCGAAATATCATTAAGATCACTCTAATGTTGACTGGTCAACAATATATTTCAAACATCTTAGGTTTCTGTTTCAAGCAATGTTACCTTATTTAATTTGATATGTAACAGACAAGAAGCCATATACTTTATTTACCAAACAAAAGCAAATTACTCATCATTTTCACTTTTGAGTAAATGGGAAGTGTATTCCAGAAATTACACAACTCGGGTTATAACATAATGATTTAAAGTGAATGTCTAAGTGCAAGTGTTCTTAAAGCACTAACAAGTGCTCAGTATAAACACAAATTACATAGTCAACACATAGACAATTTGAATGGCCAACTGGATCTTCAGTTCTAAGATGAAAATATTTTAAATGTCAGATCAACCAATATTTACATACAGTAATGAAGCTGATTGTAAAGTTTTATCAATTCCATTATTCCAAAAAGACTGAGAGAATCAAACAAAACAGGCTGCACTATGGAAATAGTTAACACAACAAACTTAATTCCACTTTTGAAAATAAATGTTTTGCAGTCTTTCTGACCTTAGAATACAGAGTCCCAATATCTAACAGAATTCAAAATCCCTCTTGAAATCCAAACTTTTTTAAAACCTGTAGGAATTACATGTCTACTACTCACATAATAACGTAGATATGGCTAAATATAATTACAAGAATCAGCTCTCTCTCTATTGTAGGTAAGCATACAAAATAGTGATAAGGGTTTATTCTTGGCAGTACATAACGTGATACAAACTGTAAATACAAAAGTCACAATGCATTTAGCAATCCTTTATTGAAGATAACAAGGTGGTTATGATCACTGTATTGTATGAAACATCACAAATATCATACAGGGAATATACTATAGTCAGTACAGGGAAGGACCAGAGTGGACAGACTGTGGAAAATAAGAAACCACTTGTGCACTCTTCATCCCCTATCCTAAAACAACCCCATAATCTTAACAAAGGGTTAAAACACCTGTTAACATCTTCTTTAGGACATTTTCATTGTTGTAGCTAAAATCTAGTGAATAAATAAAAACACTGGCAATAATCATACTCTCTAGGCCAAGAATCATACCTACACAATGAACCAAACGATTGGGGAAGCTGGTTGTAGGCACCAGTGCTCAAGGGTGTATGGTAACAGGCAACTTTCCAGCTTAAAGACTTAAATGAGGGGAAAAAAACAAAGTTAGAGAGAAATACAAATGAACTCAATTTTATACAGATTCAAAATCAGCATCACTCATTAGTATGTTTCAATCATGTATAAGGGCAATGAACATTGTCTACAATACACCATTAACAGACAAGCTGCATTATTTATATCTTAAAAGGCATCCATAGCATGTGTATTGTGTACAAGTGGATACATTCATTGCTTTCTCTGCCCTCAATGCTGCTCAAATACCCTTTCCCTCAACCATTAACTTAAACCAAACTTTAATACATGCATAACTCAAACTTACTCAGTAAAATCATGTTACTGCAGAAATACAAATCAAAGAATCTTCAAGTACCTTAAAAGACAGCCACTCTGTACCATGCCCATTCCACAATGAATGAAGAAAAAGAAATCACTGAACAAAAATTTTTAAAAATTCTGTAAAGCTTAAATTCACAATAGAATATTTTAAATTGCATTTATAAATCTATGTGATCTCTAGTTTTGAAATTGTTAATGCAAACGACTCTCTTTTGCAAAACTATACCCCAGTTTACACAAGGCTGTCTCTTTATTTCTGCTGCAAATCAATGATACTAATAGAAAACCACATGTAGAACAAAATCACAATTTACAGTATGTGAGAAAGGCAAATTTTATAGCGATATTTTCAACTTCTGCAATAATGATGGGATGTTTAAAGCAAATGACAATTGACACAGAAGCATAAATTAATCTATTCATTTTTGTCCAGAGGTTCTGCTTAGCAAGAGCTTATAATCTACACATGCTTTAAAATCATAAGGGAACTTTACCATACATTTGCTATATTTATTGCCAAATGCAATGTTATCTTCAAGCAAGCCGTAGACAACATATACTGCATATCTGACAGCAGAGAAAACTGAGTATTTGGTAGTACAGCAGAAATTGAAGTGAAGAATTACACAAAATAAATTTCTACAGCATTCTGCTTACTGCATGTTCCCTCTGGGCCTGAGATAGGTGCAGAAGCTCTCAACCTTGAACCTTGCAATCAAATAATGCCTTATACAGCAATTTGTACATGCTCATGTCCGGTGAGTTAGATTTAAATTAACAGTACTTAGTGCATCTTCCAAATGAAACTAGAAATCCATGCACCCCAGGTACTTTATTACATCTCCTAACAGCATCACCATTCCGTCAGGCAACAAGTTGGGTACAGATGCAATCAGTAAGTCTGAGGCAGTCAACAAAATACTGTTTTACAGGAAGATGCGCAAGAGTGGCAATATTAGAATATGCAAAAAGAAATGAACAAATGGTGTATAATTCTAACAATTAAGCTCCTCCTGCCCTTCTGACAAAATGACTTTAAAAGAAGATCCTTTGGATTTTTAATTTCCCTTGTAGTAAATAAAAGGTGTGTGAACGAAGGTTTCTTCCATATTTCAAACCAGGAAATTCTTAGCGATTCTAGCCTATTTAACTACCAGGGGTCTTCAAGATCTGCGGAACCCTGTGAGAAACAAAATAATACTATTACACTTGCAATCTCCATCACATGTACAGAAGTTTTTCAGATGCCTTACCTGTTGAATATTTTAACTAAAAGGGAAGAAAAGGGTTTAATATTACTTCAAGAAACTGGAATAGCTATGCACGAAACGATAAATGTTGTCTTATATATGAATTTAACACATCATTTAACACCTACCCTTTACAACACGTTAGCTGGATTCTTAAAAAAAAAACTAGAGAAAAAGGTGGTTAAAATTCAAAGTTTACTCAAGCCAAATTGAAATGTAATTACGAGCAACAACACAAGAATTGTAAAATACTTCTATTTCAAAACATTTCAAGTGTTCAAACTGCTGATCTATAAATATAGATTCAACTGTACAAAGCAACCTTTTAATATAAAGAAATTGGATAAAGGTCATGAAATGGTTCCCAGGACCAATTTTATAACAGTTAACAAATTAATCTACTTCTGAATTATATGACACTGCATCTTGAATTAGCTTTGTTCTTCATCAATTTCTGAGATCTTTCATTTCAGGGGCAAAAACTTGCAAATTGCAAGAAAGGGAAAGATGAAATCTGTGGAAGGAGGTAGAAATAATGAAAAATATTAACCCAATGAGTTTCTTTTATAAAATCCTGAATTAGTACGGTTTAAAGTTTATTTATAATAATACATTTCACACACAGGAACAGCACAGAAATGATTTACAATATAACTAAGTTATAGGCAAGTCTTCAGAAAATAGATATCAAATTTTTAATAAACAGCCTCTAAATCAGGTGTGCTCAAGCTTGCTACATGAAGGTTTGATGATTTGTTTGCTGACAACACTGTATTGTATGCTTGCAATTTGATGTCTTGATCTGCACAGTCCCCACTAGAGTTCCTTTTCTCTGCAATATATGTGGAACATTAAAATCAAATAATATACTTATACACAGCATTTCAAACTCATTGCCAGAATATAGTTGATATGTGCAAATTTAAGGCAGTCTTTTTTAAGCAAATCCTGTTTGC
This sequence comes from Ginglymostoma cirratum, assembly GCA_024137785.1. Lineage (NCBI taxonomy): Eukaryota > Metazoa > Chordata > Chondrichthyes > Orectolobiformes > Ginglymostomatidae > Ginglymostoma > Ginglymostoma cirratum. The sequence goes on along the minus strand of JAHRHZ010000019.1, from coordinate 25,201,398 downwards.
CAGAATCAAAAGTTTAACGAATACATAAAATATCAGGGAAAAAACCCTCCATTCCTCTTTTATTACATTCAACCACTAATCAATATACAGGATTTTTTTTTTTAAAAAGGCACATATTTTAGAAATTTCCTTTTTATTTTTAAATGAAATGTGCTGTTCTGCATGCATACCCAATTTCTCAACCATTACCCACATTTTCACACACCTCTCAAAAAAAATTATAGTATACAACTTAGAAAAACATTTCATCAAATCTTTACTGAAAATAACCAACTCGCTACCTGGTAAAATAATTAGTTTTTTTTTTAAAAAGAAGTTAGCCAAAATAATTTCTTGCAGTAAGTTATACGTTGGCTCAGAGGGTCTGTGCAGTCTCAAGCAATACATAGTTGTGCACGTAGCCTAGGTTATTTTCTAAACAATCTGACAGCTTTGATTATTTTAAGGCAAGGTGTGGAAATAGCAACATATATAAATGTTTGAATAAGAATCAGAAATGTGTGTAAAACTGTGCACTTACTTAAAATGGGTTTATAAAAATTGAAACTGCAATGTACTGAAATGCACGAATTTGTAGTCATTGCCTGCAGAGTTTACATCTTTAAAATGAAAAAGCAGTACATCCCCAGACAAGCCATTTATTAAACGTAAAACACAACTATCTGGTTTCACGTTTTACTTTGGATATTTATTGCAGTGAAGAAAGAATATCCATATTAACATGTAAAAAGTGCAAGTTAAACAATGGTCCAGACATGGTAAAAAGCTTTATTACACATTCAAAAAAGACAAATCCCCTCTCTGGCTGAATACTGCAAAAAAAAGCAAGAACATGCCCGTAGTCATTGTTTACAAATAACTGACATTTACAATAAGCATGATAGATTTATCAATGTCATAGTATCTGTTCTGAATCATGCATTTAATGTGTTTACATTTTTTACAACGAAATAAAAATTGACGTGCTACAAACAGATATTAAAAATTAACTGTCACTGCTTGGGTGGATATGGCAACCTGACAAAAAAAATCTGATCCACATGCACAAAACAGTTTTTTTTAAAAGACGACATGCAATAGAGATCACAAACTCATGCAATGTAATAAATTTGAAAACACAATTGATACACAATGTTGGAATCATGAACTTTTAAGGTTTCTCATTTATTACTACATCTTCAAATCAGTTCAGTTTACATCCTCAGGACGAGTCTCATCAGCCTGCAACCTGGTCTCTGATTCTCTAGCAGGCATTACTGCAGTGGAAGCAGCTTGTTCGGTGGTATTTGCTTCCCCCTGGATCTGAGCTAGCCTGTAACTAGCCAGCATCTCCTCCATTAGATGACGGTAGCTCCCCCTATGATTAATTCTCAATTGTCTGAGTGTCTCGAGCAATTTGCCCGGTCTTGCTCCCCTTTCATCTGCTCCTGTAGGGTCCTTTTCAAGATTCAATACCCCAATGTGAGTAAACAGCCTATGATAATCTTTTAGACTATCAAACACACACAGAATTAATTCTTAATAGGAGTGCTCATTAGTAAATATGCATTAAAATCATTTTTTTTGAAACTACAGCTGTACAACAAAACTAGTTAGTGTCAAGATTAGAGGTGCAATTGAATAAGTAAGGCTTCAGTTTTAAAGGCCTGTATTGCAGTATCCTTTTAATAACTAGACAACTTCCAAAAGACACTAACCAATATTAAAACTATGACAATCAGTTGGTTATATATTAATTTATGGAATCATTTATTGAAGCATTTTTAAAAACTTTTTTACCAATGTTAAAAACCTTCTTGTCAACAGTCTGCTTTCAACATGCAATAACATTAGCAGTATTCAGAATAAAAACAGATGCTAAATAAAAATTACTGTACCCAGCATCTTTTCAAAGTCATAACCATTTGAAGTACTAACTACATCAAAATTAATTTTTACTTAGGCTATCACCGGAGTAGATAATGTGTTACGGGCTTCATTTGCACTGCTTAATTTTGTTCTGCATTTGCCTCTTAAGTCCATACTCAGCAGTGCCTTCTGGAACCAGTAGTTGCAGACAGCACTGACAAGCCAATCGCCGTGCATGTAACCTTGCCTTGCAGCTTATAAAGGAACATTGGTAGCAGGTATTTCTACAGAAGCCATCTCAACTGAATACAAGTAGAATCTGCAGCTTTTACTCTTTTCTTACCCTATTCAAAAAGGGAGGCAAAAAGCAGGTAACTACAGGCCGATTAACCTTACACCTACTGTTGGTAAAGTATTGGAAACAATTATTAGGAAGTAATAGCAGAACATTTGGAAAAGCATAACCTAATCAAGCTGAGACAACATGGCTTCATGAAAGGCAAACCATGCCTGACTAATTTATTTGAGTTTGTCAAGGAAGTATCAGCCAGGGAGTGGATGGACAGGAACCAGTAGACATATTGTATCTGGACTTGCAGAAGGCATTCAATAAAGTACTTCACAAATGGTTAATTTCATAAGAGAAGAGCCCATGGTGTTGCAGGTAGTAAACTGGCGCTGATAAAGAATTGCCTCATGGGCAGGAAACTGCAAGTAGGGTTCTTTTTCAGGTTGGTGCCCAGTGCAGTTCCACAGAGATCAGGGTTGGGACTGCGACTGTTTACAATAAGTATTAATGACTTCAAGGAAGAAAGCAAATATACTGTGGCAAAATTTGCCGATGACTTAAAGATAGGCAGAAAGGCAGGTTGTGAGGTGGATACAAACAGATCACAGAGAGAGATTGAGAGGTTATGTAATGGGCAAGAAGTTGTCAAATGGAGAATATGGGAAAACATGAAATTGTTCATTTTGGAACAGAGAACAAAAAGAACACAGTATTTTTTAAATGGGGAAAAAAGAAAAGAAACAACACAAAGCTTCAACTCCAAGGGCACTGGTGGTACTTATCCATAAAACACAAAGCTAGCACACAGGTGCAGCAGGTAATCAAGTAGGGTATTGGAATGTTAGGCCTTCTTTCAAGGAGTGTTAAAGTAATAAAGGCTTAATGCAACTGTACAAGGTGCAGGTGTGACAATATCTGGAGTACTCTGAACAGTTTTTGTTCCTTTATTTAAGGAAAGGTATCATTTCATTGGAGGCAGTTCCAAGAAGGTTCACTAGGAAAATGGAGGATTTTGTCTTACGACCAAAGCTAAACAGGTTGGGGATCTACTCACTGAAGTTTATAAGAATGGGAGGCTTTGAAACATTCAGGATTCTTAAAGGGCTTGATAGCAAAAACGATGAGGGGACATTTCCCCTCGTGGGAGAGACTAGGACCAGAGAGCACAATTCAGAATAAAGGACGGTCAACTTAAGAGTAAGTAAATGCATTATATGTGCAATCTTCTCTGCACAAGTATTGATTAAACAATTTTACTAACATTAGAGATTAGAGATATTTGTAACCTAGGTATTTTTAGTAATTACCTGATGTGCCTGTTTCTCATAGTTTAATTCTTACAGGCACTACAAAAAAATTAATTAAAAACAAGGACCAAGAATTCCTTAATATAAAATCTTAGCAGCTTGAAAGTTGTATTTACTTCAGTAATATAAAAGTTAGTAGTTTGCTGTTAATTCCTGCTGGATTACTTAAATATCATTTTGTTTAAACTTATTCTAAGGCTTATTTTCTTTACAACATTTCCACTTGCATCACAATAATTATTAAATTTCAATTTATGATAAACTTGTATTGAATGTATAATTATGAATAAAAGGCTACATCTAAAGCAGAGTATCACAAGACTTTGTGACAAAAGTATCAATATCACAGTTTTGATAAATTGACCCTAATTTGCAGTATTTGTTCTGCTCATCAGCTAAGTTACATATTTATACAGTAGCACTGCAAGACTTGCATGCAAAGAAATATCAATAACTCAACAATACAAGGAGAATAAACAAACTTTTTTTCTCAAGTGAAGAAATATGCTTCAATGGATATCATGTTTTTGGACTTACAGAATTCTGCGAAACATTTTACACTACATAATATACATTTTAGCGATTTTCAAAACTATTTCCATTTGCCAAGTGGAATGAATTTTCAATATTATTGTTTAAATTTCAAAATGGACTTGACCATTGCAAAAAAAAGCACATTACAAATCCACCGTTAACACCAATTTTCTTTGTTTTTGCCTTCACTTCTGAAACAATACTTAGGTCCCATGGAAGTTTTACATATACCTTTTTGTTAAAACAAATCCTTTGAAATCAGTGGTCAAACAACATATGGCAATGTTGTCCAATGAATAAGTCACAAGCAAGTGACTAAATGGGAATCCCGGTATGATTAATTGGTTTCAATTCCTATTCAGAAAAGCATGAGTAAGAGACAATGTGATCATTGTTCGTATTGCATGATGTGTGCAACCTTTTGTGTATTTGCTGGTGAAGTGCTAAGATGCAATGCGAATATGTAGAATTTATTTTTATAGAATCCCTACAGTGTGGAAACAGGCCCTTTGGCCCAGCAAGTCCACACCGACCCTTGGAGCATCCCACCCAGATATATATAACCTACCTAAGCTACATATCCCTGAACACTATGGACAATTTAGCATGGCCAATCCATCTAACCGGCACATTTTTTTGGACTGTGGGAGGAAACCGGTGTACCCTGAGGAAACCCACGCAGCACGGGGAGAATGTGCAAACTCCGCACAGACAGTCGCCCGAGGGCAGAACTGAACCTGGGTTCCTGGCGCTGTGAGGCAGCAGTGCTAACCACTGAGCCACCGTGCCACCCTGAAACAACTCGTTGGGACACAGCAATTAGAGGTCCCGCCAAGACTTTAACTCGATCACTGGAATCAGAGTCCAGAGGGCTAACAGTTACACCGACTGCGCTATAGAATTCCCACAGTGTGGAAACAGGCCCTTCAGCCCTACAAGTGCACACCAAACCTCAGTGCGTTCCACCCAGACCCATCCCCTATAACCCACCTAATCTACACATTCCTGAACACTATGGGCAATTTAGCATGGTAAATGCACCTAACCTGCACATCTTTGGACCGTGGAAGGAAACCGGAGCACCCAGAGGAAACCCACGCAGACACGGTGAACATGTGCAAACTCCACACAGACAGCTGACAGAGGGTGGAATTGAACCGGGACCTGGCGTTGTGAGGCAGCAGTGCTAACCACTGAGCCACCGTGCCTTATTAAATATCTGAATGTTCTCAGATTGTGACAATTGCATCCTTGGGGCTAGATATTTAAAGTAAATTTTTTTTAAGGCATGTGGCTAACATTATTTGTAATGAGCTACATGTGTCACACTGGCAATCTCTACTGGACAACAGTGGCATATGTAATTAACTGGAAAAACAAAATTCAGAAGAAACTAACTAAAGTTTGTGATATATATTTTCTGCTGAATTCTTATGCTCATTAAAACTGATGCATTTCAGGAACGGGAACACAGCTTCACTGACACAGCACCAATGTTGTCAAGCATTTTTCAATCAGATTCGATAATATGGAATAAAGTCACTCCATCAAAACAATGTGTATCAAATCTAAAGTCTGAAGAACATGAGCTACTGTGCCAATTACAGAAATCCTACTCTTGCAACAAATTTCTGATAAAATGTAGGCCATTTAAGACTCAGATTAGGAGGAATTTCTTCACTCAGAGGGTGGTACATTTTTGGAATCCCTGCCCTAGGAGAATGTGGAAGCGGAATTGTTGAGGATGTACATTGCAGAAATCTATAGATCCCTGGATACTAATGGCGTCATGGGATATGGGAATAGTGGATGGAAGTGGTTTTAGAGTAGAAGCGTCTGTGCTGGGGCATAAACGCTTTACAATCCACAATGACTTAGATGAGTGGAGCGCAAGGTTGATAGCTAAATTTGCAATTAACAAATACAGGCAGAAAGGTATGTTGTGAAGACTCAGGAGGATGCAGATGATACGGATAGGTTGAGTGAGTGGGCAAAAATCTGATAGGTAAAGTACAATGGAAAATGCAAAGTTATTCATTTTGGGGAAAAGAACAAAAAGATAGTATTACACAAATTGAAAACAACTGCATTTAAGCATTCTGATACGTGAGTCACGAAAATTAGTATGTATGTAGGGGAGGGAATGGTCTAGCGGTATTATCACTGGACTCCTAATCCACAAACTCAGCTAACATTCTGGGACTCAGTTCAAAACCCGCCACGGCAAATGGTAGAATTTGAATTCAATAAAATATCTAGAATTGAGAATCTACTGAAGACCATGAAACCCTTGTAAATTGTCAGAAAAACCTATTTAATATCCTTTAGGGAAGGAAATCAACCATCCTCATGCAGTCTGGTCAACACGCAACTCCAAATCCACAGCAACAGGAACAGCACTACCTGCAAGTTCCCCTCCAAGCCATTCACCATCCTAACTTTGAAATAAATCACCATTCTTTCTTTGTCGTTGGGTCATTGTGGGTCCACCTACAACACATGGACTGTAGCCATTCAAGAAGGCAGCTCACCACCATCTTCTCAAGGGCAACTTGAGACAGGCAATAAATGGTGATGGTTAGTGAGGTCCATATAATTTCCTCTTATGATACCTGGAATCAGTGGCTCATCTTAGGAGGATAGATTGAACAGGTGGAGCCTCTTTACACAGGAGATCAGAAGTGCAAGCATTGGCTTGATTCAAGTACATAAAATCAGAGATGGTCATGACAAGGTGCACATCGAGAGGATGTTTTGTTTCTTATAGGTGAGTCCAGAAGTAAAGGGTACTGTTTTAAAATTAATAATCCCCTTTCAAGGCTGAGATAAGGAGATTTTTTTTGTTTAAATTCAGAGGGCTGTGCAACTTTGGAATACTTTCCTTCCGGAGATGGGACCATTACACATTTTTAAGGCAGGATAGACAGATTCTTGTAAGGCAAGGAAATCAAAGGTTATTCGGGTAAATGGCAATATGGAACTCAAAACAAACAGATCAACCATGATCTAACTGCATAAAAGAACAGGTCTGATGGCCTGACTGGCATACTCCTGCTCCTATGGTCCAATACCTTTGGAATAAGATGGCCAGTTTGCTGCATTCTGTTTTAAATTCCAAACAAGTTTTGCATGAAGAACTTGAACTTTCTAAAAATGAAGGTTCCCAACTTCATATCATATGGAACTTTAAGTCATACTTATTAGTCCAGAAAGTTCTTGTTGAAGTTGAATCAAGAGGGTAGGTGTATCAAAGTGCCATTCAGATTTGCAACCTAATTTTGACAAAGTATTTGGCTTCCATGCAACATTTACTTTCTAAATTGGGAATCTTAATGGCTTCTATTTGCACTCAGCATACTGTAGGGTAAGCAAAGTGCTGCCATATAGTGAGAGCAAGGAAGTTTTACTGTGGCTGTACAGGCTGGGATATCATTTTGGTTTCCTTACATACGGAAGGATGCATCTGCACACAGGGAGTAAAGCAAAGGATTACCAGCCTGATTCCTGGGATGGCATGACTCTCATGCGAGGAGAGACTGGGTGACTAGGTCTACACTCAGGATGCTGAACTTGTGGAGCTCTCCACCACATAAGGCTGTGAAGGCCAAGCACTAAATATACATTGGAAGGAATTAGATTGCCTTACACTAAAGGGCTGTGGAGGACAAAGCGGGGAATACGGTATTGAGATAAAGATTCAGCTATAGTGGTGTTAAAGGGCAAGGCAGGGTTGGTGTGGTCGATGGTCTATTCCCGCTCCTATCCTGTAGGTTTCTATCTCCCAGGCCACGGGTGTAATATGGCAAGTATGATTCAACGCCACACTTATTTTTTTAAGAAAGCATTCCCAAATTCCCAGAATTTGTCACCAAAAACAATTGTTTTCAAATAAACCTATTGGACTATAACCTGGTGTTGTGCGATTTCTGAGCTTGTCCACCCAAGTCCAATACCAGCACCTCCACATCACAAAAGTTAGGGCTGCTTTGTCAGAGTTTAAGGATCCTAGTTACAGGGTAATGTGTACTTCCAATGACGTTTCACTTTGAAATAAAGTGGAATCTGAAAACTTTTCTATGCCTGCTGCATAAAACACACAAATCAGGATTGAAGTTTATTTAGGAAATATAAACGAAGGAAAGAAGGGTTCTTATGGCACAGTGGTAGTGGCCCTAACTTGTGGGCACGAGACACGGATTCAAATTTGTACTTGATCCTGAGGTGTGTAATAAATATCTCTGAACTGGTTGATATTTTAAAATAAAAGTAAATCCTTCAGAGAAGAAAGTGCTTTCGGGAATACAAATAAATAACAGGATTGAATGAAAGAGAACAGAGAACATCCATATTCATGGATGCCAATATCTTTGACGAAAGGTAAGGTAACTGGCTGACAAGGCAAAAAGTGTTTCTATCTAGCAAAGAATTAAATTTACCAAAATCGGATTTTATTTGTTGTGGGTGACTGTAATTCATACAGCTTCCTAACATAAGCAGTAGTTTTTATGATTTTAATGAATTAAACTGTTTGAACCAGGGTCAGGAAGCTCTCTTTGGTATAGTTACATTCCGGTTTCAAGTTCTATAAGTAGATAAAACTAGCGATTTTGTATTTACCTGCAATTTATTTGTCAATTCTTGAATAAATTTGTAATCATTTAAATATTGCTAATTTTGTCACTTCAGAGCTTCACAGACCATTCAAAATCTTAAAATTTCATCAGTTAGAGGTAGCTCAGTTGACCTTGCTGCGGTTATTAAATTGTATCAATAGCAATTTAGAGTGCAAGATTAATTGGAGCTGAGGGGTAAGGAAAAGGTTTAGCTCATGGCATGCACCATAGGATAGCCAGGAGATCTGATGTCACATTGTGTCACACTTCTTTGCTTTGCGCCATCTACTATAGCTGAACTGCAAATACTCTGTCACAGCTGTCATGTGACTATATATCTAGGTCGATTCTTTGTTTGCTGCCATCAATTTGACCTTCTAAAAAGAGATATCAACCTTTTCAGCACTGATATACACCAGCAAATTCTGGATCATGTGTATGTATGGCACATCAAATGAACTAGAACTCAACTAATTTTTCCCACTGAGTTCAAATACTAGGTGGTGATCAAACTAATTCTACTTTGCCCAAGAATACAGGACTTTAGAAGGCAATCGATGGTTTCTGATATCTGACAAATTTTGAATGAATTGCTGGTATAATTAGAAAAGTAGCCTAAATGTTGAAGAAGGTTGATAGATCTTAAGGGATACAAGTTAGCCAGGAAGGAGCTGAAGAAAGGGCTTGAGAGATCTAAAAGGGGGCATGAGAAAACCTTGGCAGATAGGGTCAAGGAAAACTCCAAGGCTTTTTACACGTACATGAGGAATAAGAGAATGACCAGAGAAAGAGTAGGGCCGATCAAGGATTGTAAAGGGAACTTGTGCACGGAACCTAAAGAGATAGGAAAGGTCCTTATTATTTTTCTTCGGTATTCACACCTGAGAGGGACCTAGTTGTAGGGGAGGACAGTGTGAAACAGGCTGGTAGGCTAGAGGAGGTGGATGTTAGTAAGGAAGATGTACTAGGAATTTTGAGGAACTTGAAGAGAGATAAGTCCCCCGGGCCTGATGGGATTTATCCAAGGATTCAATGGGAAGCGAGGGAAGAGATCGCAGGGCTTTTGGCGATGATCTTTTCGTCCTCACTGTCCACTGGTATAGTGCTGGAAGACTGGAGAGTGGCAAATGTCATTACCTTGTTCAAAAAAGGGAATGGGGATAACCCTGGAAATTACAGGCCAGTTAGTCTTACTTCAGGAGTGGGCAAATTATTGGAAAGGGCTCTGAGAGCTAGGATTAATGATCACTTGGATAGGCACAGTTTGATTTGTGATAGTCAGCATGGATTTGAGAGCGATAGATCATGCCTCACAAACCTTACTGAATTCTTTGAAGAGGTGACCAAACACGTGGATGAAGGTGGAGCACTGCATGTGGTATACATGGATTTTAAGTAAGGCGTTTGATAAAGTTCCCCATGGTAGGCTCATGCAGAAGGTAAGGAGGCATGGGATAGGGGGAAATGTGGCAGGTTGGGTTCAGAATTGGCTGACCCTTAGAAGACAGAGGGTGGTAGTGGACAGAAAATATTCAACGTGGTGCTCAGTTACGACTGGTATACCACAAGGATCTGTTCTGGGTCCTCTTCTATTTGTGATTTTTGTAAATGATTTGGATGATGGAGTGGAAGGGTGGATTAGTGAATTCGCGGACGATAGGAAACTGGGTCAAGTTGTGGATAGTGCGGAGGGCTGTTCCAGGTTACAAAGGGACATTGATAGGATGCAGAGCTGGGCTGAGAAGTGGCAGATGGAGTTTAACCCTGAAAAGTATGAGGTGATTCATTTTGGAAGGACAAACTTGAAAGCAGAATACAGGGTTAACGGAAAGATTCTTGGCAGTGTGGAGGAGCAGAGGGATCTTGGGGTTCACATCCACAGTTCCCTGAAAGCTGCCACCCAGGTGGATAGAGTTGTTAAGAAGGCGTATGGTGTGTTAGCTTTCATTAATAGACGGATTGAGTTCAAGAGCCGTGAAGTTATGCTCCAGTTATACAAAAGCCTGGTTCGGGAACATCTGGAGTATTGTGTCCAGTTCTGGTCACCTCATTACAGGAAAGATGTGGAAGTGCTGGAAAAGACGCAGAGGAGATTTACCAGGATGTTGCCTGCATTGGAGGGAAGATCTTATGAGGAAAGGTTGAGAGAGCTAGGGCTTTTCTCTTTAGAACGACGAAGGATGAGAGGTGACTTGATAGAGGTGTAGAAAATGATCAGAGGTATAGACAGAGTGGACAGCCAGAGACTTTTTCCTAGGGTGGAGGTAGTTATTACGAGGGGGCATAGTTTTAAAGTGAGTGCAGGTAGATATAAGGGAGACGTCAGAGGTAGGTTCTTTACTCGGAGAGTGGTAGGGGCATGGAATGCATTGCTGGAGTGGGTAGTGGTGTTGGCCTCATTAGGGGCATTTAAGTGGCTATCAGATTGGCATATGGATGATAGTATAAGGTAGGGGTGGAGGTTAGATAGACCTTAGGTTTAGGGTAAAAGTTCAGCACAACATTGTGGGCCAAAGGGCCTGTACTGTGTTGTGCTGTGCTGTACTGTTCTATATTCTTTCTTCCTTTCAACACCATTCATTTCCAACTCAAAACTTTAAGTTGTCTCATTACAAATCCTAAAGAGCAACTGGAAAAATTTCTATAATTTGATACAAATGAGCGATCTAATTCAGGTGATTGTGGGAAATTAATAAATCACACTAATGTAAAAAGGTAGATATCCTAGTTACGGATTTGCAAATGTTGTAGGAATAGAACATAGACAGCCCTGTGTCCAGTCTGAGGTCTGCCCAATTATTTGTACTGCATCTAGTGGAGGTCAGAAATGGTTACAATCCATTCCTAGTAACTTTGATCTTGGTGAGCATAATTCATCAAAAAATGTAAGCTTAAAAGACAACAAACTTCGCTGCATATTTTTGCCAAACTGTCAAAGCAATGTACTATTACTTTTAATAACACATCCCTGAGAAACAGTTGAAATAATTAATGTATACATAAATGCATTGCTAAACAATTCCTTATAAAACACAGGATTTACACCCATAGTTAGTGAACAGCACAACAACTTGGCAGGCTGAACAGCCTATTTCTGTGCCATAAAATTCTAAGCGGTAAGTTGTGCATTGACAAGCCAACTCTACAAATTACACTTATGGTGAACTTTAAAATGTGTCAGGTCAGAAACTGTCAAGTATTTTTTTGAACATGACAAAAAATATCTCTCAGAATCTTACAAGATTATCAAAAGGCATGGTATTGCATGCAAACCTTTTAAGTAACCTTTTGCGTAAGCAAATGAAAAACCGTGATATCACAGTTTGCATCATACCGTACATTATAATAATGATTTTTTTTTAAGTTGATCAGTACAAGAACAAAATGTGCATAAGAAAATAAAGCTCACCCCATCATCATCCCTGTGTGGATTCAGTCTACTATAAACAGCTTCAATCACACTGCGCCTAGAAGGAAAATTTTTAAATGACAAGTGTTTGTTCTTCACAATTACTTATAAAAAGATAAACGAGTACGGAACTGCAACAATCTTACCTTAGATAGAATATAGCCAAACTTAGAAATAAGTAAGCCATGAAAGTACTACATTACCTTGGATCCAAAATGTAGTCTTAAATCTCTGGACAGGCTGATTAGACAATATCTATAGGCTGGGATTTTAATTTGTCATGTCAGTGAAACTGTCAGTATTCACTATGTAATTCACAGAAATTGCACGTAATGTAAAAACAGACATTAAGAGCTTCGATTAAAGAGAGAGAGAGAGAGAGAGGCAAAAGTAACCAATGGCCCCTTCTTCTTTATAAATTAATTGAGGATGGGGCGGGATGGGGGAGGCCAGGTGTGAGGGAAGTAGAGGGTGTGAAGGGCCAGTGCAAACTGGGTAAGCATGTTTTTTTTTCTTTCACAACAGTAGTAGAAATGTAAAAATAATGTAAATTAAGCGTGAAAGGGGTGAGCAATTGTTACAGCTACATTTTGATGAACTTATTTCACTTTTCAAAAACTATCATATACAGCACATATAACCTAATCTGCGAAAGCCCAAACTACTTATACTGTCTTCCCCCCTCTATCGTCATATCTGTGCAGTTTCTTTCTGCTTCAAATAGGTACTGTATTAAATTCTAAAGTGAAGACTACCAGGCAGAACATTCTATATCCTAGTCATTTGTTGCATAAAAAACAGGAGATGGTTATGTGGTGGCAATGCCACTGAACTAATAACCTCAAGATCCAGGCGAACATGCTGGGGACAAATGTTCAAATCACGCAACAGCGGTTGGTGCAATTTACATTCAATTAATGAAATCTGGAATATTAAGCTACTCTCAGTAATCGTGACTACAACAACCATTAATTGTTATAAAAATTGTTCTCATACAATCTCTGGTTCTTTTGTTCATTTGAATCTGCTTCTGGTTATTGACTTCTTCCATCCAAGAGCTTTTCTTTATTTACTCGATTTAAACCTATCATGATACTGAACGCTTTGATTAAATCACTGTGACCGTTCTCTGCTCCAAAAAGAACAACATCCAGCTCCTCCAGTGCATCCACCTAACTGTAATTCCTCATTGCTGAAATCATTATAGTAAACATCTTCTGTATCCTTTCTAAAGCCTTTGGGTTCTTCCTAATGTATAGTATCAAGAAGTAGATGCAATATTTTAGATGAAGCTGAACTTGCGTTTTATATTTAGGCAGAACCTCCTGACTTTGTTCTTAAAGCCTCTATTCATAAAGCCAAGGATCTCTCAGCTTTCATAACTGCTTTGTTAACCTTACCAACCAACTTCAAAGATATGAACATAAGCCCTACTCCCTCTCTTCTTACACCTCTAGGGAATTGTACCACTTAACATGCATTTTCTCTCATTCTTCCAAAACAAAACATACTACCTCATACTTTCTGGAATGAATTTCATTTGTCATACGTGTACCTGACCAACATCCTTTTAAAAGTCAAAATAAAAACCAAAAACCAAAAGAACTGCGGATGCTGGAAATCAGAAACAAAAACAGAAATTGCTGGAAAAGGTCAGCAGGTCTGGCAACATCTGTGCAGAGAAATCAGAGTTAAAGTTTCAGGTCCAGTGGCCCTTCCTCAGAACTGATGGTGGTTTGGAAAATTTTTTTTATGCACAAGATAGGGGATAAGTAAACAATAGGTAGAGATAGAGGTCAAAAAGAGAGAGGAGCAGTTGGACAGACAAAGGAGTGGATAACAATTAGGCTAGGAGAATGAATAGCTATTAATGGGGACTGTTAGTGGCTAACAATCGGTTGTGTGCAATAGCAGGCGTGTGGTAACAAGGCCCCGTGCGTGGGTGTTGGGTGTTGGGGTAAGGACATGGGAGAAAGTGCCTCAAACTCTGAAGCTATTGAACTCAATATTGATTCCAGAAGGCCGTAGAGTTCTCAGGAGGAAAATGAGGTGCCACTTCAATACACCACCTTGTTCCCTGGCCAGCATCTGTGTCTTAGGCTTGCTGCAGTGCTCCAGCAAAACTCAGCACAAGTTGGAAGAACAGCATCTCATTTTTCCTTGGAAACTCTACAATGTTCTGGACTCAATATCGAGTTCAACAACTTTAGGGCTTGAGCTTCTCCCATGTCCTTACCCCAACCCTCATACACCACACCTTGTCATCACACAGTCTGCTATTAGAAACAACCCATTTTTAGCCACTAACAGTCCCTTTTAATAGTTATTCATTCTCCTAGCCTGATTGTTACCCACTCCTTTGTCTGTCCAACTGTTTTTCTCTCTCTTTGGGCTCTATCTCCACCTATTGTTTACTCCTTAACCCCCTCCCCTAACCTCTCCTCTGCATAAAACCAACACTTTCCTACCTACGATCAGTTCTGAGCAAAGGTCACTGGACCCAAAATGCTAACCCTGATTTATCTCCTCTTAAAAGTCTTTCACTATCTTCCTCAGGTGTTTACTTTGTTTCCAAGTTTTACATCATTTTCAAATTTCAAGATTGCACCCCGGACCCTTAATTCCATATCAAAAAGTGGTCACAGTACTGAATCTTGGGAAATTCCATTCTTACCTAATTTGAGTGGGCCTACATGTCACAAGACAGAAATAATGGGCCCTGGTGCTCTTCTACTTTCTGGACCTGTTATCCCTCCTCCTCAATAGTGCACACTATTTTTTTAAAATTAATGTCTTAATCTTAAGTTTATCTTTGCAAAAGCTTTTAATGTTTAACATACGACAAGTTCAGGATATGCACTTTTTAACTGTTTTGACTGTCATTTATAGTATTCTGATTCAGCATGTTGTCTCTATTTCATTACAGAATTTTTTTCTGAGATGAGACACTGTCCTCCAGTATTTACTATTTTTCAGGGTACACTGAATGAATCCCAGAATAAAAAAAATGATCTTGTCTATTCTGAAAGGTACTTTTATCTGCCATGTGAATTCTAACGAAGAGTCTTTACCTCAACCAGGCTGCAATTCAGAGGCATGAAATAAATTACAAAGCATTTAATTTAGTTTGCAGATGTCAGCACAAGTTTAAGACTTGTGTGGTCATTACGATTTGCATTGAATGTCTGCATGGACTTTTGGGGCTTTGCAAATCAGAATGTAACTAACAGCTGAAGGAAATCAGTATTAGTACTGTTATGGGTGTTGGGGAAATTGATGAGACTGAAGGGCAATACATTTCTAGAGCTTGATAATCTACATCCCAAAGTACATAAGAAAATGGCCCTAGAAATAGTAGATACATTGGTGGTCATCTTCCAAGATTCTACAGTCTCTGGAACAATACCTACAGATTGGTCGGTAACTAATGCAGCCTGTCCATTTAAAAAGTGAGGCAGAGAGAAAACTTGGAAATACAGACAAGTCAGACTGATATCAGTGCTGGGGAAAAGGCTCAAGTCCATAAAAGAATTAATAGTTGAGCACTGCAAACAATGGCAGAAAAGAGACAGTCAGATGGATTTATGACAGGTAAATCATACTTGACAAATATATTGGAATTCTTTAAGGATGCAAATTGTGAAATTGATTAAGGGGAATGAATGGATGTGGCTTACTTGGACTTTCAGAAGGCTTTTGACAAAGTCCCATGAAAGATTGGTATGGGAAATTAAAGCACACGGAATTGGGGTGCTGCATTGAAATGAATAGAAAAGTGGTTGGCAGACAGGGGTAGAACCAAATGGTTTTTTTCTGAATGGCAGAGTGTGACTAATGAGGTACCACAGATTCCAGCTATTCAACGTATACTAAAGATTTTGACAAGGAAACTAAGGGTATCATGTCCAAATTTGCAAATGACACAAGATAGGTGGGAGGGTGAGATGTGAGGAAGACAGAGACACTTCAGTGCGACTTGGACAAGCTGAGTGAGAGGAAAAAGGCATGGCAGATGCAGTACAATGTAGATAAATGAAAATTTATCCACCTTGGTAGCAAAACAGGAAGGCTGATTATTATCTGAATGACACCTCCCCCCTCATCTCCATTCAAGGCCCAAAACAAACCTTTCATATCTGACAGGGGTTCACCTGTACACCCTCCAAGCTTGGTCTACTGTATCCGTTGCTCCCGACGTGACCTCCTCTACATCAGTGAGGCCAAGCGTAAACTCAGAGACTGTTTCATAGAGCATCTGCGCTCTGTAGCAACAAACACCACCACGTTCTGGTTGCCAAACGTTTTAACTCCCTCCCCCAACCCCAACTCCCTGGATGACATGTCCATTCTGGGCCTCGTCCAGTGTCACAATGACGCCATTCGCAAACTGGTGGAGCAACACCTCATATTCCGCCTCAGGAGCCTATAGACCTTCGGCCTAAACATGGAATTCACCAGTTTTAAAATCTCTCCACCCCTGGCCTCATCCCATTTCCAACCCTCCCCTCTCATCCCTGCCTCCTTGACCAGACACAACCTGTCCATTTTCTCTCCCACCTATCCACCCCACCCTTCCCACTGACCAATCCCCACCACTACCTACCTGAACTCACCTATCACCATCCCACCTACCTTCTCCAGCCCCACCCTTCCTCTCTATTTATTTCTGAGCTCCCTTCCGCCTCCCCACTTCTGAAGAAGGGTTCCGACCCAAAACGTCAACTTTCTTGCTCCTCTGATGCTGCCTGGCCTGCTGTGCTCTTCAGGCTCCACACTGTGTTATCTCTCACTCCAGCATTTGCAGTTCTTGCTATCTCTAAGTTTAAGTACATACTGCGATCAGAGTAACATATTCTAAAAGTGAAACATTTTGAATGTTGGAAATCTGAAATAAAAACAGCAAGTTTTGGAAAAACTCAGGAGATCAGGCTGCACCCGTGGAGAGAAAAACAGAGTCAAATGTAACTCTTCCAGAACACAAATGCTTTCTTGTGTGTTAAGTTATCCAACATCCCCACAACCTCCCTGTCTACCAAGGCTTTGGTTCAAACATTGCAAGTCATTTATTGTCCTATAAAAGGGAAGGAGCAATTTTTGGTGCTAGATGATTGGGGAAAAAACAAACTGTGTGGGGGGTAAGCAAAGGTTTTGGCAACTGGATGGAAATATTTTTTGCTTATTTTCACATATTACGGAACTGAAAGACACAAAGATGCAATGTACTATTTTGTAAAGTTTATGACTGTATTACAGTTCTACGATATGTTATACTCACTTGCTTGCAAGGCCACCTCCTGGCGGTAAATTTGGGATGTTCTCCATAGAAAGAGTGCGCATCACATGAACCAAATCAGGTATCCCTTCTTCACTGGGTTTCAGCATAATTTCTGGAATTGGTAATTGAAAATAATATTAAACCACAATAAATTTTAAGCAAGCAATTTGCCAAAGTGTTTTGTGTAGCATCCTCCAAAACATAAAACAACACAGATGAGAATTGCTTTCTGCAATGTGTAAACTTAAAAAAAAGAGTAAGCATATCTCGTAATACACATCAACATGTACGAAAATTGAGCCAAAATGCTTTGGCAAAAAACACAAGTGTTGGACAAGAAGACAGTTTAACATCTGTGAACAAGAAGCTTGTAGAAACAATAATTCAGGACAATATTAACAGAGAAGCAGAGAAAAATAAAAAAGAGAGTTAACACAAATTTGTTGAGGCAAGATCATATTCAACTAAGCTGCAGGAGTAACAAAGAATGGATGAGGTCAGTGTTTACTTTGGATGAGATCCTAACTTAGTTGTGTCAAGTCAAAGTGTCACAATTCTCCAGTGAAAGGTTGTGGGGCAAACCTCCACTCTAGGGGCTGACACTACAGAAGAGTACATTAACAAAGCTGAAGAGCTTCAAATTTAATACTGAAGCTTCAGACTTTCCTTTCAATTAAAAAGCATAGACACGTGCAGGTAGCAGCAGCGAGCTCAATGGGCTAACATTCTTGTTTCAACCAACACCACCAAAACACACTGATCACTTATCTGACCCGTGTTGGATATTGTTGTGTAATTTTCTGGTATATTTGCCTAATTAACACTGATTGCATTAAAAATTAATTTGCACTTTGAGACATTAAAGGACCTAGGAAATAGGAGGAATAGATAATGCATCACCTCAAGCCTTCTTGCCATTCAATACAATCATAACGGACATTCTGCTTCAACAACTGCACTTGCCCATTCACTCTGCATATGCCTCGGTTCTTTGAGCAACCGATATCAGTCTATCTGAGACTTAAATATACTCAATAAATGGAGCAGTCTCAGTCCCCTTGGATAATTAATTTCAAAATTTTACTGTGCACTGAGTGAAGAAATCTCTTATCTCATTCCAAATGACTGGCCCCTTTCTTGACACTGTTTGCATTCTCACTTCTCCAACAAGGATAACAACCTCTCAGGCTCTACCCTATCAAGCCCCTTCGGAATCATTATTTCATAGAGAAGAGGTAGAGACAACTTTGTAGATAATAAATCCAACTTGCTCAGCCTCTTCTCCTGGACAATCCTCAACTGTGATGAAGCAATCCAGTGAATATTCATTGTACAGCCTTCAATTCACTTATATCCTTCCTTAAATATACAGAATAAAACTGGGTACTATACTAAAAGGCTTGCACAACTGTAACAAGGCTTCCTGACTCTTACATCCAATTCTGGTAGAGTAAAGGTTAAAGATGTGATAAAGCAGGATGTGTGAAACCAGCACTTATGGAAATTACATTTAAAAACAACTGAACTTCAATACCATATCTAAAAGACTGAAGCAATGTGTACCAAAAGCAGCTCTGGTAAAGGCCAATTTTACAGTGGGTTCAATGGCAACCTGTCTATGCATTAGCACATGAGTGCAGATGAGATTCATTGATTCAAGTACTTACTTCAAAGTTTTCAGCACAAATTAGGCTATGTAGCAAGGTAGGGTGAATGGGCAGCATGGGAAAAGGCAAATTCTGGCAAGCATGATTGCTTTAATTTGTGACTGAGGAAATGTGGGTTTTGCTGCATATTCTGAATACAGTTCAATGTAAAGAGAAAAAAATATAAGTAGTACGCATACAGAAAGCCAGAGTCATAAACTTCAAAGATAATAACATAACCTGAATTGCATAGTTTTAAAATCTGGAACAAGACCAGTGCGCAATTCATGAAACTATTACAAAACTACCTGAGCCAAAAAACTTCAGCACAAAATCACCTTCACGGATGTTCCAGTTATCCCATGCGAGGACAAACATGCTGGAACCTGACACCAGATGATTTAAAAGTCCCTATTGAATTCTTTGGTGGGGTTGGAGTGAAAAAGGAACTTGAGGCTTATCAGGAAATTGAACAAATCTCTGCCAAAACTGAAAGTCTACTTGTACTCAGCACTTACTTGATGAACTATTTTTAAGATTTCCTCCAATTTCTAGGCCATTTCAGCCCATCAAGACCATAGTGACCCTCTGAAGAGCATTTCACCCACCCTATCTCTGTAGCCCTGCATTTCCCATGGCCAAACCATCTAGTCTGCACATCTTTGGACTATGCAAAGAAACTGGAGCACCCAAAGGAAAGCCACGCAGACATGGGGACAATGTGCAAACTCCACAAAGACAGTCACCCAAGGTTGGGATCAAACCCGGGTCCCTGCGGCTGTGCTAACCACTGAAATACCGTGCCGCTCCAAACTGAAAAAAGAAATCACATGCATTGGAAGCCATAGTGATGGTTCACCGGATTGGTTCCGAGGATGAGAAGCCGCCCTATGATGCCGGGCACCCTAAATTGGGCCCATATTCACTGGAGTTCAGAAGCATAACAGGTGTAATCTCATTGAGACATTCAAGATGAAGGGGTTTGACAGAGCAGATGCAAATTGTTTTTGTTAGCTGGGGAATCTAAAACATGAGTCTCAAGATAAGGGATCAATTTGATTAGAAGGAGAAATTTCTTTGTACAAAAGGTTGTGAATCTTTGGAATTTTCTTTTCAAGAGTGTTGTGAATATTTAAAACCAGGATAGAGAGACTGTTGAAATCTCTCCAAGGATCAAGGGGTATGAAAAAAAAATGGAGCTGAAGTCTGAAATTAGCCACATCAGTACTGAATGGTAGAACAGCATCCACAGGACATATGGTCTTATCTTGCTCCTAGCCATCTTGTTACCACGTCATGGGTCCAGTCCATGCTCGTACACATCTGTGATTCTTCTGACGCTTTATGCCAGTTTCAGAATTTCCTGTTTGCAGGCTCCAGCTGCCTCCTCTTTATCATGGATGTGCGATCCCTTCACATATCCATCCGCCAAACAGGATGGTTTCAGGGCTCTCTGCTTCATCCTGAAGCAAAGGCCTGAACCGTCCCCACCCATCACCACTCTCCTCCACTTGGCCGAGCTCATCCTCACCGTCAACAACTTCTGTCATTTTCTTCAGGTCAGAGGAGTGGCCACTGGTACCCGCATGGGCCCCACTTACGGGTTATGTGGCACATTCCTTGTTCCAGTCCAATTCATATAGCCATCCAGGTGCCTTTTGAACACTGTAATTGTATCCACTTCCACCACTTCCTCTGGCAGCTCGTTCCATACATACACCACTCTCTGCGTGAAAATGTTACCCCTCAGGTCCTTTTGAAATCTCCACTCCCCCGTCCCCCTAACCCCACCTTAAACCTATGCCCTCTAGTTTTAGACTCTGCCCACCCTAGGAAAAAGATCTGGCTATTCACCCTATATGCGCTCCTCATGGTTTTATACATCATCGATAAGGTCACTCTTCAACCTCCAACACCTCAGGGAAAATAGCCCCAGCCTATTCAGCCTCTCCCAAAAGCTCAAATCCTCCAACCCCGGCAACATCTCTGTAAATCTTTCCTGCACCCTCCCAAGTTTAACAACATCCTTCCTACAGACATGCGACCAAAATTGTTTGCAGTATTTCCGAAGAGGCCTAACCAATATCCTGCACAGCTACAACATGATCTGCCAACTCTTATACTCAAACACTGACCAATGAAGGCAAGCGTGCTAAATGCCACCTTCCCCACCCTGTCTATCTGCGACTCCACTTTCAAAGAACTCTGCACCGGCACCCGTAGATCTCTCTGCTCGGCAACACTCTCCAGGACCCTACTATTAAATGCATAAGTCCTGCCCTGGTTTGCCTTACCAAAATGCAACACCTTACATCTATCTAAATTACCCTCCACCTGCCAATACTCGGCCCGTTGGCCCATATGAGCAAGGTGCCATTGTCCTGAGATAATTTTCTTCACTATCCACTACCTCACCTATTTTAGTGTCATCTGCAAACTTACTAACCATATTTCCTATATTCACATCCAAATCATTTATATAAAAGCAATGGACCCAGCACTGATCCTTATGGGACACCACAGATCAAAGGCCTCCACAGTCTGAAAAACAATCCTCCACCCTGAAAAACAACAGCTGTACAAAACGCTAGTGCGGCCTCACTTGGAATAGTGCGTACAGTTCTGGTCGCCCCATTACAGGAAGGATGTGGAAGCATTGGAAAAGGTGCAGAGGAGATTTACCAGGATGTTGCCTGGTCTGGAGCGAAGGTCTTATGAGGAAAGACTGAGGGACTTGGGTCTGTTCTCATTGGAGAGAAGAAGGCTAAGAGGGGATTTAATAGAGACCTACAAAATGATCAGAGGATTAGATAGGGTGGACAGTGAGAGTCTTTTTCCTAGGATGATGACGTCGGCTAGTACGAGGGGGCATAGCTGCAAATTGAGGGGTGATAGATTCAAGATAGATGTCAGAGGCAGGTTCTTTCCTCAGAGAGTGGTAAGGTCGTGGAATTCCCTGCCTGCCAATGTAGTTAACTCAGCCACATTAGGGGCATTTAAACAGTCCTTGGATAAGCATATGGATGATGATGGGATAGCGTAGGGGGATGGGTTTAGATTAGTTCACAGGTCGGCGCAACATCGAGGGTCGAAGGGCCTGTTCTGCACTGTTCTATGTTCTATGTTCTATGTTCTAACCCACCACCACCGCCACCCTTTGACTCCTACCTTCAAGCCCAGTTTGTATCCAATTGGTTAGATCCCCCGGATCCAATGTGATCTAAACTTACTGACCAGTCAACCAATGCAACCTGGTCGAATTGCTTTGTTCAAGTCCATACAGAAAACATCTCCTGCTCTGCCTTCAATCTTCTTTGTCACCTCTTCAAAAGACTTAATCAAGTTAGTGAGGCACCTCCATCAGAAGATCAGAGGTGGGCATGTTCGTACTAACGTTCAGCACAATCTGAAACAGTCTGTGTCCAAACACAGCAAGACATGGACAATATTCAGGCTTGGGTTGACAACCAGTAAGTAACATTTGTACTACATAACTGCCATGCAATGCTCATATCCAACAAGATAGCATCCATTTCCTCTTGACATTTAATGGCGTTGCCATCACTGAATCATCCAGTTTCAACATCCAAGGGATTACCACTGTCCAAAAACTGAGTTGGCCCAGCCATATAATCATTACAGCTTCAAGAGCAGGTATGAGGCTGGGAATACTGCCATAAACAACTCCCCGCTGAACTCTCGAAAACAGTACAGCATCGAAAAGACAAATGTCAGGTGTGTGATGGAATATTGCCCATTCACCTAAACGTGTGCAACTTCAACTCGACACCATTCAGGACAAAGCAGCTCATTTAACATTTCATCTAACACTTTCAACATTCACCGATGCACAGTGGCAACATTGCAAACTCTCTGTTGTAACACTTCAAGATTCCTTTGACAGGAACTCCGAACCCAAGATCTCTACCACCTAGAAGAACAAGGCCAGCAGAAATATAGGGACGCTATCGCCTCCAAGTCACATAAACTTGTCTTCAAATAGTGTAGCCATTTCTTCACTGTTGCTGGGTCCAAGTGCTGAAACTCCCTTTCTAATAGCAGTGTGGGTATACCTACACCAGTTGCACTACAATTGTTCACGTCAATTCACCACCACCTTCCCAAGGGTAATTAGGAATGGGGAATAAATGCTGGCCTAGACAGCACCACACACATTCGACAAATGAAAAATAAACTGGCTTGGTCTCAACAGGAATAGCGCATCCTGATTGGGGCATTAGAGTGTGCAAAGAAGAATCACAAGAATGGTTCTAGGGGGCGAGGAATGCCAATTACGCGGATGGACTGGAGAAGCTGAGATCACTTTCTTTGGAGAAAAGAAAGTTAAGAGGAGATTTGATAGATACTCAAAAATGAGGGGTCTGGGGAAGAATACATGTGGAGAAACCATTTGGCACTGACTCACGAGCAGAGAGTGAGGCAGTCAGGTGTGTATTCACTAGACTTTAGAAACTTGGGTGGTGTGCGTGTGCATGACTATGTGTTTATACAGAAGGAAAGAAGTCTCAGAAACCTACAAAATTCTAACAGGTTAGATGTAGGGTCTAGAATCAGGGCATAGTTTAAGGATAAGGATTAAACCTTTTAGGACTGAGATTAAGACAAATTTATTCACCTAGAAAGTGGTGAGCCTATGAAGTTCATTTCCACACAAAGTGGTTGATGCCAAAACAGAAAGAGGTAGAATTGTGGCTCAAAGAATCAAGAGATTGCGGGCGGAATTAGGTTCTTGAGCTTGATGATCAATCACGGTTGTACTGAATGGCACAGCAGGCTTGACGAGTTGAATGGCCTACTTCTGCTCCTATGTTTCTACGAAAGAATTGACAAATGGCAGTCACAGATATAAACTAACTGCCAAAGCAGCAATGGTAGGATTAAAAAGCAAATTTTTCACACATTAAGTCATTAAGATCTGGAATATGCTGCCTGAGAGACAGGTCCAACTGAGGCATTACAAAGAGAACAAAACAACAAACTGTGGACGCTGCAGATCTGAAACAAAACAAAATGCTGATAAACTCGGCAGGCCTGACAGCGTCGGTGGAGAGAAAGAGAGATAACCGAGTCCAGTGGTCTTCATCAGAACGTCAGGGAGAACAGTTCTGTTCTGGCAGAGGGTCAATGGGCTCAGAATGACCTATTTTTCTCTCCACTGATACTGACAGACCTGTTGACTTGCTCCAACACTTTTTTTTAATATTAAGAGGGAACAGGATTATTCCCTGAAGAGTGTGTTACTGGGAGAAGATGGAGAATTAACATTAGATGCATTGCTCATTTTGAAAGCAGAATGAAACATGTTAGGCTAAATGGCCTCCTGCTGTACTACAAAAACTGAATGAATTCTGAGATCCAGGTGGTGCACAACATTTCAAGATCAGACAATGTAAAGGATGACAAAATGGCAGGAATGAGAAAAGCTCTTGGCTCAGAAATCCGTAAGTAAATCAGTGTGGGTGGGGACTGGGAATAACAAGGGAAAAGAACTGCTAGTGGAAGTAGTTTACAGACCCATGAAAAGTATTTAAAACTGGAGACAATATTAAATCATGAAGTAATCATAACATGTGACAAAGGCAACTTGTTAATCAAGATGAATTTTAATCTTCATATAGACAACAAAGTCAAACTTGTAGTAGTCTGGTAAATAAATTTGTAGAATAATTTTGAGAGTTTCCTGTAATAACACAAAATGGGAGAAAGATGGCCACCTAGCCTGAAGCCTGCCCATCATTCAATAAGATCATGGCTGATCTGATTATAACCTCAAATCCAAATTCCTGCCTTCATCCAAAAACATTTTAACCCTTACTTATCAAGGATCTATCCATCTCTACCTCAAAAAAAACTTTCCACATCAAGCAGATGTTCACCTGCACATCTGCTAATGTGGTATACTGCATCCGCTGTACCCGTTGTGTCTTCCTCTACATCGGGGAAACCAAGCGGAGGCTTGGGGACCGCTTTGCAGAACACCTGCGCTCAGTTCGCAACAAACAACTGCACCTCCCAGTTGCAAACCATTTCAACTCCCCCTCCCATTCCTCAGACGACATGTCCATCCTGGGCCTCCTGCAATGCCACAATGATGCCACCCGAAGACTGCAGGAACAGTAACTCATATTCAGCCTGGGAACCCTGCAGCCCAATGGTATCAATGTGGATTTTACAAGCTTCAAAATCTCCCCTCCCCCAACCGCATACCAAAACCAGCCCAGCTCGTCCCTGCCTCCCTAACCTGTCCTTCCTCTCACCTATCCCCTCCTCCCACCTCA
Source organism: Ginglymostoma cirratum (assembly GCA_024137785.1). Lineage (NCBI taxonomy): Eukaryota > Metazoa > Chordata > Chondrichthyes > Orectolobiformes > Ginglymostomatidae > Ginglymostoma > Ginglymostoma cirratum. The sequence continues at coordinate 25,176,178 of JAHRHZ010000019.1, read as the reverse complement.
AGCCCCACCCCCATCTCCTACCTACTAACCTCATCCCACCCCATTGACCTGTCCGTCCTCCCTGGACTGACCTATCTCCTCCCTACCTCCCCACCTACACTCACCTTTACTGGCTCCATCCCCGCCTCTTCGACTTGTCTGCCTCCTCTCCACCTATCCTCTCCTCTCTCCATCCTCTATCCGCCTCCCCCTCTCTCCCTATTTATTTCAGAACCCTCTTCCCCTCCCCCATTTCTGATGAAGGGTGTAGGCCCGAAACGTCAAGCTTTCCTGCTCCTAGGATGCTGCTTGGCCTGCTGTGTTCATCCAGCTCCACACCTTGTTATCATCGTTTTTATTCAGATGGTCATAAATCCTCGGAATTTTCAGTTTGTTAAATATATCTGAGACTGAGATTGATAGACTTTTGGTCTCTAGGGGAATTGAGGAACATGAGCATTGGGTGAGAATGTGCAGCTGAGGTTGAGACGAAGCATAATCTTATTAAATGTGGGAGCGGGCGCAAGGTGCCAAGCAGCCAACTCCTGATACTATTTTTTATATTATGACGTAGGTCCTGCAAGAAATCAGTTTTAGGTAGCACTGGACTTGTTGACAGTGCTACTTGGTAGACTTATTTGTTTGTTTTTTCTATTTTTGTACCAAGGATTTTGTACCTAAGATGGCGCTGGGAACTGCAATATTGTACACTTTTCACTGCACTCCTGTACCCTGTACTTGAGTACACATGACAATAAAACTTAAATCAACCCAACATTTACCTGTTTAAATTTGCAACAAGTTTTTCAAGAAACACTACATAATGATCTGGACATCAGAAGATCCAGGAGCTGCCACATGCCTTACAAGTGTCTTGTAATGTTTTAAACAAACGTAATGTGCTTACAAGAGTTGGTGGCAAATCTGGGAACACAGAATATAATCAAGTGGTCCAAGGATAAAATAAATGAAAAATGACATAACGAAGGAATGGTTATTCTCGAAATTTGAAAACAAAAATGGAACCAGCATTCAGATTCTGACAGCAAAAAGAGAAACTAAACTCACCACGAACATATTCCCCAGTTATTTCAAAAGCTTTCATTAAAGAACATATTTTCTGGGATTACTTTTTTTAAATTCATATTCAGTCATAACAGAGGAGACAGGAAGAACATGACTTCTTTATCCAACTATGAAGATATTCAACATTTTGGAAAACCAAAGTACTATAATTTATTTCTTTCTCTGGGAGTGACTATAGAAATTAAAAAGAGAGATTAAATGAGCGATTCTGTCTTAAACAAAAACAAAACAAAACAAGGAGAACCAAACAATCCTACCTTCGACACGTGACTCCAGATACTTATCCAGTTCAGCATCTTTCCTCACTGCCTCTTCTGAAACCTTGGGAGCATTAGGGAAACAGACCAATACAATGCTCATGTTGTCTCTACTTCCCTATAAAACAAATAAGTTCATTTATTAGTATGTATTGTTAACTATTGCAAGAATATTACACCATCGGGGTTAGAGTACAGATCAATCATATTCAAAAAATTAGCTATACAACATTATGCAGCAATTTTTTGCATATCCCAGAATTATCTCCATTGCAGTTTTCATTTTAACATGTAACTGAAAAAAGAGAAACAGAACAAAATAGTAGGGGTAGGCCTTTCAAGCCAGCTCTGCCATTTATTACGATCATGGCTGATCATTCAGCTCAATAACCTGTTCCTGCTAATTTTGCCTACCCTCTGACCCCTAGAATGACATCCCACTCCTCGAAAGCGTAATATTTTGGCTTCAACCGCTTTTTGTGGTAGAAAATTCCAAAAGCTCACTACTCTCTTCATAAAGAAATTTCTCTTCATCTCAGTCCTAAATGGGTTACAAAATATTCTTAAATTGTGAGCCCTGGTTCTGGACTCCCTCTATCATTGGTAACTTAGTTCCTGTGTCTAACTGGTATCGACCTGTTAGAATTATATAGGTTCATATGAGATCCCCCCCCCCAACCCTGCCCCATTCTTCTAAACTCCAGTAAATATCATCCTAACTGATTGAACTTCTCCCCATAAGTCTAGTAAACTTTTGCTGCACTCCCTCTGTAGCAAGAACATCTTTCCTCAGATAACGAGACCCAAACTGCACATAATAATCCAGGTGTAGTCTTGCCAAGGCCCTGTATACTTGTACCAAGACATCCCTGCTCCTGTATTCAAACTCGCTCCCTATAAAGACCAAGATATATTTGCCTTCTTGACCAGGTGATGCACCTACATGCTTACCTTCAGTGACTGACATACAAAGACAGCCAGGTCTCAATGCGTATTCCTTCACTCAATTTATTGCCCGATAATAATTTGTTTTCCTGTTTTGCTACCAAAATGGATAACCTCTTATTTATTTACATTACACTGCATCTGCCATGTCTTTTTCCACACACTCAACTTGTCCAAGTCACATTGAAGCATCTCTACATCCTCCTCATACCTTACCCTCCCACCCATCTTTGCGTCATTTCCAAATCTCGACATAACATGTTTAGTTCAGTCATCAAAATCTTTAGTATATATTGTGAATAGCCAGGATCCTAGCACTGATCCCTGTGGTACCCCAATGATCACTGTCTGCCAGTCAGAAAATTACCCGTTTATTCTGAAAAAGTTCTGAAGGGTCCCAACCCGAAACATCGACTTTCCTACTCCTCTGATGCTGCCTGACCCGCTGTGTTCCTCCAGCTCCACACTGCGTTGACTCTGACTCCAGTATCTGCAGTTCTTGGTATCTTCTCATTTATACCTACACTGTCTCCTATCTGCTAATCAATTTTCTACATATTCCAATACGCCACCCTCAATCCCATGTACTTCAATTTTACACAAGAATGTCTTAGCCTTCTCGAAGTCCAAGTAAATCACATCCACCAGTTTCCCCTCATCAATTCTACGACTTACATCCTCGAAGAATTCCAGTAGATTTATCAAGCATAATTTCCCTTTCATAAATCCATGCTGATTCTGTCTGGTCATGTCACTGTCTTCCAAATACTCAACAATTAATTCTTTTAGAATGGACTCGAGCATTTTTGTTACAGCTGATGTCAGGCCGAGTGCTCTTTAATTTCCCGTTTTGTCTCTGTCTCTCTTTTTAAATAATTTAATCCCTTTATCTACAGCTTGGAGGATACCTAACGATCTGGAGTCTATAGAATCTTGCAAGATGATCACCGATGCATCCACTATTTCTAGGGCTACTTTTTAAAATCCTCTGGGATGTACATGATGAGGGTCTAGGAGTTTATTGGCCTTCAATCCCTATTTCTCCAGCACAATTTTCATACTAATATTTTCTTTACCACCTCCCTTTCTGGAAGCCTTATGTTCCCCAACATTTTGATACATCATCATTTTGATATATTATTTGTGCGCTCCTTTGTGAACATAGACCAAAATATACATTTAGTTGGTCAGCTGTTTCTTCTTCATTAGCAGGTCCCCTGTTTCTGACTGCAAGATCTTCACAAATTTTATTCCTCTCACATATCTGTATAGAAACTTTTACAGCCAGTTTTTATGTTCCCCACAAGGACATCCAGCCTCCGATCTTTGGGTAAGCATCCTCCAAGATGGACTTCAAGATATACAACAACACAAAATCACTGAGCCACAGCTGATAGTCAAGTTCCATACCCATGAAGATGGCCTCAATTGTGATCTTGGGTTCATGTCACACTACAGGTAACCCCCACCGCACTACATACTCACACACACTCTCTCTCTCTCTCTCTCATATATACACACATACACAGACACACGAATTATTTCATTCAAGATGTTTGTGTAGTTGCAGATACATTCTGATTTGCTCAAAAAAACCTGACTCCATTTTAAAATATAGACAGATTCTAAGCAAGACCTCACACCTAAAATGCGTTGTCTGACCAGAGATGTCACCTCTTGCATACATTGACAAAACCTTTAATTAGGAACAATGACGTGAGAGGAATCTAGATTTTGCGTTTCAATCAGTAGTCTCCTTCTTAACTGATTAAAGATTCACCAAGAGGCTGCTAGTTGTTACCTTTCTGTTTATGAATTCTGTGTTTTGTACCCTCTCTCACACTACACCTAAGAAAGGAGCTGAGCTCAGAAAGCTTGCATTTTTCAAATAAACCCATTAGACTATAACCTGATGTTGTGAGATTTTTTTAACTACAAAAATCAAGTACATAGCAGCAACAGAAAAAAAAAATCAGGCCTTGAAATTAGATATTGTTGGGTAGAATATATTTAGAAATGATGATGGGGGGAGGGGCACGCAGTTAATGAAGTTGAGAAGTAGCCCTTTAATTCACCACGGCCAATTGCTCTCCATGAATCTTGATTTTTGGGGTAAGAGGGGTCAGTGTTGTGCAACTGAAGCAGGATGATAAGCTAAACGTCTAGAAGACAATGATCGCCTAAGTCCCATTCATTTACAGCCTCTGTGAATGTATTGGCAATAATTTGGAGAACAGCCTCTGAGCGTTTGCACACGTAAGCATTTTCACAGTGGAATGTTGTGACAAGGAAGATGGAGAAGAACCCTGCTGCAAATGACACAGCTTTACTGGACTCCATTTTGCACACATATTGCGTCTCTAAAGGGTCCACTGGTGAGGATCACAGCCTATGTGCTGTTGTGCAGCAGGCACAGGAAAGCGATGAATGTCTGAGGGCAACCAAATGTGAGTAGGACACTCAATAATCCCACCAAACTGATGACAGTCATAGGCCTTTGAGGTCCAAAACGGACACATAGAGGTTGCAGCTGGACTCTGAACTTCAATTTATCATGCTGCGAAGACAGTGTCCACTGGGGCTCTTGATGAATGGAGTCCACATTGAGATTCCAATAGTAGCTCTTCAGTCATTAAAAGGTGTTTTTTTTGTATTGGCCTGTCCTGTGACATACAGCATGGACTTCCATCAGTCTATACCACAATCCAGGTATGTTCTCCTTCCCCTAACTAAGTTAGATAAGCAAGACCGCTGTTCCACCATGTTTTAGTATTTCAGAAGAGATTCCATCTGTATCAGTCACTTTGTTGGTTCTCAGCTGTCACATGGCCTTTTCAACTTCATGTCGGGCTGGGATTTTGCTGCAATGGCTCCAGTGGGAGTGCTTTGGTTTGTGGTCAAGGGACTCATATTGAAGATTGAGCCTTGGTTGAGAGAATCTCAACATACTTTTCAAACAAGTGCTTATCGACTCTCTGTCATTGATGAGCACCATTCCATTCTTAGATCTCAACTGGTAGGTCCTCGACTGCACTGAAGAATCCACTCATGCCATGGATGGCAAGTTGCTTTATTTTCTGTTCACTTTTTGCCCACCATCTGTTGTTTAGGTGATGGGGTTTTTGTGGGACCTCAGCCTTCCGTTTGTCTATAAACCTGCTTTCTTTCCCTCATGTGCTGGCGGCGTTACCAGTTCTGGAATACTCTGCCCTTAAATTGTCTCCCGGTGCGCCCCAGCTTGACACTGGGTTTCTGTAACAGGAAACATCAAGCAACATCTCTGCGGAGGTACTGCTGACGATGGGCTTAAAAGGGCAGAATAGTAACTATGGACAGTCTGTGGTTCCTGTTCACTGAGCTTTGTTAGGATGACGGAGTGATTCTTTCATCACAAAGAATGGCCTATCTAATATTAATTGAACAGCGGAGCCAGGTAAATTAAGATCAGGCAATAGAGTTCCTCCAATGTTTAGAGGGATCCTTTCTAACACATGTGAAGACCAGCAAGGGAAATGGATCTGGTAATGGAAATGAATCAGAGAGGTAAAAGTAGTAAAATCAGCTGAACATCAAAAAATTGTGATCATCAAGAATGCACTTTAGGATGCCAATAAATCAAAGAAAAGCCAATTCACAGAGGCCATGAAAATGTTGGAAAAGTAAAGTGAGCAATATTGGCAAATAATTATGTAAAACAGTAACTGGAAACATTTAAAGTGGTACTCAACAGAGCATAGGAAAATACAAAAACAAAAATGAGATTCCCTGATTAGTAAATTATTCAGGAGTAATTGCGGGAAACCTCCCCCCACCACCCCCCCCCCCCAAGTGTTTTATAGGAGCATTAAAACAAGGGGAAAAGAGCACAGAAGGACAAGGTGTGGGAAGGCTACAGTAACAGGGAATGCAATCATTACGGAAACACATGTTTCAGTGGCCACAAGCGAGACTCGAGGATTGTACTTTGCCTCCTGGGTGCAAGACTCAAGGATGTCATGGAACGGCTATAGTACATTCTAGAGTGGGAAGGTTTACAGCCAGAGATTCATGATACACATCAGTACCAATAAAACAGGTTAAAAAAAAAAGGTCCTCAAAGCAGAATCTGGGAACTTACGAAGCAAGTTAAAAACTAGAACATCAAAATGTATCAGAGATAATGATTTTCTGATGAAGGGTCTAGGCCTGAGACATCAAGTTTTCCTGTTCCTATGATGGTGTTTGACCTGCTGTGTTCATCCAGCCCCACACTTGTTACATCAAAATGTAGTTATCTCAGGATTGCTTCCAGTGCCACGTGCTAATCAGAGTAGAAATAGCAGGATATGTCAGATGGATATGTGGCTGCAGAAATGGCATTAGAGGACGGTTTCAGATTCCTGGGATATGGGGACCAATAATAGCTGTACAGGCTGCACACGAGCAGGATCAGAACTCATATCCTACAGAGACCATTTGTTCGTGCAGTTGGGGGTGAAGTATTAAACAAAAATGGCAAAGCGAAGGAAACTTATACAGGGAGAAAAGAGAGGGGTACAATGGCAAAAAGAAAAGACAACATAGGAAATGAGCAAAGTGCTGTACAGAAAATTCAAGAGCACGAATCAAACAAGGCCACAGGCTGAATAATGCAAATGGAATTAAGAATATTCAAAAGACAAGCCTTTAGCCCTTGTGTCTTAATGCATGGAACGCTTGCTTTAAAGTGGATGAATTAGTCATGCAAATAAATAAGTGGGTATGATGTAGTTGAAATTACAGACACGTGCCTTCAGAGTGACTAAGGACGAGAACTGAATATCTAAAAGTACTCAATTCTTAGGAAGAACTGACAAAAAGGAAAAAGGAAGTGGGGTAGTATTTCTGGTTAAGGAGGAAATTAGGAAGGATATCAGGTCCAGTAAAGTGAAATCTATAGAGTAGAGTTTAAAAACCTCAAGAGGCAGAAAACAATAGTCAGGATTGTGTAAAGACCCACAAGTCATTGGGGTAACAAGGTGTGGAGCTGGATGAACACAGCAGGCCAAGCAGCATCCTAGGAGCAGGAAAGCTTGACGTTTCGGGCCTACACCCTTCATCAGAAATGGGAGAGGGGAAGAGGGTTCTGAAATAAAT
>JAHRHZ010000019.1:25096573-25168696 GCA_024137785.1 Ginglymostoma cirratum | reverse complement strand
ATGCGGTTGGGGGAGGGGAGATTTTGAAGCTTGTGAAATCCACATTGATACCATTGGGCTGCAGGGTTCCCAGGCTGAATATGAGTTACTGTTCCTGCAGCCTTCGGGTGGCATCATTGTGGCACTGCAGGAGGCCCAGGATGGACATGTCGTCTGAGGAACGGGAGGGAGAGTTGAAATGGTTCGCGACTGGGAGGGATTCTCCAGCATCTGCAGTTCCTATTATCTCTGATACAATTTTAACCATCGGGGTAATGTTGGTGAAAGCATCAAGAGGAAATTAGAGACTCAACCAAGAATGGAACAGCAATTATGGGAAACTTTAATCTGCATAAAGGTTGGGCATATCAAATTAGTAACAGTTAATAACAATAGGGCAGGAATACCTGGAGTATGTACGGGATGGTTTTCTGAATCATTTCATCGAGGAAGGCCGTTCTAGGCTGTTTACTGGGAAAGGAACCATTCGCACTCTAGCCGTCTAAGGCCGCTTGAAGAAGAGCGAGCATAATATGTATAGTCAAATTCTTAATTAACATGCAGAGTGATGTAGTTGATTCTGAGATTAGGGTCCTTAAACTGAATAAAGGAATCTCAGATAGTGTGAGATGTGAGCTGGCTACAAGAAATTGGGGAACAGTGGCAAACATTTAAAGATGAACTGCAACAATTGTTCATATCTGCCAGGCACAAAACAAGATGGCCCAACCAAAACTAATAAGGGAAATTTGGGGTAGCATTTGGTCCAATGAAACATCATACAAATTGGCCAAAACAATAGCATCGGAAATGAGGTTTGGGAGCAGTTTAGATTTTAGCAAAATAGGACAAAAGAGATTGATCGAGAGAGGAAATGAAAGGATGAGAGCGAGTGTGCGGGGCACTTGCAAACTGGTGGTCTTCACAGCAAGAGGATTTAAGCTTTGGTCTCCTCATCAAAGGAATGATATTTTGGCTGGGGGGGTTGGGGAACAACGGTTTACCAGATTGAATCATGGTTTGGCAAGACTAACATGTGAAGAGAAACTCCATCAGTTAGGACAGTATTTCAATGAATGAAGGGGGATCTCAAAGAAATCTATAGAATGATGTCAGGGCTAGACAGAATAAACACAGGAAGGATATTCCTGATGCCCGCTAAGTCCAGAACCAGGAGTCAAAGTTTAGGGATATGAGATAGGCGATCTAGGACTGAGATGAGAATTTTCTTCACCCAAAGAATGGTGAGCCTGTGGAATTTTCTGTTGCAGAAAGTGGTTGAGGCCAAAGCACCAAAATTTATTAAGAAGGAATTAGGGCTAAAAGGATCAAAGGGTATAGGGAGAAAGTGAGAATGGGATACCGAGTTGGATAATCAGCCATCATACTCAATGACAGCAAAACAGGCACATGGGGGTGGCCTATCTCTGCTCCCATTTTCTATGTTTCTACACACACAAGGATTATTGCAGTTCATGGCGGTGGTTAACCATCCCTGTCTCAAAAAGGAATTGGAGATGGTCAGCAATGCCCAGATCACCAAATAAATACAAAAATCACTTCTGTACTTATAACAACTGCTAACATAATAGAACTGTTTTAACGTTTAGGTTGTTGTGAAACTGCCACAGAAACAGGTTTCACTGGAATTATGGCACAAGGCTGTCATCATGGAAATGTCTGGGGTTGAAGAAGGTTCCCTGGCTTTAATTCATCTGGCTGTTTGCTGTAAGATATTTGTTACAGTTAGGCGCTTGAATAAAAAGTGTTGAAGTCGAAGATGTGGCTCCAGCTATTAGGTGACTCCAGGCAGTCACGCTCAGGACAAGTCCAAGGGACTGTGATTCCATGCCATGAGGAATGTTTAGGGCTAAAAAGCCAATAGCTACTGATAATTCAGTGCAGCTGAGTGGAGTGAAGGAAGCCCACAAGCATATTTGTCTGATGCAGCAGAGAATGATTGGAGATTAGAAAAACTCTGTGACAATTTGGCAAAGTAATCTGGCATATAGCTATATGATAAAAGCTGGAATTCTGCCAGTATTTAGATGCTGAGGATCATTATCAGGAGCCCTAGGGAACACACTCTCAAGAAAAGATTCAACCAGCAATGTATGAGCAATTGTTGACGCAATCCAACTCAGACAGGCTTTCAAGGTGTTGTAAGGCTAGAGCTCTCAAAGTGAAGAATTGGAATCCCTCGTAAAGAAGTGTGTTTTAATGATATTTGGTGATCCAGATATCTGGGTGGGTTGCTGTGAAATCTATGGTACTGGTCTTGCTTGTGTCTACCAGATCAAATGCAGTCCGTGGAACAGTTGACCATATTTTATTGTTGACTCATACTTAATTCATGTTAACCCTGAATATTAAGAGTACAAGTTCTATATATAATGATTATGTACCTTGGAAATGAAAAATTACTTCTGATGTTTTCATGTAAACCTAGAAACCTACGACCTTTTTTTTTACCCTTGGCTCTATTCTACAAAAGTTTATGGGCTATCAAGGCAGATTATAAAGATCAGGACAAAAACACCACTAAGAACTGTGAATGCTGGAAATCAGGCAAAAACAAAAAATGCTATAAAAACTCAGACGGTCTAGCAGCGTCTGTCAAGAGAAATCACAGTGAATGTTTTGGGTAAAGTGACTCTCCTTCAGAACTGATGGTAGCTAGGACAAGGCTGGTATTTATACAAAAGTTGGGGGTGCGATGGGAGAGTTGGGGCTAAGTAAATGATAGGTAGAGCTAGAGCCAAAAGAGAGAGAAAAACAGTTGGACAGACAAAGGAGTGGGTAAAGGTCAGTCTGTGGGAATGAATAGCAACTAATGGGAACTAATGGATTGTGTGTGGTAGCATATCATGTGATGACAAGGCCTGGTGTGTGGGGGGTGGGGTAAGGACATGAGGGAAGCTTCGGGAGAGCACTGCAGCAGAGATGTTGGCCAGGGAACATGGTGATGTGTTGAAGTAGTAGGCAACTGGAAGCCCAGAGTTATTTTTGCAGAAAGAAGGTAGGCATTTAGCAAGGTATTCAACAAGGTTCTGCATAGTAGACTGGTTAGCAAGGTTAGATCACATGGAATGCAGGGGGAACTAGCCAGTTGGATACCAAACTGGCTTGAAGGTAGGTGAAACAGGGTGATGGCGGAAGGTTGCTTTTTAGACTGGAAGCCTATGACCAGCAGTGTGCCACAGGGATCTGTAATGGGTCTGCTGCTTTTTGGCATTTATACAAATGATTTGGATGTGAACATGAGTGGAATGGTTAGTAAGTTTGCAGATGTCACCAAAATTGGTTGTGTAGGGGATTAGTGAAGAAGGTTATCTCAGAGTACAACATGGCCTTGACCAGATGGGCCAAAAGACTCAGGAGTGGCAGATGGTGTTTAATTTAGATAAATGTGAGGTGTTAAATTTTAAAAAGGGCTTATACACTTAATGGTAGGGTCTCAAGGAGTGTTGGGATGTCATGTTCAGGCCATACAGGACGTTGGTGAGGCCACTTTTGGAATACTGGTCTCCCTCCTATAGGAAAGATGGTGCTAAACTTTAAAGGGTTCAGAAAAGATTTACAAAGATGTTGCCAGGATGGGAGAGTTTGAGCTATACAGAGGCTGAATAGGCTGGGGCTATTTTCCCTGGAGCATCAGAGCTTATAGAAGTTTACAAAATGATGAGGGGCATCGACAGGGTGAATAGCCAAGGTCTTTTTCCCAGGTTAGAAGAATTCAAACCTCGAAGGCATAGGTTTAAGGTGAGAGGGGTAAGATTTAAAACGGGACCTAAGGAGCAACTTTTTCACACAGAAGGTGGTGCATGAATGAAACGAGCTGCCAGAAGAAGGGGGGACATTTAAAAGGCTTCTGGTTGGGTACACGAATAGGAAGGGTTTAGAGGGATATGGGCCAACTGCTGGCAGATAGCACTGGATCAGTTTAGGAAATCTGTCAGCATGGGTGAGATGGACCGAACGGTCTGTTTCTATTATGTATAACTTTGACTCTATAAATAGGTATGACACAACCTTACCTTAACAAAACCATGCCGACTATTTTTGATTAATCCCTGCCTTTTCAAACGTGGATTAATTCTGTCCCTCAGAATTGCAAGTAGTACCCCCACCACTGACTGGTCTTCGTTTCCTGGTTTATCCCTTCCTCTCTTCTTGAATAATGGTACCACACTGGCTGCCTTCTCGTACCTCTCCTGTGACTAGACAGGAATTTAAAATTATTGCTAGGACCTCTGCTATTTCTTCCCTTGTCTCACTTAACAGACTGGGATACACTTCATCCAGCCTGGATATTTATATACTTTTTAAGCCTGCCAGTCCACTCAGACCCTCCTCTCTGTCTTTGCCAATTTAAATTAATCACAATGCTTTTCCCCAATTTCGATACCCACATCATCCCTCTCACAAGCGAACACTGACGAAACTATTCATTCAGAACACTTATCTTTGTACTCTCCTCCACGCACAAATTACCACTGTGGTCTTTAAATGAGCCCTACTATGTCAATACAATGGCTTTAGGAGGTGTATTTTATCTTGATTTTTTTCAAATGAATAGAGGTTGAGACAAAGGTGCACAGCAATTTGTTCCAAGCCAGTAAACAGCTTGGGAGGTCTTGGGGTCTTTTTTCAAAAGAAACGTTGAAACAATAGAGGCAACATGAAGGAGTGAGGTTAAGCTCCCACAGAACCAGGATTTCAGTTCAATTACCAGTAGCTGTTGGAGTTTGGGAGCTGGTACACATCTCTCCCTGCTATAGCAAATGGTTAAAAGTGCACTCTCTCTCTCTCTCTCTCTCTCTCTCTCACATACACAGACACAGACACACACACACACACACACAGAGACAGCTTTCTATTGATGTTCTTTCTGCTTGGACTAGAAAACTGCATGTGAAACAATCTATTTTGCTGAATTTGCCTTTGCCAAGGGTTTGTTTATGGGTTGTTACAATATTTAGTTGTTAAATAATCTATTATTATGTTAAGTTTTCCAATAGAGCTGTCAGTCCAATTCTTCTTTCTTTTGCTTGTATTTCAACTATAGCGTAAGAATAAAGTGTGTTTAGCTTCAAGCTTGGTAATGTGATCAAACTGCATCCGGAACACAATGCTTTACACTTGCTTTTACAGCTATCTTTCTATTATATTTTGAGGGGGGCTGGTCTGATCCATAACACTAATCTTTCCCTAGTTATTCATTTACCATTAATGCACTTGTAGAATAAATTTGGATTTTAATTCATTTCACCATTATCCTTAATGCCCTCTTTTTGTTTTCCTAATTTGATAGTTTTTAAGATCCCCCTTGTGCATTTCCCCTCCTCCACAGCTTTTGCTATTTTGAGTCCTTGAAATATGCCACAAGCCTCTCTTTTTGTCATTACCTGATCCTGTATATAGGGTATGGAGGGTTCACTAAATTTGTGGGTCCCACCTTTTAGCTTTATTGGACATGTAGGCTCGGTACTCTCTGTATGTCCCTCTTGAATACGTCTCACAGCTCTGACACAAATTTACCGAAAAGAATCTGGTCCTAGTCCACTCTGGCCAAATCATCTCTGATCTTAGTAAAATCAGCCTTCCCCCTGTTTAGAACTTTGATTTCAGGCCTGTGTCCTTTTTAAATAACAATCTTGAATCTAACAAAGTTACAATCACTGTCTGCACAACGCTCTCCAATGATTCTCCATCTACCAGCGTGACTTTATTACTTAAAATTAAAAACAAAAACAGAAATTACTGGAAAGGCTCAGCAGGTTTGACTGCATCTGTGTTCAGAAATCACAGTTAACACTTCAGGTCTGGTGACCCTTCCTCAGAACTGATGGTAGTTAAGAAAATGTAGATTTTTATGCAGAAGATAGGGTGAGAGAGGGGGCATGCAGTAAACGATAGGTAGGGATAAAACCCAAAGAGAAAGAAGAGCAGTTGGACAGACAAAGGAATTGATAATGATCTGGCTAGGATGGCGAATAGCTATTAATGGAGACCATTAGTGGCTCACAATGGGTTGTGCATAATAGCATACTATTATGATTACAAGGCCTGGTGTGTGGGGTGGGGGCTAGGACATAGGAGAGTTCTAGCCCTAAAGTTATTGAACTCGATACAGTCCAGAAGGATGCAGGATCCCCAAGTGGAAAATTAGGTGTTGTTCTTTCAGTTTACGCTGAAATTCACTGGAGCACTGCAGCAAGCCTGAGGCAGAGATGTTGGCCTGCGAGCAGGGTGGTGTGTTGAAGTGGCAAACAACTGGAAGCCCAGGCTCTTGTTTGTGAGCAGAACATCAGTGTTCTGTGAAGCAGTCACCCAGTCTACACTTTGTTTCCCTAGCAGAGACCACATTATGAGCAATAAATGCAGGTAAAGCCCTGCTTCATGTGGAAGGTATGTTTTGGTCCTGGGATACTGAGGCAGAAGGAGGTAAATGGGCAGGTGTTACATCTTCAACAACTGCAGGGAAAGGTGCCATGAAGGAGTGTTGGGAACGAAGGAAGAGTGAACCAGGGTGTCCCATAGGGAACGGTTCCTGCAGAAGGCGGACAAAGGAGGGGAGGGGAATGTGTGTCTGGTGGGATGGTAGATAAGGACCAGGGAACCATTATCGCTGTTGCGGGAGGGAAGAGAAGGGGTGAGGGCGGAAGTGTGGAGACAGGTCGGACCCAGTTGAGGACCCTATCAATAACAGTGTTGGCAAATCCTTGGTTGAGGAAGAAGATGGACATTTCGGAGGCTCCCATGTCAAAACTGGCATCATTGGAACATATACAACAGAGATGGAGGAACTGGGAGAATGGAATAGAGTCTTTACAGAAAGCAGGTTGCGAGAATGTATAGTCCAGGTAACTGTGGGAGTCAGGGGTTTGTAGTGAATATAAGTGGCCAGTCTATCCCCAGAAATGGAAACAGAGATGTTGAGAAAGGGAAGGGAGAAGTCACTGATGGACCAGGTAAAAGTAAGGGCGGGATAGAAATTGGAAGAGAAGAAAAAAGGCAAAAAAAACCAATCGATAAATCTTTTCAATTCTGGATTAGAGAAAGTAGTAGCACCGATGAGATCATCGATATAATTGTAGAAATAGTTGTGGGTGGGGTCCGGAATAGGACAATAACAAGGAATGTTTCACTTACCCCACAAAGAGACAAGCATAGCTAGGGCCCACGTGGGTACTCATGGCCACCCCACTGACCTGAAGAAAATGAGAGGAGTTAAAAGAGAAGCTGTTGAGGGGGGGAGGATGAGTTCAGCTAGGCAGAGGAGGATGGTGGGTGGGGACGCTTCAGGTCCTCGTTTCATCTGGCGATCTCCCCGCTACTGCCTTCAAGCCGATAGTATTCCAATCCTGCACAGCTCGCTTCCACCTCCTTCCTAAAATCCACAAACAGGACTGCCTGGGCCAGACCCGTTGTTTCTGCCTGCTCCTGCCCCACAGAACTCATCTCTTCCTACCTCAACTCGGTCTTTTCGCCCATGGTCCAGTCCCTGTTTATTTACGCCGTGATTCCTCCGACGCTTTACGCCAGTTCCGGAACGTTCAGTTTGCAGACTCCAGCTGCTACCTCTTCACCATGGAAGTGCAATCCCTCTACATGTCCATACCCCAACCAGGATGCTATCAGGGCTCTCCGCTTCTTCCTGGAACAAAGTGTCCCTACCCACAACCAGTGGATGACTGCTTCGCAGAACACCTATGCTCTGCTGCAAAAATGATCTCGAGCTTCCAGATGCCTGCCACTTCAACACACCACCCTGTTGCCTGGCCAACATCTCTGTCTCAGGCTTACTGCAGTGTTCCAGCAAAACTCAGCATAAGCTGGAAGCATAACGCCTCATTTTCCACTTGGGGACCCTGCAGCCTTCTGGATTCAGTATCACGTTCAATAACTTTTGGACTTGAACTCGCTTGTATCTTAGCCCCCACCACCACACACCAAATCTTGTCAAAGAATATATTATACACAACCCATTGTAAGCCACTAACAGTCCCCATTAATAAATATTCACCGTCCTAGCCACATTGTTATCCACTCCTTTATCTGTCCAACTGTTTTTCTCTCCCTTTGAGCTGTATCCCCACCTATTGTTTACTCCTTACCTGCTCCCCCCACTATATCTTCTGCATAAAAACCTGACATTTTTCTCGCTACCAGTTCTGAGGAAGGGTCACCAGACCCAAAACATTAATGGATTTCTCTCCACACATGCCGGCAGACCTACTTAGTTTTTCCAGCAGTTTGTCATTCCTCTTTAATGTTGTAATTTATTCCCTGATCAATACTACAACGCCCCCTTCTAGTTTATCTCCTTCCTTTCCTCATCTGAAGACCTTATATCCTAGAATGTTAAGATGTCAGCACTGTCCCTGTTAACCCTGCCTCAGTCACAGCAATCACATCACACCCCCATGTTTTAATTTGTAACCTCAGCTCACGTGCCTTGTTTGTAAGACGCCTTGTATTTAAAGAAGCACCGTTTAACCTTGCCAAAATCCTTTGTGCCTTTAATTGGCCTTTGATTTCCATGCCTTCCTCACTCACTTGCAGTCTCTTTTCATTTTGGCTGCGCACCTCCCCCTTTTTAATTTTCACTGAGGATCCAACGTCCATGTCAAGTTAGTTTAACCCCTCCCCAACAACAGTAGCAAACCTCCCCAAAGATGCTGGTCCCATTAAAGTTCAGATGCAATCCATCCACCATATACAGGTCCTACCATTCACAAAACAGTCCCAGTGTTCCAGAAATCAGAAGTCCTCCCTTGTGCACCCTCTGTCCAGCCACACATCATCTGGACCAACTGCCTATTTCCATACCCAATAGCACGTGGCATTAGAAGTAATTCAGATACGTCTACTTTTTGGAATCTGTTTTCAGCCTACTTCCTACCTCCCTAAATTCTGCTTGCAGGACCTCATCACTTTGTCAACCTTTGTACTGGCATCAGTTTGTACCACAATTTGTTTGTTCTCCCCTTTAGAATACCCTGGACCCAGTGACATCTCTAGAACCAGGATGCAACATATCATCCTGGAGTCTCTTTCTGCAGCTGCAGAACTGACTATCTGTTCCATTACAATTGAATACCCTACCTGTTTAACAATTGAATTCTTCTTCCTCTCACCTTGTTGAGCGAACCTACCCATAGTGCCATTAAGATTGCTCTCACTGCTCTTCCTGGTAGAGTCATTGCCTGACCAGTACCCAAACCAGTATATCTGTTAAAATGGGGTGAGCACAGGGCACTCCTGCATTATCTGCCTTCCTTGACTCTGCCTGGTGGTCACCCATACACTGTCTGTTCAGTCTTCACCCATATTGTGACCACCTCACCACAACCCTCAAAAGGAGGAACAGCAGAATGTCAGATGAATATGTGGCTAGACAGTGTGAATGGGGAGGGCTTCAGGTTCCTGTGACATTGGGACCAGCTCCAGAGAGGTGGGAGCAGTACAAGCTGGACAGGCCGCACTTAGCAGGACCAAAACTGATATCCTAGGGGAGCATTTGCTCATGCAGTTGAGGAGAACTTAAACTAAAATGGCGAGGGGTTAGAACCCTACATACGAAGTACAGGAGGGGGAAACAGGCTAAAAAAGACAGAATAGGAACTAGAAAAGTTCAGAGAATTCAAGGGCAAGAACCAAACATAGCCACAATGTAAAATAATGCAAACGGGACTAAACATTAGAAAGACAAGCCTTAATGCCCTGTGTCTTAACAGCACGTAGATGCAAATAGATATAAATAGGTAAGATAATAGCTGGAATTACAGATACATGGCTGCAGGGTGACTAGAATGGGAACTGAATGTCCAAAGGTATTCAATTTTTGGGAAGGACAGACAAAAATGAAAAAGCAGCTAAGGTAGTGTTGCTGTTTGAAGACGAAATTAACAGTGAGGAAGGATATTAGGTCTGGTGAAATAGAATCTGTATGGGCAGGGCTTAGAAACACCAAGAGATGGAAAACTTTCGTGATGGTTGTACATGGACCGCAAACTGTAACAGCAATGACAGGGAAGACATTTAAGAGGAAATCAGAGACACAAGCAATAACAGTACAGGTGTAAGATGGGTGACTTCAAACCGTATAAAAATTGTGCCAATCAAATCAGTAATATTACCATGGGGAGGAATTCCTGGAGTGTGTGGAGATGGTTTTCTGGATCAATACACTGAGGAAACAACTAGGGAACAGGTGATCCTAGACTGGGTAGTGTGCCATGAGAAAATAATAAATTAGCACGCTAGTTGCGCAAGGTCTCTTGATGAAGAATGATCGCAACATGATTGAATTCTTCATTAACATGGAGAGTGACATAGATGATCCTGACACAAGACTCCTAAATCTGAGTAAGTGAACTACGATGATATGAGGCATGAGGTAGCTACGATAAATAGGGGAACATTATTTCAAGGGATGATGGCGGCAAATGCAGGAACTGTAATAATTGTTTGTTCCTGCCAGGCACAAAAATAAAACAAGAAAAGTGGCCCAATCATAGCTAACAAGTGAAATTATTTGGGTATCAGACCCAAGGAAGGGGCATACGAATTTGCCAGAAGCAGGAGAAGAGCTGAGAACTGGGAAATGATTTAGAAATGGAAGGACAAAAGGACTGATGAAGAGGGGAAAATAGAGTACAAGAGTAAATTTCCAGGGAACATAACTACTGAACTTTTTCAACCAATCACTTGTGAAGAGAAAAAGATTGATCAAGATAAAAGTAAGTCCCTTGCCAGCAGAAACAAGGGAAGTTATAATGGGAAACGAAGAGATAGCAGACCAATTAAATACACACTTTGCTCTTCTTTGCAGAGACAGAACCACAAATAAACACCAAAAATGCTGGGGTACACAAGCTCCAGTCAAAGGGCGAAAGTGAAGGAAATCAGTATTAATAGGGAAATGTTGTTGGGGAAATCAATGGTGTTAAAGGCCAACTGAACCTTACGGCCTACGAATCTGCCTCCAGAGGACTTAAAGAAGTGGCCCTAGAAATAGTGGATGCATTGGTGGTTATCTTTCAAGATTCTATGGGAATAGTTGCTATGGATTCGTGGGTAGTTACTGCAACCCATCCATTTATAAAAAGAGATAGAGAGAAAAAAAGGAATTAAAGACAGTTAACCCAACATCATTAGCGGGGAAAATGCTACAGTCCGTTATAAAAGGTTTGATACTGGAACACTTGGAAAACGGTGAGAGGATCAGACAGAGTCAGTATCGATTTACTAAAGAGAAACCATCTTCATCAAACGTTCTGGAATTTTTCCAAGTATGGAACTGATAGAATTTATTGGGTAGACAGTGGATGTGGTTTATTTGGACTCTCAAAGGCTTCTGAAAATGCCCCACATAAGAGATTAGAATGTGACATTAAAGCACATGGAACTGGGGACAATGTATGTCCACAGATTGCTTCCTGACTGCCAGCCAGTTCTCAAAGATTACAACTAAGCAGGTTTCCAAGTGGCAGGCAGTGACTAGTAGGGTACCACAAGAATTAGTGCTTGGATCCCAGCTAACCACTATATATTAATAATCTAAATGAGGGAATTAAATGTAGTATGTCCAGATTTGCTGATGCGACATAGGGTGAGCTGTGAGGAGGATGCAGAGATGCTTCTGAGGGATTTGTACAGATCGAGTCAGTGAGCAAATTCATGGTAGATGAAGGATAACATGGATAAACGTGAAGTTATTTAATTTGGTGGCAAAAACAGGAAGGCAGCTTGTTACCTGAATGGTGACAGATTAGGAAAGGGGGAGATGCAACAAGACATGGGTGCCCTGCCACACCAGCTGCTAAAACCAAGTATGCAGGTGCGGCAGGCGGTGAAGGCAGCAAATGATATATTGGCCATCATTGTGAGAGGATTAGAAAACAGAGGAAGGGATGTCTTGCTGCAATTGTAGAGGGCCTTGGTGAGACCACACTTGGAATAGTGTATGCAGTTTGAGATCCTTATCTGAGGAAGGAAGCTCTGGCTATGGGGAATGCAACAAAGATTTACCAGATTTACTGGTGGGAAAGCAAGACTGACATATGAAGAGAAAAACTGAGTTGTTCAGGACTATATTCACTGTAGCACAGAGTAATGAGGGAGGATCTCAGAGACCTCAAATTGGAAAGGGACAGCATAAATGCTAGAAGGGTGTTCCTAATGAGTACTAAGTCCAGAACCAAGGATCAAAATTTAAAGATACAGGGCTGGCCAATTTGGACAGTGCTAAGAAGAATTTCTTCACCAAGACAATGGTGTGCATACGGAATTCACTGCCACAGACAAAGAGGTTGGGGTTGAAACGTTAACTATATCTAACTCTTCGAAAATATTCAAAGAGTCATACAGCACGGAAACAGACCTTTCAGTCCAACAAGTCCATGCTGACCATAATTCCAAATTAAACTAGCCCTACCGCCTGTGCTTGGCCCACACCCCTCCAAACATTTCTTATTCATGTACTTGTCCAAATATCTTTTAAATGGTGTAACTGTACCCGCATCCACCACTTCCTCTGGAAGTTCATTCCACACATAAACCACTCGCTGTGTAAAAAAATGTTGCCTCTCATGTCCTTTTTAAAATCTTTCTCTTTTCACCTTAAAAATATGTCCCCCCGCAGTCATGAAATCCCCCACTCTAGGGAAAATAAACCTGCCATTTACCTTACCTATACCCCTCCATTTTATAAACCTCTATTGGATTACCCTTCAACCTCCTGGATCCAGCAGGAAAGATCCCAGCCTCTCCTTATAACTCAAACCCTCCATTCCCAGCAACATCTCAGAAGAATATGAGCTAGCAGATACATCTGCTGGATGATCAATGATGATCGTGTTGAATAGCAGAGTAGACTTAAAGGGCTGAATGGCCTGCACCTTCTCATTTTTTCTATTCCTATGCAGGAGCTGTCCCAAAGATACCTGTAAGAGGGACTATGGGCAGAATATATTCTTAAACATATACTATCATATATTCTGGTTGTTCTCCTGCATTAAGCCATTATGGCCAGCAGCTCAGGAAATCAAAGATTTTGGCCAATCTCAGAAAACCCACCTTCTGCTCAGTGGGCCTGCTCCTAGGAGAAGGAACCACCCAAAACGAGTGGAGTGTCACAGTTCATCATTAACCCAAAAGGTGTAGAATACAATGTCAGCAACAAACATGGATGAAAAAGAAGGAGAACATCTAGCAATGAAATCAAGTGACACCTGGACTCTCAGTGAAACCATACACTGAGGATTACTTTTAAAAATCTAAAAATAAGCTAGCTTTTTTGTGCAACAATCCCTTCAAACGATGTAAAAATTAGGTCCAACTAACAACCATCAATATGCAGAATTTCTCCAAAAGCCTAACTAACAGAGGGCCATGCGAGCTGCCTCAGCCTCCAACTGATATGAAACACAATGACCTAAGAAGCTTGGATGTGCAGTAAGTTTCTCCTGCAGGCAGGGTTAATAAATCAGATTTAAAAATGTAACGCATGCATGAATACACAACTGAATCCATAGAATATCCACAAAATATATGAATGTACCCCTAATTTGAGAAATTGTTCAAAAATATCCACGTGCGTGTATACCACACACAACAGCTTGACAACGCAACTTAACATAAAGCATTAAGTTTAACCACTGGGTTTTTGATTAGAAATTTCAACATTTTTATGGTACCATCAGTGAGCATACATACTTCTCATTCTGTTTACTTCATTGTTTATTTAGGATGTATTTCATGTATACTTGAAGGATTTTGTAATAAACCTATAAAAAAACTTCTATAAAACCCATAAACACTCCCATGCTTTCTGATGTTAATTCCATCAGCACTTAGGATATATGGGATGTCCCGTTGTAATAGGGTTCTGCATTAATGTGGTAGTCTGCAATGCAAGAACACTTTAAAGAAGTGCCTATGAAGAAAGGTTTCTGAAGAAGGGTCGCAACCGAAACGTCAGCTTTCCTGCACCTCTGATGCTGCCTGGCCTGCTGTGTTCCTCCAGCTCCGCACTGTATTATTTCTCACTATGAATATATGTAGTTTCAAGCTTTGGTCACTGGGAGGCTCTGCAGAATTTTTTTATCTTCTTTCTCAAAGTTCTCTGAACTATTCTAATTAAAATCAACAATGGTGATAATCCCTGCTTCAAACACGAACCAAAGCAAATTTCACAGCTTACTATATTAAACAATTTTCCTGGTTTCTATTCAAAATCTGAGTTAACATTTCATCAAAGGCATCCTCGCTCAATTCCTCAACTGGAGGGAACATTCCGCTTCTTCCCTTGTTGTCTCACTCTTAAAATTTTGTCATGCTATGGAACAGGTGTCTAATGAAAAAGATGCAATTGATTAATTATTCGCTTTTCCAAATCCTATTTTCAAATTCTGGACAAATTTTTAGAACCCTTGAAAAGAAAATTTAACTATTTTTTAGCAACATGAACTTCAGCTTGCATCGCAAAGTCCAAACAACTACCCTCACTGAGGCAACAGTATATTCAATGTATCTGGAAACTTCAAGTCAGGCAGTACTTTGCGTAGAGCATAGCATGGTTGGATAACAGAGCCCTTGTGCCACAACTCAAAGCCTCCATACTTCCTTTTAATTTAAAAATGCAGTGTGCAGATTGGAACTGTCGACACACATTCCATATAAACACGAAAATCTAAATAAGTGAATTTATCTCTTTGCCCTTTTATTAAAAATTCTAGAACTTGATTTTGCACCTTTTCAATAATTATAATTCTTTTTAATAAGCATCTCTGAAGTTACTAAAAATTATCCCGACACAGCCCTTATTTTCCTATCATGATGACTTCCCTTTTATAAATAATTCTACACTTTTCAAGCCATCTTCAAGGGCAATTAGGGTTGGGAAATTAATGTTGCTTTAGCCAACAACACCCATATTCCATGAAGAAATAAGTTCACAAAATAATACTAGCCCAAAGACAACACCATGGAAAACTGTCTAGACAAAATTATAAGGTTGTAAAAATCACTCTGTGACAGTATAATTCATTGCATCATAAATATTCAAATAGTACCACTGGAGGAAGAGACACAATTCACCATTATCTACAGTTACAAAGGGTCACGGCTGTAGAAACATTCAAGTAGTCAGTCAAAGATGCAGATGCATTTGATATAACTTCAAAAATCTTCAAAAACACAAGTAAAGTACTTTAAGTTTGGTTGTCCTCCCACTTCATCTCATTTGCTTTTTACTGCCTTTTGTTTCAATGTCACTCCTTCCCTGCCCCCAAAGTTTAATCTGTTTCTCATCCATAAATTTACTTGTACTAATCCACTAACTCTGCAGCTGAGCATTACCGTTAAGTCACAGTATGAGGGGTGTACTTCAATAATGCCTTGTTTGATTCTGAATTTGAGTCATGAATCACAGAATCATAGATGCCTGACTGCACACAGAGAGGCCATTCAGTCTACTGCACACACATGCGCGCGCACACACGAGCTCTTCAAATGTGCATCATTACCTAGTGCCAATCTCCTGCTTTTTCTCCTTATTCTTGCACACTATTTTTAATCCAAATAATCACCCAAAGTCCTCTTAAATGCCTCAACTGAACGTGTCACCACCACACATCCAGCAGTGTATTCAACATCTTCACTGTTCTCCGAGGGCAAAAGGTTTCTTTTAAACCTCGCATCATCCACGCTTCCATTGCACATCACATGAAATTCAGACCCTCTCTGAAGAGGGTCCAGAAGACAGATCCAAGTTCTTCAATCTATCTTTATCATAGACATCACTCATCCCTGGAACCATTCCTGTAAAATCATTTCTTCACTTTCTCCAATGCATTAACATACTCACTATGTGGCAACCAGAACTGTGCGCAAAACTCCAGCCGAGGTCTAACAGGTGTCTTAGGCAAGTTCAGCATCTCCTCTTTGCTTCTGTACTCTAAGCTCCTAATAAATCCAAAACACTGTACACTTCATTTACTACATTTTCAGCCTGTCCTGTCATCTTCAAATGATCTGTGTACATATATACTCGGGGTGCCTGGGCTCCTGAAATCCTTTTTTGCCATTATTTTATGTTGCCTTTCAATGTTCTTCCTATGAAAATGCATCACCTCACATTTCTCTGCATTGAAGCGCATCTGTCAATTACTTATCTGCCCACTTTCGCAATTTATCTGCTCCTTTGGAGTTATACACCATTCTCCTCAGTTTACAATTCTTCCCAAGTTTCACATCATCCAACTTTGAAACTGTCCCCTGTACACCAAGATCTAGTTCATTAATATCAGGAAATACAAGGGTCTTCAAGACCAACAACAGGGAACTCTACTGCAAACCTTTCTCGATACCAAAAAATTACCACTGACAACTACTGTTTATGATCACTCAGTCAACTGTATATCCATGTTGCTACTGATCCTTTTATTCCATGACCTACAACTTTCCTCACACGAGTTATGTAGCACTGCATCAAGCAGGTGAGTCTTTGTACACCACATCAACGGCATTAGCCTCACCGAGCCTCTGTTACCTCCTCAAAAAAACTTCAGCAAGTTAGTTAAACACGATTTTCCCATCAGAAATCCATGCGGACTCTTGCTAATAAACCTACCTCTTTTTCTAAGCAACTACTAATTCTATCCTGAATAATCGCCCCCAAAAACGTCCTCACTATTAAAGCGAAAGCTAAACTGACTGGCCTTTAATTGTTTGGCCTATCCTTACCACTTTCTTGAACAAGGCCACAATGTTTGCAATTTTCCAATCATCTGGCACCTCTCCCAAGTCTAGGGAAGACTGAAAGATTATAGCCAGTGCCCCTGCAATCTCCAAACAATGACGAGACAGAATACAGGAAACAGATCAAGTGTTAAGCAGCATGGCATAAAGAGAACAATGTCAACAAAATACAGCAGCTGACGACTGACTTCAGGAAGCAGAGTGGAGGGCACACCCTTGTCTGCATCAATAATGCTGAGGTTCGAGACCGTGAAGTTCCTGTGGGTGATGAACACCAGGAGTCTGTCATGGTTCACCCATGTCAACATAATGGTCAAGAAAGCACAACTATGTTTTTACTTCCTCCTCAGGAGGCTAAGGAAATTCAGCATGCCCATACAGAGTCTTACCAATGTTTTATAGATACACCCTAGAAGTCATCCAAAGTGGCGGCGGAGTAGGATGCTCCAACTAGAGCTCCTCCGCTCCTTCTGCTTTTTCTCGTTTCCTTCTGTTTAGTTTTTTCCCCCTTTTCTCCCCCACTTTTTGAGGTTGTCCTGGCCTGGTCTCTTGGCTCGGTAAGGGGAGGTCCGAGAGGTGGCAGTTTCAGCAGCAGCAACGGTATCTGCAGCAGTGGGGAGAACAGATAGCTGAGGTCTCCCCAGAGAGCAAGATAAGCAGAGGACTCAAAGACTGCTGAACTTTTAACTTATTCCTTTATTTTCCTAGTTTAAACTACGAAAGATTTTAGCGTAAATCAGTATCTATTTCTTTATTTTTCTACTATTCTATCAAGTAACGCTTAACTTTTTAACTCTTAGTTTCTCTTACGACCATGAATCTAATTCTTTTTGTACACAGGTACCTGGTCACCTAAGATGGCGCCATTTGGGCCAACTTTACATACTTTTCCCTGAACTCCTGTACTTGAGTACATGTGACAATAAAATCGAAAATCTAAAAATAAATCTAGAAAGCATTCTACCCGGATGCATCACAGCGTGGTTGTGCAACTGTTCTTCCCAAGACCCAAAGAAACTACAGAGAGTCGTGAACACAGCTCAGTCCATCACGCAAATCAGCCATCCACCTATCGATGTCATCTATACTTCCCATGCCTCGGGAAAGAAACCAACATAATCAAAGACCCTTCCCATCTAGACAATACTCCCTTCCACCCTCTTCCGTTGAGCAGAAGATAAAGAAGTTCGTATACACATAGGAATAGATTCAAAAACAGCTTCTTCCCTGCTGTTATTTTAAATTTAATGTTGATCTCACTCTCTGCACACCCTTCTGCAGCCACAACATTCTATTCTTCACTTTGTTTTTTTTGTACTTTGAATGGTTTGATCTGCATGTACTGCACGTGAAACAGAACTTATCACAGTACCGAGATACGTGTGACAATAATAAATCAAAAATTTCCACTTTCATTTCTTTCAAACTCTTGGGACACATCTCATCTGGTCCTGGTCAATTAAAAGTACCAAAGGTCTATCCAACACCTAAGTAAAACAAAGAACTGCAGATGTTGAAGCAAAAATTTGAAATTGCTGGGAGAAACTCAGCAGGTCTTCCAGAACCGTTCTCAAGGAGGATCACTGGAGTTGACAGATTAGCTCTGTTTTCTCTCCATAGGTGCTGCCGGACCTGAGTTTCTCCAGAATTATCTGGTATTGTTTTTATCCAACATTTCTTAGCAATTTTGATTCCTTCTCGTGACAGAGTTTCCTCCTCAGTCATTATGGACAGGCTCTTTGGCACCCTCTTTGGCAAAAACAGATGCAAAGTATTCATTTAAAACCTCAGCCGTGCGTCCTGCTTCCCAGTGTGGATCTCCTATTTAGTCCCTAATCAGACCTAATCTTCCTTTAGCCACTCTTCTACTATTTATATGCCTGTAGCAGACATTAGAACATCCCTTTATGTTGACTGTCAGTCTTTTCTTATAATTCCGCCAATTAATTTTTCTCACTTTGGATTGCTGCATGTTAATTCTCCATCATCATTCTGGACCTTATGGTACAATGATCAGTGTGTCCTAAATACTCCCCCTAAATACACTGGATCCACTTGGTCTGTCTCATTTCCGAGAATCACGTCCAACAGTGCATTCTTTCTTGTTGAAGTGGATGCATCCCACTGTGGGAAGGTCTTCTGCATGCCATACAGAACACTTGAACCTCACTGTTCCCTACACTACAAGTTTCCCAGTCTAGGTTTTGGGAAATTGAAGTCTCCCATTATAAACAGCCTATGATGTTGGCATCTCTTTGCAATTACCCTGTAGATTTATTCTTCTAACTCCTTTCCACTAATTTGTGGTCTACATACTGCACCTAGCAACATCACTATATCCTTTCAGTTCCTTAGCTTTAGCCAAATTGTTTCTGCCTTTGGACTCGGAGACATCTTCTTTCTTCAATACTGCAATTCTCTCCTTAACCAATACAGCCAGCGTTCCTCGATTCCTTCCTATTCTATTTTTTCAGAACACGCTGTACACAAATATTTAGTACACAGTCTTCATCTTCCTTAAGCCAGGTCTCTGTTAATCACCATAATGAATACACTTATATTTGATCACACAAAAATGCCCATAAGCCACAGCACAAGTATCCCTCCTCTAATCAGAGAAATAGAGATACACAAAAAATGGATGCAAAAGTGCATCAGATCAGTACATTTTCGTGTGATACAGCAGAAAAGAATAGCATTTCTTGGTATAATTCCTGAATTTTTTTTTCCCAACTCATTCACGGAGTGTGGGTGCCACCGGCTCAGCCAGCATCTGACTGTCTCTAATTGCCTGTAAGAGGGTAACGATGACCTGCCTTTTTAAAGTGTAGTCCTTGTGGTGTAAGTATATTCACAAAACAGTTAAGGGGCAATGTTCCACAATTTTGACTCAGTGGCAACAAAGGAATAGCAACTAGGGTCGTGTCTGCCTTGCAAGGTAACCAACAGGTTATCTTCTGATGTGGACCTCAGTGGTGATCACAAGTTTGGAAGATGCTGTCAAAGGAGACTTGTGCATTGCTGCACTGCATCACGTACATGATATATACTGCTGCCATTCGTGTGTCAGTGAAAAATGTGACTGTTGCTAGATGGGGTGTCAACAAAGTAGGTTGCTGTGCATTGGATAAAGTCAAACTTCAGTCAATGGAGAGCATTCCATCATATTATTGAATTTGCCTTGTAAACGGTGAACAGGCTCAGGAGTCAGGAGGTGAGTTACACATCTCAGAATTCCTAGCCTCTGAACTGTTCTTGTTGCCTATGTGGCAGGTGTATTTCAGCTTTTGGTCAATGGTAACCCCCCAAGAACATTAAAAGTAACAATTCAATGCCATTGAACATTAAGGACAATAACTGAATTCTCGCTTGAAGACGGTGATTTGCCTGGATCTTATTTGGCATCAGTGTTACTTGCTAATTATCAGTCCAAGCCAAATTGCTGTCCAGCTGTTGCTGCATTTGGACATGGAATACTTCATATCAGAGGAGTCACAAATGGAACTTCGTGAATTAATCAGTGAACATCCCCACATCTGATAGAGGAAGACAACTGATGACGCAGCTGAAGACAGCCAGCTTGGGATACTACTCTGAGGAACTCTTACAATGATATCTCGTGGCTGAGATGACTGAACTCCGGCAATCATAATCACCATCCTCAGTGCTACATTAAACCACCAATACCACACCCCACCTTATCCAAACCGATTGGCTGACGATTAATCCAAACGTTTCTGCCTTTTCTTGTGCACCAATGTACTGGGCTTCCCTACCATCATGGGTGGGACATTTGTAGAAACTCTTTCTCTACTAACATTATTTAATTTTTCTCCATCTTATTGTGATGTTCTTTATCTTTTGGAAAGAGATGAAAACGCAGTTGATGACAATTTTCAAAGACTTTGGTAAACTGGTTAGCAAGGTTAGATCACATGGTATCCGGGGACAGCTAGCCATTTGGATACAAAATTGGATCAAAGGTAAGAGACAGAGGGCAATGGTAGAGGGTTGTTTCTCAGACTGGAGGCCTGTGACCTGCAGTGTGCCAGAATGATCGGTGCTGGGTCTGCTGCTTTTTGTCATTTACAATAAAATGAATTGGAGGGGAATATAGGAAGCATGGTTGGTAAGTTTGTAGATGACACCAAAACTGGCACTGCAGTAGACAGCGAAGAACGTGATTTCAGAGTACAATGGGACCCTAATTAGATGGGTGGAGGAGTAGCAGATGGAGGTGAATTTAGATAATATGAGGCGTTGCATTTTGGTAAGGCAAATCAGGGCAGCACTTATACACTTAACGCTAAAGGTCCTGGGGAGTGTTGCTGAGCAAGAAACCTTGGGGTGCACATTCACAGTTCCTTGAAGGTGGAGTCACAGGTAGACAGGGTAGCAAAAAAGGCATTTGGTATACTTTGCCTATATTGGTCAGTCCATTACCTATAGCATTCGGGATGTCATGTTGCTGCTGTACAGGACACTGGTTAGGCCACTTTTGGAATGCTGCGTTCAATTCTGGTCTCCCTCCTATAGGAATGATGTTGTTCAACTTGAAACAATGCAGAAAAGATTTACAATGTTGTTGTTGCCAAGGTTGGAGAATTTGAGCTATAGGGAGAGGGTGAATAGGTTGGGGCTATTTGGCTTGGGCTGATAATTAGCAAGTATCACTGATGCCAAATAAGATCCAGGCAAATCACCATCTTCAAGAGAGAATTCACCATCAGGGACTGAGAGGTGACCTTACAGAGGTTTATAAAATCATGAGGGACATGGATAGGATGAATAGCCAAGGTCTTTTTCCCAGGGTAAGGGAGTCCAAAACTAGAGGGTATAGGTTTAAGCTGAGAGGGGAAAGGGACCCAAGGGGCAACTTTTTCCACGCAAAAGGTGGTGCATGTATGGAATGAGCTGCCAGAGGAAGTGGTGGACACTGGTACAATTTCATCTGGATAGGTACATGCACAGAAAAAGTTTAGAGGGATATGGGCCAAACACAGGCAAATAAGACTAGTTCAGTTTAGGAAAACTGGTCGAAACGGAATGAGTTGGTCCAAAGGGCCTGTTTCCAAGCTGTCTAACTGTATGATTCTCTCAGTTACATTGATAGCGTAACTCTCAATGCCTTGAGCAGTAGCACACTTATTCATGCAGCTCATTGGGTATCAAACAAACACAGCTTTTCTATTCCGGATGTTTGAATATGAGTACTAGCCACAATAGTTGAGTGGACTAACTGCTGTTTGGGTTGCAATTCTCATTTTTCAGGTTTTCTGCAATGTCTTCTTTTAATCAATCAATCAAGTTCACACTAAATCAAAACTAAATCAAATCATAAAAATTGAAGCTATTACTTACTAACTAAAACTAAAACTGACCAAATTCACTTGGTGTTATGGGAAAGATTTCAGAAGTAGTTTCCTGCATTATGGTATGCAAATGCAACCTCAGTAAACAAAGTTCCAGTTTTCAATGTATTATAATTTCAGCCAACTTTGGTCTTTAGCATTGTGATCAAGAGAAAAAGTGAGATCATTTCTGTTTCTTTGATTTCCTCTGTGAAAGAAATGGCAATTTTTCAGGTAAGACAGAACTCAAAAGCACCCAGCAAGTTCAAGATTTTACTTAGTTTGTGGCTTTTGTCCCCACTTCTAATGTTAAGATCATAAAATTATGATTTTTGTTGAATCCGTGTAGGTTTAGTACAACACCACAGTTGGGCTTTAAGATGTTTTAATTTTGTTGTACTTACACATTTTTCCAGGTCAAAATGGATTATCACTCGGATGCAGCAACAATCTCAACATAGTCAAACATCTGAGTTTGGCATCAAAACAATGCAAAAAAATTGAAGTGAAATTCTGCGCTTAAGGTGAATGGCGATTTATGAAACATTTCTCCATTTTTAGCTCAATCTTGAGCCATGCCAAACTAGGTACAGCAATGGATAGGGGTCAACGGGTTGCAATTTGCAACCTACTCAATTGGTAGCACACTCAACCTGAGCTTGTGGATTAAAGACCCTCTTTGGGATTTGAGCGCAAAAATCTAAACATACACTGTTGAAGGTGCCTTCTTTCAGATGAGACAGTAAATCAAGTGTGCACTCCTTCTCTAGATATCCTATTCAACAGTTATCCCTCAAATCAACATTACAACCGATAATGTGGTCATTATCACATATGTGAGTGCGTGCTGTGTGTAAGTTGACTGCCAGGTTTTGTACACTACAACAGTGAACACACTCGAAAATATATAATCAACCGACTGTAAATCATAGGTACAGAGCACAAAAAAATCAAAACCAAATTTGTTTCAATATTCACAATCCACCAAAAAAGATCATTTAATGCACCACACTGTAGTAGTTCGTTTCTCACATTAGCATCTTAGTCCTGAGCAAACTTTCTAATTTGACTCAATTAGACAATTATGCATTGTTGATTCATGGTTAATCGTAAGTGACCTGAAACCATGCTTACATGTATTATCATTATTGCAACAGTGGAGACAGTCTACCATAGATTAAACCCAGGATGTAGAATGAGCAACAACACCAAGGTATTGGCCCCAATCTGTTGTGATACATAAAATACCTGAAATGATTGGGCTTCAGTTTTACTATTTGAAGTGACTGCTGACAAACTTTATAAACAAGATAAGCTAAGAGGTCTAACTTTATGAAAATATCACCTTTTGCATTTGACAGATTTTACAACACAGTGCAATAGTCTTAAAAATATCACTTGAACAAAGCGTTAAGGAAATGTCATTTGGATGTGCTCAGGGTCCTTTGCTTTTGAGCCCAACGTTTGGTAACAGAATTATCGTTCTGCATTTTCTAATCTCAAGATCTTCAAAGGATATTTGACAGTTTCTCTCAATTATTCCTTTCTTATTTGAAGATATTGACTTGCACAATGATCAATTCCTAAATGTTTATTACTATACCTGATAGATAATTTGTCAGGTGAGACACAAAACTTTGAAAGGCTGCTAATTATTCCATGGTATGGGGCATCACAACAATCATGATGCTGTTTTCATCTACATTTTTCAGAAGTCGTCAATGAATAACTATTAAAAACAAGTGACCTGGCTGATTTTCTTTCTACTTCTGTACGATATTACTGAAACTTTTATCCAATTGAGATTAACTAACACAGCAGACTAAAGATCAGACTGGGAGTTCAATCAAACACAAGTTGGGACCCATATTACTGGCATTGAGGCAATGTAATGCTAAGATGGCAAGACTGACATGATGATGGATTGGACAAACTGGATTAGAATTCTCTTGAGTTTCAGAGAACAAGACAGGATCCCACAATCTTATAAAATACATTAAGGACTATACAGGGTAGATACAGATATGCTGTTCCCCAGGTTGAGAAGTCTAGAATTATGGAAAACAATTTCAAAATAACAGAGATAGTAAGAACTGCCGATGCTGGAGTCTGAGATAACATGGTGTGGAGCTGGATGAACACAGCAGGCCAGGCAGCATCAGAGGAGCAGGAAAGCTGTCATTTCGGGTCTGGACCCTTCTTCAGAAATGAGGGAGGGGAAGAGGGCTCTGAAATAAATAGAGAGATGGGGTGGCGATGATAGAAGGTGGACAGAGGTGGAGAGAAGACGGACAGGTCAAGGAGGCGGGGATGAAGCCAGTACAGGTGAGTCTCGGTGGAGAGTTGGAATGGCGATTGGTCAGTGAGGTGGGAGGAGCAGATAGGTGGGAGAAAAGACGACAGGTCAAGGAGGCGAGGATGAGAGGGGCTGGTCTTGGGATGAGGTCGGGTGTTGGGAGATTTTGAAGCTTGTAAAGTCCATATTGAGACCATTGGGCTGCAGGGTTCCCAGGCGGAATATGAGGTGCTGTTCCTCCAGGCTTCGGGTGCCATTGTAGTGGCACTGGAGGAAGCCCAGGATGGACATGTCGTCCAGGGAGTGGGGAGGGGGAGTTGAAGTAGTTCGTGACTGGGAGGTGTTGTTGTTTGTCACGAACCAAGCATAGGTGCTCCACAAAGCGGTCTCCAAGCCTCCACTTGGTTTCCTCGATGTAGAGGAGGCCACATTGGGAACAGTGGATACAATATACCACATTAGCAGATGTGCAGGTGAGCATCTGTTTAATGTGGAAGGTTTTCTTGGGGCCTGGGATGGAGGTGAGGGGGGAGGTGTAGGGGCAGGTGTAGCACCTCCTGCGGTTGCAGGGAAAAGTGCCAGGGGTGGTAGGGTAGTAGGGAGTGTGGAGCGGATGAGGGAGTCTACAGGGAGTGCGGTCCCTCCAGAAGGCCAATAAAGGGTGGGGAGGGAAATATATCCTTGGTAGTGGGGTCAGATTGCAGGAAGGCAGGAGTTGAATCCGAGGCTGATGGGGTGATACGTGAGGACAAGGGGAATTCTGTCTTTGTTGTTATTGCAGGGAGGGGGCTTGAGGGGTGAGGTGCGGAAAACGCAAGAGATGCGGTCGAGGGCGTTTTTAACCACTGTGGAGGGGAAATTGAGGTCCATGAAAAACAAGGACATCTGGGATGTCCAGGAGTGGAATGCCTCATCTTGGGAGCAGATGCGGCGGAGGCAAAGAAATTGGGAATAGGGGATAGCATTCTTGCAGGAAGATGGATGAGAGGAGGTGTATTCTCGGTAGCTGTGGGAATTGGTGGGCTTGAAATAGATATCAGTTTCCAGGCGATTACCAGAGATAGAGACAGAGGGGTCCAGGAAGGAGACAGAGGTATCAGAAATGGTCCATGTAAACCAAAGGTTGGGGTGGAAGGTGTTAGTAAAATGGACGAACTATTCGAGCTCTTCGTGGAAGCATGAGGCAGCGCTGATACAGTCAATGTAACGGAGGAAGAGGTGGGAGATGGTGCCAGTGTAGCTGTTCAAGAGGGACTGTTCCACGTATCCTACAAAGGGGCAGGCATAGCTTGGGCGCATGCGGGTACCCACGGCCACGCCTTTCGTCTGCAAGAAGTGGGAGGAGTTTCCCACCTTCAAAATAACTGACCCTTCTGTTCTGAAGAAAGGTCACTGGACTCAAAACATTAACTCTTTTTTTCTCCACAGATGCTGCCTGACCTGAGTTTTTCCAGCAATTTATGATTTTATTTATAAAATAAAATATATTCAATATTAGTATGTTAGCTTACTGTTCGGTATCCTAGACAAGAGATAACTTAAACAGGTTTAAAAATCATAAATGTAGCAGATATAACCAACCTTCGGTTTTGCTTAACACTTTGGAGAAACAGGCAGCCTTTAACTTTTAACCTGTAAATTAGGCCAAAATTTTTTTAAAATTCTATCAATATGTTACATCAGTAAACCCAGTTCTGAACTACCTTATGGTGTTCTGCATTGATTAAAAAGCCTGATACATATTGCATACAGGTACTAATTAGTAACAAAATCAAGAGAGTTATCAGTGAATGAACATATGGGGTTAATCACAAAATATTGAATTTACTTGGCTTTGATTCAGAAATACAAAGCAATAACACCATGCACATTATAGAAGTTAAATGTGGAACCCCATTTTCTTTCAACAGTGGACATCAGTAATTCAATCCATATCACAGCAAAACGAAAGATGGTTAATTCAAAACAATTCATAACAAAATACAGTATATTAACTACCTTGTGTAAGCAGGTGTCCACCACCCAGTTGCAGACTTTCTCAAGGTCATCCGTTATCTCTAGTCTAGATCTAGCGAACTCACAGAGCTCCTCATTGGACATCACATCCCAAATGCCATCACATGCCAGTATAATAAACTCATCTTCTTCTGCTCTAAGAATCTCATATACTTCAGGCTCTGGAGATACCAGCTGCTCTGTAGGCCCCTTCCCATCGACACACTTGTAATCATAGTCCCCTAGTGCTCGTGACACAGCTAGTGACCCATTAACTCGCTGTATCATTACACTGCCCCCTGCATTCTGGATCCGCTCTTTCTCCCTTGGGTTGCAAGGCTTATGATCCTGTGTTGAAAAGCAAAGTTGTGCGTTTCTGTACAGAACAGCTCTTGAATCGCCACAGTTGATAAAGTATATGTGCTCTGGGGAGATCAGGACTGCTACAGCTGTCGACCCACTCCTGTCCATGCCATTTCTCAGCTCTGAAAAATTACGCATGTACTCATCAATTTTCAAAAATCCAGTTCTGATACCACTCTTGACATGTTCTATGGTAGGTTCAATGGGGTACCCAGACACATTTGTGCCTCTGAAGTCTTCATTACTTGTTATGTGTTCAAGTAAGTGCTTTGAGCAGTAGTTTGCCACACGAGAGCCTGCATGACCATCATATACTGCGAAGAAGGACCATGTGTCCAAACCTTGAGGAATGCCAACAATGGCTGTGTGAGCATCTTCCATCTCCACTCTCCAACCCTGCATGCTGCTAAGGCCATAACGCAAGTCATTCCCTGCACCATGTGCATTATGTTTCTCTGTTTTTGGTTTATCCAAAAATGCACCCATTTTGCACTTTCCTGAAAGAAAACAAGAGACACACAAATAACGAGTTATTTGGAACATAAAAATTATGAACAAAATGCTTCAATTGGGAAAATACAGCACAGGACCAAAGGTAAAAAGATTTGTATTTAACCTGACTTCACTGCCTGTGTAAGCATATGCTAATATTTGTTTTCTGGTATAATAATAAAAAAAAAGCAACAGAAAATGTTTCCACGTAAAACACAATCGAATGCAATTTCCCAATTTCCAAACTTCTCCTTATAATGAAGCAGAAATCCATTTGTAAATTTGAAGTCACTATAGAATAAGTTACAAAGTAATTGCTATGCTCACAAGTTTTCAAATAAATTTCCATGACAAAAAGTGAACATTTATAAGATCACAGAATCTCAAACACATGAATAACAAACTGGAATAAACCAACAAGGACTCAATTTTGAGAGAGTGAGGAAAAAAAAAAAATCAGCATTCTTGCAAATTTAATATTTCTGAGGCTTGTGTAAATCTTGACCGCATTGTTGACGGGGAAGCTAACAATATGTAATAATTATTTTTGCACATACACAGCAATGATCTTTTAAAGACCATTTCCTTTAGAATTCTTGAAAATGTTTTTACCTGATTCTGGATCACGGTGAAAAACAAGTTAAATATTTTGATGTAACTGCCTGAAAAGCCCAAGTCGCTCAGTCATAGCATTAACATATTTGAATCTTAAATTGATGAAATGTTAAGTGATTGGCTTCATTTCATTGAATAAGTTCAAATGTCTTAACTCTACATAGCCAGTTCTTGCTATGAGGCCAATAACAGTATTCCAATCAGAACTACAATAAATAACGTTCCTCATCTCCTGTGATGCGATTTATCATGTCCACACGTTTAAAGTTCCACTTTTCTTCTGTCTTATAAAATGGAGCATATTGCCATAAGGTCAGACAAATTGCCACACAAACTTCAAATTATTAGTGTAGAACTTCATGTGAATTCAATACAATACTAGAAGATTTACAGGAATAAACTTGAGATCCATAACTATATCTCTCATTCTTTGTAAACATCTACCTAAGTAGTGTAAAATAAAGTACTGCGGATGCTGGAGATCTGAAACAAACAACAACAGAAATTGCTGGAGAAACTCAGGTCTGGCAGCGTCCATAGAAAGGGGTCTCAGGACTCGAAACGTTAACTCTGTTTCTCTCCACTGACGCTGCCAGATATACTGAGTTTCTACATCAGTAGTATAACATGATACCTGGTAAATAAGAGAACTGATCTCAACTAATTGTGAATGACAAAACCATTGTGATTCAGTAGGACAACATGCAAGTTGTAATGTTAATATCTGAAAATGTCAGCTCTCAAGTGCTAGAAACTGATTCAAAATTTGACTAACATTAGTATTTTGTAAATTCTAAAACATGCTTTAATAAATTGATATGACACCTGTGCACACTCACTGTGGAAGGAGTAAATCCATTATATGTGTGGCCTCCTCCTAAGGTTCTCACTAACACAAATGCATATCTCAAGCCAATTTGATTCACTCCACAAGGTATCAAGAAACAGCTGAAGACACTTGATACTACAAAGGCAAAGGGCCTGACAACATTCCAGCAATATACTGAAGAACCGTGCTCAGAACAAGTGATGCTGGAGTCAGACTGTTACAGTAGTGATAACACTAGCACTGGCCTGACAATGTGGACAGTTTTCCAGTTTACATCCTGACTACAAAACTAGGACAAAACCAACCAGCCTATAACCATCCTATCAGTATATCCGTGATCAAAATGACAGAACAGATTTTCAACACCGGTATCAAGCAGCACTACCTCTAACTAATCCACACATGATGCTCAGTTTGGGTTCCGAGGCAACTTGGCTCTTAGGTCATGACAGCCTTGGTCCAAACATGGACAGAAGTACTGAACTCCACGGTGAGATGAACGTGACTGCCCTTGACATCAAGACATGATTAGTACACTGTGGCATCAAGGAGTCCTAGCAAAATTGCAGTTAATGAGAACCAGGGGTAAACATACCACTTGTTGGATTGAAACCTAGTACAAAGAAAATGGTCGCTGTTGTGGGAGATCATCTCAGCTCCAGACCTCTCTGCAAGTGCTCTTCAGGGTACTGTCCTTGTCAAAATCATCTTCAACTGCTTCATCAATAACCTTCTCATAACTGTTGTGCCAAGCATGGGGATATCTACTGATAATCGCACAATGTTCAGCATCATTTGCAGCTGCTCAGATACTGAAGCCCAAAAGTAGCATGGCGCAGACAACTTTCAAGTCTAGGTTTGTAAGTGACAAGTGACACAAGTGCCAGTTAACAGCCACTGCCAACAAGAGAGAATGCAACCCTCTTCCCCTTAACATTCAGCAGCATTTCAATTGCTGAATCTCCCACTAACAACATCCAGGAGTTTACCTGTGACCAGAAACTGAAATGGATCAGACAAATACTGTGCTTACTAGAGCAGGCCAGAGGCTGAGGACTCTGCAGCAAGTAACTCACCTGACTTTCCAAAGCTAGTCCCTTGGCTAAAATGGCAGAATTTGCCCAGATAACTGCAGCTGCAACAACATTCAAAGCTTACCACCACCTAGGAGAAAGCAACCACTTGAGCAGCACCTCAACAACCACCTTCTACATTCACTCCCTCCACCAATGTACAGTGACAGCATTATGTACCAACTAGAAGATATGCTGCAGTAACTCACCAAAGTACGTTCTAGGCCTGCAACCTACCACTGTACCATCTGGAAGAAGAGAAGTAGATACATGGGACACCACAATGTGCAAGTTCCCTTCAAGCAACACACCACCCTGACTTCGAATTAAATCAACATATGTTGTCACTGTGTCAAATTCCTAGAACTCCCTGCCAATAGCACAGTGAGTATACCTACACCACAACAACTACAGTAGATCACTAACTTCATAGGCAATATGCAATAATTGCTTACCTAGCCTATAACTCCCAAACTGTGCACAAATAATGATTTGTCGTCAAATCTAACAATCTGAATTAGTAACGGACAACTCATTTTATTTCCTTTGCTAATGCAGATATAATGTGAACCATTGTTACATCAGAATTAAACCGTACAAAGTAGCATCTCAAATAGCTTCATATTCAAATAGTTTGCAAGACTCTGACGAAGCTGAAGTTGAGCTCCTCACCTTAGCCATTTTGCTTTTTATGTTTTGTAAAATAGAGGCTGACTAATTTAGGAGAAAAAAATATTATAGCTAGTCAGTGAAGGCCTCTGTTCTTAATCGCCCTTTCTCAAACATTAGTACAGTTTAGAAATTTTTTTAAAACTACATATGACTGATGTGAGTATTTTGACAGAATGGTTATAACCACTTCACTTAAAATTAGCATAGTCTAAGCAACTGAATTCTCGTACCTATCTTTCAGGAAATTTCTAGCTCCAACCTTCACCCACTGAAACAGCAGTCAGGCACATCTGTAAAAGCACCTCTGACAACATAACCTTGCAGGATGCTCTGAATGGTCCTTTGCCATCCATAATTCAGCACTGTACTGCCAGCTGCTAAGCTATTTCTACCATTTCTAACACTATGATCCAGCCCCAGATATTAGTAAATATGAAGTATTTTCAAGAATTATTTATACTGGCAAATTTAACTTGTAAAGATATACCTCTTCCCTTCCTTCTCATGCCCCACTTGAGAACTTCAAATAGATTATGCTGATAACACAATGCAGCACTAACAAGACTGTCTCGGATGTTAAATCAAAGATCCATGTGCGTGTTCAAGTGAAGATAAAAAAATTCCCAGGGCACCTTTCCACAACACAACGTTTAGGAAGTTTTTCTCTTGAGACATATTCCAGACAATTAACACCTCAAGAAAAAAACCCAACTAGATATTTATTTTGCATGCTGTTGAGGAATTTACGATGTACAAAACAATTTCGAAAGTGGTACAAAGGCTCTAAAAGACTTTGGGGCATCACATGGATGTAAAACTTCAAGTACTTTATCCAACAGTTCCTTCTTCCAACCACAAGAGGAACAGCAAATCATTGATGAACTGCAGCAAATCAGCAAAACATCTGGAGAATCAACAGGGGCAAAACAAGTTGACCACCCGTACCTAAGATAAATTTAAGACGCAGTGACTGCTTGATGATGCTTTCACTGAGAACAGAGAAGTGAAGAACAATACATTGAATTTCCACCCAACCATTACATCTACATGCATAATGTTACTTCAATTCAGTGGTATCCTTTCAAATCCACACTTTTGCAGCAGTAGGTTGACACTTGATAAGTAAAGGCATGAAAGATTATGGTTAGATGGAAATTTTGAGTAATCGTATCAGTCATTGTAAGCAGCAGAATGGCCTACTCTTGCTCCTAATTCACATATTCTCACGTTCTACTGCAAGTCCCAATTTTGTGGACGGCCCCTACTTGAAAATTCATGATTTATACAATGCTTTCATTCCGATTACATTTTATCAGCTAAGCAACTCTATACTATTGGTTTACAAGCACAATTTTCTAATCCATTTAAATAGAAATAATGAGAACTAATTTAAAAACTGTAAATGAAAACAATCTGCTTGATGCAACTGCCATCAGTATCCACTATTTGTTCAGGTAACTTTACTTTCAGAACTCTCTCTTGCGAATATTAGGGCACTGTAAGTAACTAGCGAGGGCACTACTGTTTGCTTGGGTTTATTCTGACATAAACAAGTTAACAACCTGCTTATTTGAAACTGAAAATAAAAGAAATGAAGTATTTTACTTTCATCAACACCAACCCCCACCCCATGACTATCTTTTCTTCATCGGTCCAATTTCTCATCTAGCCTGCCATCTCACCCCTACTTCCTTTGGTTGCCCCCAGATTCATATTTTGGACATTTATTTCATATTTGATCTCTTTTCTTACCACTCCCCACTAAACACGAACTAACCACCCATTTCGGGATTTTTTCAATGTATAATTCTGGCTCCTAACACGATTTGTGTTCAACGTCCCAAGATTAACAAAAACAAATAA
Source organism: Ginglymostoma cirratum (assembly GCA_024137785.1). Taxonomy (NCBI): domain Eukaryota; kingdom Metazoa; phylum Chordata; class Chondrichthyes; order Orectolobiformes; family Ginglymostomatidae; genus Ginglymostoma; species Ginglymostoma cirratum. The sequence continues at coordinate 25,136,398 of JAHRHZ010000019.1, read as the reverse complement.
GACAACACAGTGCAAACGAACCGCGTGAAAAATCGGCGAGACACTCGTCCACTGTTTCTTCAGCGTTGAAGTAACGCGCTCGACCCTTAACGACTGGTTAAGGCGCAGGAAAGGCCCAGGCTTTAAGCAGGGCCTAGGTCGTCATTTCCCGCTCGGTCGCTGCCATTTCACCGCGGTCCTAGCGCCCGACAAGTAAAGAAGTCGAACACTTTTTTCAAAATGCGACTTCACATGAAGTTGCAAAATCAGTCAGTTACACTGTCATAAGATATGAACTAAGTATCCTCAACTAGTCTAAGACATGTCCTCGCCCTTTCCATCCCTAACCGTACTGTTCCCCACTGCAAGTCAAGAGCACATCTGACCTCCGTCGGGGGCTTTGGGATAAAAATATCACGCCCCAAGTATATAATACAGTTAAATTCAAAAGGAAATGTCACTAAACACCAAAATGTCGTGAAAGCTACTTCCACGAACGGGGAAGACGCTTCTGAGACTATCAACCGTAAAATCTCGAGCACGATATTCTCACTGGCAATCTCCCGAATTCCACTTCGTAGAATACCTAATTTGGCTTTCTTCTTTATACCGTGTATCATGTAACACAATGTTCACTAATGAGCCGATTGCAGCAAAAACCCATTTAAAAGAACCATTCGTCAGAACAGCAAAATGAGTATATGTACGTTGGTCATCCGCGTCAATGCCATCGTAAGGCAAAAAAAGTGCAGTACTAAAACTGTGCAGCATCACTGCCACATCAAGTGTGCACTAAGATTTTCGAAGTCCCTCTTCTTTTTGTACTCTCAAGTCAGATTTCAATTTTTTGGCGAAGCTTGCAGAGCACACGTTATAATTTGAAGTTGTGTACATTTTCTTAAAATAGAAATACAAGATGCATGTAACTCAGCAAACTATGCTCGAAAATGTCTTAGGTACATGTTTTTACGTCAAACCAACTGTGTTTCAAATACATGAATGGAGTGTGTTTTATCCAAGTGATTTGCTTCCTAAATTACAAAACATTTCACAAAAGTTTCAACTTTTTTGTCCATTTCATGCCAAAGATGGTGGCAGCACAACAGACTCATCCACACTGTCCACTTTTTTCTCTCTTCCCTTTTCTTTACTCGGTTTCCTCTTTTTTAGTTTGTTTTTCCCTACTTTCTTACCTTCCAAAGAAAGCTCAGTTGTGGAGGCAGTGGCAGCAATGGCATTGCAGCTTCATCAGGTCTGGAGCATGGCAATGGCCGAGGCCTGCCACAGAACTTCGACAGTGGAGAGTGAGACCAACGACAGAAGAGTGAGCTCAATGCAGCACTGAGAGGGGTTGCCTGGCATCTGTGGCAGCAGCAAGTGCAGGCAGTCAAAAGTCTTCACAGACAGCAGGCCAAACTGAAGAAGATTGAGCTCTCACAGGGAGTGCAAATCCAGCATGGCTAAGCACGTAGCAAGGACTGCTGAACTTTTAACTTAATTTCTTTATTTTTGTACTAAGGACTGCAATATTTAACTTTGTACCTAAAATTTTGTACTGAAGTACCTTTGTACCTATGATGATGACGGAAATGGAGACACTCTGTACACTTTTCACTATATCCATATTCTGTACTTGAATACAAGTGACAATAAAATCTAATTCTCAATTCTAAAACTTCATTTCTCTTAACCTCAAAGAAGCAAACACTGCATATGTACACCAAACTTTTTAAAATAAGAACTGAATGTCAGAAGTTATACCCACTTCAAAAAAATACCAGATAAGTATTTCCCATTATTACTTTAATTGCAATGCAGATTTACTTGCCTCTCCATCTTAGATTTCCAATAATCCAATACGTTTACAGCTGTAATACTGGATTACAAATTAGATATGAAACACAGATTTATCCTCTTAACTAAGTTCTATAAATGTTCATCAGCTTTATTTTAACAGGTAAATGAAAAAAATAAAGGCATAGTAATTTACAATATAGAAATTTAAAGAGCACCAGCAAACTAAATAGGGAAACTGAATGTAGTAATTAAAACTGAAGACAAAAGGCAGGATAACATCGGCAGATATTGAACTCTGCAAAGTTGGTTGAAGGAATAAAGGAACTAACCCTAACTATTCAAAAATAACATCATTGCAATCACCATTCAACCTGTGGAGCATTCCCTGCAATTCCATGTGATCAGGGGTGATCAAACAATGTCTTTTACTCTACCTGTATCCATAACCCTGTATGCCACTGGTAATCAGAAATCCAGCAACCTCTACCTTAAACTAAAAAACCCAGCTCTGTAGTAGAGTATTCCAATAGTTCAAAACCCTTTCAAATAAAATAATTTCTTAAGCTGGAATTAAGCAGCATGCCCCTTAAAATTAAAATTCTAGAGTTAACAAGCATAGGAAACATTTTACCTGCAGCTTTCCTGTCTATCCCTTTAAGTAATTTGTAGGTTTTGACAAGATCATCTTTCCTTCTTTGAAACTCAAGGGAACACAAACCCAATTTGCTCGGTCTCTCTTAGCAGGACAGTCCCACCATCCCAGGAAAAAACTTGGTGAAATTCTGTTGCACTGACTCGACAGCAACTACTACTTCTTTCCCCTAGATAAGCAGACCAAAACTGTGCACAGTCCTCAAGGTGCTGTCTTCCAAGATCATATACAACGGAAGCAAGACTCAAGTACTCCTGTAATCAAAGCCTCACGCAATAAGGCTAACATTCCATAAGCCTTCCTAACACCTTGCTGCATCTGCATATTAAACTTCTGCAATTTGTCAACATGGACATCTAGGTCCCTATCTGCACCTATGCTTTCGAACCTCTTACCATATAAGTAACATTCTACATAACTACTTCTGCTACCAAAGTTGATATCTCATATTTTGCCACATGTTATTCCATCTGTCATGTTCTAGTCCATTCACTAATTCTGTCCAAATCCTCCTGAAGTCATTTTACATCATCTTCAAAACACACATTCCCACTAACCTTTGTATCATCAGTAAATTTGGAAGTATTTAATTTGGTCCCCACCTCAAAACCACTGAGTTATATTTTGAACAGCTGGGGCCCCAAGTACTGATCTTTGCCATGCTGGTCACAGCCTGCCAATGCACGAATGCCCCATTTATTTCTACTGGTTTGTGTCTGTTTGCCCATCTTTGATCCATAGCAGTATATGCACTCCAAACCCATGTGTCTAATTTTTCTAACCAGCTTCCCGTGGGGAATTTCATCAAAAGACTTCTGAAAATCTAAGTCTACATCCATCAATTCTACTTTATCAAATTTTAAAGTAAAACATCTTCAAAAAAAAAATTGATGAATTTTGTCAAACATTATTTCCCATCCGCAAACTCATACTGACTTTGCCAATCAGATCATCAACCAGGTGTCTATACCATCCTTTATAATAAATTCTAGCCCTTTCCTGACTACTGATAAAAGACCATTAGGTCTGTGTTACCTGTTTTAATCTCTCATTTCCTTCTTAAATTGTGGTGACATTTGCTACCTTCCAATGCACAGGAACCTTTCCAGTATCTGCAGAAGTTTAGAAGATAATCAATGCAGAGAAGACGCCTATTGGTACCTCCTTCAGAGTTCTGGGATGAAGAACATCAGGTCTTGAGGTTTCATCAGCTTTTAGCCCCACTACAATCTCTAGTACAATCTTATTCACGCTAATTTTCTTCAACTCCTCTCCCTAGCCACTTGGATCTCTAGTTCTGGGAGATTTCCGATATCTTCCTCAATGGAAACAAAAACAAAGTAATCATTTAGTTTCTCCCTCGTTTCTCAGTTCCTCATTAAAAATTCTCCTGACACTGCCTGACCCACATTCATTTTAGCCAAATGTTTCCTTATTATATACCTACAGAAGTTTTGACAATGTGTTTTCATTTTAGTAGATTGCATTCATATTCCGTTCTCCCTTTCCTGATCTTTCTTGGCCCTCCTTTGCAGTATTCTTAAAAACCTCCCTATCCTCAGAATTACTGCTACTGCTGGCAACTTTGTAGTCCTTTTTTCTTTTGCTCTCATACAATCCTGAATTCAGTTAGCCACAGCTGACTAACCGCTTTTGAGATTTTGTACCTTGAAGGAACGTACAGTTGCTTTAAGTTATAATTACAGACTCTCCATTGTCTCAGTACAGTCATGCCTTTTGAAGTATTTTCCCCAGTCTCCCCCAGTCAACTGATGCTTCATGTATTCATAATTTTGTTTTTTCAATTTTAACACCCTTGATCAGACTGAACTACCTCACTTTCAAATATAATGTAAAAGTTTACCATATTGTGATCACAGATCTCTGGTTGTCCTTTACAAGGTTGTTAATTAGCCCTTTTTATTATATAATATTTGAATTAAAATAGCATGTCCTCTAGTAAGCTCCTCAGCACACTCCTCCAGAAAATCATCCTCCACAGCTTCAGTTTACCTAGTCTATATACAGAATCAAGTCATCCACAATAACTATGTTGTTCATGCTACATGCTTCTCTCATCTCCTCATTAATACCACGCCCCACAATACTACTACAATTTGGTGGCCTACAAATAACACTAACCCATATGTGCTGTCCGCCACCATTTGTCAGTTTCACTTAAAGATATTCCACACATTGTCCATTACTAGTGCACTGATCCCACTCCTTATTATCAGTACAAGTTCACCTCTGTTTCTTTCTTGTTTATTGTTCATAAGCATCAAATTTCTTGAAAATTCAGCTCCTAGTCATGGTCACCATGCAAGCATGTTTCCATTATGGCAATGAGATCATAAACAAGTACCTCTTTTGTGCCTAAAGATGATCAATCTTGTTAAAAATGCTGCATGCATTCAAACAGAATGCCTTTAACTTTGTCTTTTAACATCATTCCACTTTCAAAGCATACTCTATGTTTTGCTTTGTTTCTCCTGTCTTCTAACACATTTTTGTCAAGCAAGGACATAATTAACAAATAGACTGCAAAAGAATACATTAAGGAAATAAAGGAAACAAAGGTAAGACTCATGTTAAGAATACAGTACAGACCAAATAGCAAGAATGATTTTGCAGGCAAATCTATGGAATAATCAAACTAAAACAATAAAGTAATCCGCCAAGAGTAAGTCCGAAAGGTGAGTAATTTTTACAATATTTACCGAAGTGGTGAGTGGCTCAACATACAATAAACCCAACAAGGGCAGGGATAGTGTCTCTTTTGCTAGACTCAGGAAAGAGAAATGGACCAGAGCGGACAAGTGAAACAAGCACAGAAGAGGGAATAATGATCACAAAATCATAAAGGTTTTTGGTAATAATTAAAGATAAACAGGTAAACCTAAAAAATATATAACAGAACAAGGTACTATGAAGAAATGAGGATATAAATAAACTGAAGAAAAAGAAATTGGAGAAAAGTTAGATGAACAGCAAACAATATTTAAAAAGGGACAGAGTTGAGGAGAGACAAAGATAAAATTTACTCTAAAGAAAAAGCCTTAAAATAAAAAAAGTACATAAACAATAAATAAGTCAGATGAAAATGAGACGAACATTAAACACCCCATTACTGAAAGAAATCATCAAGTTTTTATACACTTACAACAAAAATGAGATGATAGATAGTGGTAGGGCCGCTAAAGGATGAGCAAGACAAACACCGAAAGGATACTACTAAACTGGCAAAGATAGAGAGTAGGCATTTTGCCTCAGTTTTCACTGGGGCGACCAAGTGGATTGACAACAGTCGAGATAGAAGGGAAAAAATACTACACAAATTTAAAACAAAATGCAAATCCACAGACCAAGTCGTTTGACTTGCTGATGCTCAAAGAAACTAGGAACGAGACTGGAGCAGCACAAACATCCACATATAAAAATTCAACAGAAAAAATGAATAGTGCCAGAGGATGGGCAGACAGCAAATACAGTGCATATTTTGAGACATAGACAGATCTAATTCAGAAAACATTTATTTTAAAAATCCATTAATAAGTCAAAGAAGAATTTAGAAGAAATTTCTTTCTACAAAAGTTTGAGAATGTGAAATTCTCAGCTACTGAACTAATTAAGACAGTACTGACAGAAAGGGAGGCTTGATGTAAACAGAGAGAAGGAAAAGGAATATGCTGATAGTGTGGGATGGACTAATTAGAATGTAAAGCTGGTGCGCTATATAAACAATGGCATTGATCAGTTGGGTCAAGTGACATTTTGTATGTAGAATCTACAGAACAACTGGATAATTAAACAGTGGATTGCAAACTTTCTAGTTCACCGTTATTTACATCGATTTATTCAAATTACATCAAGTGTTTGAAATACCAGTAATATACATACACTTGTCACCACAGACAAAACATTACCAATAATGACAAAGGTCATTACCTGAAAACATTAACTTTCCTTCCTGTTTCTACAGGAATGGATACTACTGCCTGACCAGCTTAATGTTTCCAGAATATTCCATTCTTACTTCAAAATTCCAGCATCTGAAATATTTTGCTTTTTATTTCATTTTTAATTTCTGGCTTTTCATTTCCTGTTTCTTAAAGTTGCTTGTTAGAAGCAAAACTGATTTTGCAAAGATGACAACATATTATTAAAAATAATTTACTTCTTTAACATAATAAAATATCTGGGAACATTGTAAAATATGACACCAAGCCACCCAAGGATGTGTTAAGTTAGATGATATGGTCAAATGCTTGATTAAAAAGATAGATCTTAAGTAGTATGTGAAAAGGAGGAAAGCAAGGTAGACGTGAAGATGTGTAGGGCGCAAATTCCAGGGCTTAGGGCTAGGCAACTGAAAGCAAGGCCACCATTGGTCAAATAATAAAACTGGGTATGCTCGAGACAGAGGCCAGAATACACAAGACCAGATGTCCTAGAGAGCAGAGGCTGAAGAAATGACCAAAATTGGGAGCAGTAAAGCCAGGGAGGGACTTGAAAGCAAGAACAAAAATTTTAAAATCAAGTTCGCGTTTGAACAGGAGCAAAGACAGTGATAACAATATTAATAATTCCAAGTAATTATTGTTCAGGCGAGATCTTTATGAATTAGTCTCATGAAGGCCTATATCACAGACAGAAGCCTCCAAATAAACGTGTTGGACAGAGTCAATTTCAGAATTTAAGCCTTTATTGACCCGATTTATTCAACTAGCAGGACATTTAAGCAAAACATGAAAACTCAGTCTTGTGACAATCCATGCTTTCTGGTTTCTTCACAATTCAATGTTATGTTAGTCCAGCAGTTAGAATTTTCTAGAACTTAAGTCAGGATAAAACTTATTAATTATTATTATTAATTAACATTTTTTAAGACACGGATTCTAAGATTTCTAAGATTCTTCACATATTTGCATTACATACCCACTAATTAGAAAAACAAAATCACACGTTAGAACTTATTCTATTAGAATTCAATTTTTCCAAGAAATACCCTTCACAAAAGTAGTAAGGCAGTAAATTAGAAAATAATAGAAGGGTGCATGTTTAGCATGAGGGAAACTATGCCTTAGTGAGACAGAGGCCTCGTGAATATATTTGGACTTCCGGTTCAAAGTCAGTGATTGGGAGAAAAGAGCACTAAGTAACGATTACTAATAAAATACACTGACTGGGGAGTTCAGCGAAAGGCCAGAATGAAGTCCTTATTTGTTACTTCCTCAGTCTCCAGCCTGTGCTTTCCAATTTTGGACAGCTGAAGCAGTAAGTGGCATTGTTCAAAGCTGCAAATTTTAAATCAGTACTGTGAGCACTGCATTGTTTTATCAAAAATTATAACATCTACTGGCAGTGCCAACACTTATTGGGAATTGTAGGCTGTCCCAATTATTAATTAATAAGGATTAATTAAAAATTAGAGAGGTGGCAGGGCAGGTGACGTGTTGCAACTGCAAGAACATGGGAGCTTCTTGATATTGATACAAACCACAGCAAATGCTTGCAGGCACAGGAACTACAGCTCAGAGCTATTGAGATGGAGGCTGAGTTGCAGAAACTACAGTACTGTCAAGGAGGGGAAAGTTAACTGGGCACTTCATTCCAAGAGATGGTCATTCCCATTAGGACAAAGGTCTTCTGATTTGGTCAGTGGTCAGGGACATGAGGGTGTGACTATAAATAAGACAGGTAAGGGATCCATAGGACTGCAGCACAGGACACCCAGACTTTGCAGCTGTCCAACTGGTTTGAGTTTTCTCAACTAATTTGGATGAGAGTTCAGAGTTGATGTGTTAAGTGACCATGGCACTGCAGTACAAGAAGCTATTTGGGAGAGTGATCTTGTAAGAAGTGGGCAACAATAATAAGGGACAATATCATCAAATGATTAATGTTATTCTCTGCAGTGAAGAATGTGATTTCAGATGTCATATTGTTTACCCAGGGCCAATGTCCAGCTCTGAGCTGGAGAAGAGCTTGTAGTTCAGGCTGTAGACTTGCTCGCCAAGCTGGTGTGTTTGATTGCAGACGTTTTAATCACACTGCTAAGTAACATCGTCAGAGCACCTCCAGTGAAGCATTGGTGTTCTGTCCCACTTGTGTTTTTTGTATGCCTCGGTCGGCTGGGGTGGTTGGCATCACTTCCAGTTGTGCTTTTCAGTAGTCTGTATATCGAGTCCAGTTCAATATATTTGTTGATCCATAACATAATATCCATAAACATTGACCTAGCCAAAGACACAATTGCCACACTGCTGGACAAATCAGGAAGACAGACATCCCATAACACCAACAGCATCAACAAGGACAGCATCCTGACACTGCTGAATCTGTGCCTCACAACCCACTTCACCTTCAACGACCATACATTCAAACAAATCAACGGAACACCAATGGGATCCCCGATATCAGGAGTGATAGCAGAAGCGGTCTTGCAAAGATTAGAATGGACAGCGCTCCACGCTAACCAACCCAAACTCTGGGTCCACTACATAGATGACACCTTCGTGATTATCAAACGCACAAGACCAGAAGAAACCCACCAATGCAAGCAATTTCCTCACCAGAATACCCTCACATTACCCTTCCTAAACGAAACGGTGGAACATAAGATTAGCAGGGAACTCCAGACCAGCATATGCAGAAACACCACCCATACAGACCAGATACTTTATTACTCCAGCAACCACTCCAACACCCATAAACAGAGCTGCATCAGGACGTTATTCAAATGAGCCACAACACACTGCAGCAACCCGGAATTGCGGAAAGCAGAACATGAGCACCTACACAGAGTTTTTAAAAGGAATGGATACCCAAAAAGCACAATTTGCCATTACCTCCGCAATAAACCACAACATGGCCAGACACACTAGTCACCCTACCGTACATCAGGGACATATCAGACATGACCACAAGACCACTCAGACCCTTAGGTATCAGAGCAACCTACAAACCAACAACCACCCTACTGGCAAATGTAAAGGATCCCATACCCACAACCAATAAAACCAATGTAATACACAAAAATACCATGCAAGGACTGTGGAAACTTTACATAGGCCAAACTGGAAGAAAACTGACAATAAGGAATACACAAATAACCAACTAGCTATCAAGAGACATGACCAGATCTCACTGGTCTCAGTATACACTGACAAAAAAAAAGGACACAAATTTGACTGGGACAACACATCTGTAATAGCACAAGCCAAACAGGGACATGCCAGGGAATTCCTGGAGGCCTGGCATTCCAACTAGAACTCCGTCAACAAACACACTGAACTGGATCCGATATACAAACCACTGAAGAACAGGCCCAGAAGTGATGCCAACCACCCCAGCAAACTGAGGCATATAAATAACAAGCAGGGCAGAAGACTGATGCTTCACTAGAGGTGTACCGACGATGTTACCTAGAAGGGTGATGAAACGTCTGCAATCAAAAGCACCAGCTTAGAGAACAAGTCTACAACCTCATCCACAGCCCGAGCTGAAAATCTTCCAAAAACTTTGAAGAACTTAGTGGTGGGAAGGGAATGATCCAGTGGTCATGGTTGACATCACTGCCAATGACATAGGTCCAATTTGGACAGAGGCTCTGCTGCTGGAGTATGACAAGTCAAGCAGAATTTCAAAAAGGTAATGATCTCTGGATTCCTACCTGAACCACATGCAAATTGAGAGAGGATGAAAAAGATTACAATGCATGGCTTAAAGACTAGAATGATGTCGGCACAATTACAACTTTTAAAAGACACTTAGATTTTAAGTACATAAATAGGAAAAGTCTGAACGAATATAGATATGGGCTAGGAGCAGGCAGGTGGGGCTAGTTTAATTTGGGATTATGTTCAGCATGGACCATTTGGATTGAAGGGTCTGTTTCCGTGCTGTATGACTCTATGACTCCATTAGACCATAAGACATAGGAACAGTAATAGGCCATTCAAACCAGAGTCTGCTACAACATTCAATGAGATCACGGCTGATCTGATCATCCTCAATTCCATCTTCTTGCCTTTTCCCAATAAACTTTGATTCCCACAGTGATTAAAAATCTGTTGACCTTAGCCTTGAACATACTTAATGACACAGCCTTGACACCCCGTTGCAGTAAAAAATGCCACAGATTCACAACCTTCTCAGAGAAGAAATTCTGCCTTAATTTTTAAAATGAGCAACGCCTTATTTTGAGATTTCACCATCTGGTTCTACACTGTCCCACAAGGGGAACCTCTCCACGTCTACCCTGTCAAGCTAAGAATATTGTATGTTTCAATAAGGTCACCTCTCATTCTAAATTCCAATGAATACAGATTCAACCTACTCAACTCCTCCCAAGACAGTCCCTCCAGATCTGCTATCAGCCCAGTGAACGTTCTCCAGACTACCTCTAATGTCAATATATCTTTTCTTAGATAAAGAGACCAAAACTGTTCAAAGTATTGCAGCTGAGGTCTGAACAGAGTCTTATACAGCTTAAGCAAAAACTTCCTACTTTCATACTCCGGTCCCTTTGAAATAAAGGCAAACATTCCATTTGTCTTCCCTATAACCCGGTGAACTTTAGATGCCTGCTTTTTTGCAATCCATGGATGAGAACTGCCAAACCCTCCTCTTTATTAATGACCTGGATGAGGAAAGTGAATGTATTATAGCCAGGTTTGCAGATAAGTAGGAATGCAAATATTGCAGATGACACAAGGAGCCTGCATAATAGTGCAGAAAAGTTAAGTGAGTATAATAAATAATTATGGCAATAATTCCACAGGGATCAGTGCTGGGGCCACTGTTGTTTGTGATATACATAAATGATCTGGAAGAGGGCATAAGTGGTCTGATCAGTAAGTTTGCAGATGACACGAAGATTGGGGGAGTAGCAGAAAGCATAGGGGATTGTCAAAGAATACAAGAGAATATAGATAGACTGGAGAGTTGGGCGGAGAAGTGGCAGATGGAGTTCAATCCGGGCAAGTGTGAGGTGATGCATTTTGGGAGGTCTAATTCTAGAGCGAACTATACTGTAAACGGAAGAGCCTTGGGAAAAGTTGATGTGCAGAGAGATCTGGGAGTTCAGGTCCATTGTACCCTGAAGGTGGCTGCACAGGTGGATAGAGTGGTCAAGAAGGCATATGGTATGCTTGCCTTCATCGGACGGGGTATTGAGTATAAGAGCTGGCAGGTCATGTTAAAATTGTACAAGACTTTGGTTCGGCCGCATTTAGAATACTGTGTACAGTTCTGGTCGCCACATTACCGAAAGGATGTGGAAGCTTTGGAGAGGGTACAGAGAAGGTTTACGAGGATGTTGCCTGGTATGGAAGGTGCTAGCTATGGAGAGAGGTTGAGTAGGTTAGGACTGTTTTCATTAGAAAAAAGGAGATTGAGGGGGGACCTGATTGAGGTCTTCAAAATCATGAAGGGTATAGACAGAGATAAGCTTTTTCCCAGGGTGAGGGATTCAATAACGAGGGGTCACACGTTCAAGGTGAGAGGAGAAAAGTTTAAGGGGGATACACGCGGAAAGTACTTTACACAGAGGGTGGTAGGTGCCTGGAACGCGTTGCCAGCAGAGGTAGTAGAGGCAGGCACGGTAGATTCATTTAAGGTGCATCTGGACAGATGCATGAGTAGGTGGGGAGCAGAGGGATACAGATCCTTAGGAATTGGGCGATAGGTTTAGACAGTGGATTTGGATCGGCACAGGCTTGGAGGGCCGAAGGGTCTGTTCCTGGGCTGTAAGTTTTCTTTGTTCTTTGTTCTTTGTTCTGTCCATGTTGACATACTGCCTCCTACACTATGAGTTCTTATCTTATTTAGGTAGCCTAATGTGTGGGCACCTTATCATGAGTGGCATATTATCATATGTTTTCTGAAAATCCAAATATATTACATCCACTACTTCCTCTTTATTTATCCTGCTTGTGGCCCCCTCAAAGAATTCTCGTAAATTTGTCTGCACGATCTGCCATTCAGGAAGCCATGCTGACTCTGCCTGATCATGTTATGGATATCTAAGAGCTCTGCTATTAAGTTCTTTATAAAAGGCTCTAACATTTTGCTAGGGCCCCTTGCTGTTAGTAGCGTACATTATACCTCCTGCATTCATATCTAGACCATTAATCAACCAGTCAAAACAACAGACAAAAAAATTGGTGTTGTGGTAAATGGCGAGGAGGAAAGCCTTATACTACAGGATAATAAACACAGCCAGGTCAGATATGATGAACAGTGGCCAAAGGAATTTAATCTTGAAAAGTGTGTGGTTATGCATTTTGGGAGGACTAGCAAGGCAAGGAAACATACATTGAATGGTAGGACCTAGGAAGTACAGAAAATCAGAAGGACCTTGGTGCACATGTCCATAGATCCTTGAAGGCAGTAGAACCCAAGTAAATAAGATAGTTAGAAGCAAGTATCCCGTATACTGCCTTATTAGTCAAGGCATTGAAAAGAAGGGCACACCAAGTTATGATGGAACTTTATGTAATGTTCATGAGGCCACAATTGGAAATGATAATATGCAGATCAGGTCATCACACTTCAGGAATGGACGTGACTGCACTAGAGATGAACAATTCAATTCTGAACAGGGACTAGATAGCCTGGGGTTGTTTTCCTGAGGGAAGGCTTAAGAAGAACCTGGTTGAGGTGTACAAAAAGTTATGAGAAACACTTCCCCTTAGTCGAGGATCAAGTTTACAAGGGACAGAGTTTACAGGGGATTGGAGGAAAAATGTTTTCACCTAGAGGGTGCTGGGTGTCTGAAACTCTCTGCCTAAAACAGGAGAGACACACACGAATCCTCAAGACATTTAAGTCGTATTTTGAAGAGCACTTGAAATGCCATAGCGTAAAGGCTGTGGGCCATGTGCTGCAAAATGGAAGTATAATATACATACTCGATGACTGGCACAGAACAATGGGCCAAAAGGCCTTTTTCAGTGCTGTGAAAACTGTATGATGTTAGTTCAGGTGATGTGTCAACACTGCAGCATGAGTGTGCTTCTGGATGCCATTTCATCCAGGACAAACACATCTATTGTTAAGTGTTTGAAGTTTAAGCATCTTCAACTCAGAGTTCACAAATTGGAAGTTAAACTACAAACATTGCAGCACATAGCAGGAAGGGGAGGCTACTGGATTCCTTGTACAAAAAGGCAATCACAATTGGGTCTTCTGATTTCATCAACAATTGGCGACAGGAGGGTGTAACTGTGAGTGAGGCAGTTTAAGAGGTTCGAAGGGCAGGAGTGTCAGCCTCTGCAATTGTCTAATAGGTTTGAGGTTCTCTTCACCTGTGTGGATGTGCAAACTGACCATGGTGTTGCAGTACAGAAAGTTATTCAAGTGAGGGAAGCATCATAGAATGAGTAGTAGGTGACAGCATAGTGTGGAAGATTGATACCAATCTCTGCAGCAAAGAGCAAGAATTCAAATGCCTTCCTAGTGCCAGAGTGTCAGACATCTATTCAGGTCTGGATAGGGGATTTGCACTGCAATGTTTTTTTTGTGGAGAGGTGGGAAAGACAGGAGGATTCTGTGGTGATGATCCATGTCAGTACCAACATCGGCAGAAGCAGGGAAAAGGTTCTGCAAAGAGGAACTAGGCATTAAATTACAAAGTAGGGCCTTAAAGGTTGATAACCTCTGGATTGTAATTGGATTAGCATTCGATTTAGCAAAGAGTGTATAAAATTAACAAGACAAACATGTAGCTCAAAGGCCGGTGCGGGAGAAGTGAGTTCCAGTTCCTGGGCCAGTTCCTTGCTAAGCAAGTGCTCTTACTAATCACATAGCTACAAAAGTAGAGAGGGCCTTAAACTACATCGTAGGGTCAAGGGATCAAACATGGAAGGATATGGTGTATCAAATACTGGGACAAGGTAGGAAAATAGAAATAAATCTCAAACCGCATACGATTAATAACAAAGTATACAAACAGAGTTCATGCTGAAATGAATAAATAGGATTTGGAAGACATTACAGAGACATGCTCCAGAATAACACAGACTGAATCCTAGAACTGCAACATACACAGCGTTCAAGAAAAACAGGAAACTGGGTAAAGGTGGAGGGCTAGCACTGTTATTTAAGATTAGCTTGGATTATAGTTACACTTGGATTTCCCATAGGCATTTGATAAAGGTGCCATTTTACAGAAAGTAAAAGTTCATGTTATAAGGGTAACATATTAGCATGGATAAAAAATTGGCTGATAGTCTGCAGAAAACAATTTGCAGAAATGAGTCTTTAGTAGACTGGTAGGATGAGCAAAATGGAATACTGCAGGAGTTTGAGCTGGTGATACAATGTTTTACAATTTACAATAGCCCGGATAAGGGGTGTGAAGACCTGCTTGCCAAAGTTGCAGGTAACGCTAAGATAGGTATGAACTATGTTGTGAAGACGACACAAGGAAGTTGCAAATTAATGTAGATAGGTTGAATGAATGGGCAAAAATTTGGCAGTTGGTGTATAATCTGGGAAAATGTGAAGTTATTCACTTTATCAGGTAGAACAAAACAACAGAGTTATTAATCAAATGAAGAATAACGGCAGAATTCCAAGTGCACATGGATTTCGGTGTTCTGGTACTTGATTTCCAAATCCTTAGTATGCAAGTGCAGCAGGGAATCAAGGTGGCAAATGAGTGACGTCATTTTATCCAAGAGGAACTGAATATAAAAGGAAGGAGACAGAAAACTGCATAAGCTGGAATCCAAGGTAGATAAACCAGAAGCTGGAAGAACACAAGAAGCTAGGCAGCTTCTAGGGAAAGGAGAAGTCAACATTTCGGTTATTACTGTTCTTCAGGACTGGATGTGGGGGTCGGGGCAGCTTCAGATAATGAGCGAGGTTAGGGAGGGCAGCAGAACGGTAGTGATGGATGGACCCGATAGTAGGTGTGACCTGGTTAGTGATGGGAGGGATGAATCTGGTTGGTAGCTGGAAGGGAGGAGAAGGTCAGTCGGTGGAATGGGAGGGAGGAGGCGGGGGTGGAAAAGGAGCCGGGGATGGGTGGGAAGATTATTTGGAATTACAGAACTCAACGTTAAGTCCTCTGGGCTGTAGGGTGCTTAGGCTGAAGATAAGGTGTTCATAGATCATAGAATCCCTAGAGTGTGGAAACAGGCCCTTCGGCCCAACAAGTCCACACTGACCCTCAAAGCACCCACCCAAATCCATCCCTCTATAACCCATCTAATCTACACATTCCTGAACACTACAGGGAAATTTAGCATGGCCAATCCACCAAGCCTGCACATCTTCTGGACAGTGGGAGGAAACCAGACCACCCAGAGGAAACCCATGCAGACACGGAGAGAATGTACACAGACAGTCGTCCGAGGACGGAATTGAACCAGAGTCCCTCAAGCAGAAACAATCCTAACCTATTCAATCTCTCTTTGTACATCAGACCCGTGTTCCACGAATCAGCCTGGTAAACCTTCGCTGCACTCCCTCGAGAGCAAGAGCATCCTTCCTCAGAAATTGTGCAAAATATTCCAGGTGTGGTCTCACCAAGGTCCTGTACAATCGTGACAACACACCCCTGCTCCTATACATGAAACCTTTCATGATGAAGGCCAACATACCATTTGCCTTCTTTACTGCTTGCTGCACCTGCATGCTTACCTTCAGCGACTGATGCACAAGGACACCCAGGTCCCGCTGCACACTCCCCCCTCTCAATTTACAGCCTTTCGGGTAGTAATCTTTCTTCTTGTTTTTGCTTCTGCAGTGAATAACCTTATACTGCATCTGCCATTAATTTGCCCATTCACCCAACCTGTCCAGATCATGCTGAAAGATCTCTGCATTCTCGTCACAGTTCGCCCTCCCACCCAACTTGGTATTATCTGAGATGTTACATTTTTGTTCCCTCATCTAAATCATTAAGATATATTGTGAATAACTGGGGCTCCAGCACTGATCCACGTGGCACACCACTAGTTACTGCCTGCCAATTTGAAAAGGACCCATTAATTCCTACTCTCTGTTTCCTCTCTGCCAACCAGTTTCCTATCCATCTCAATACGCTTCCCCCCCAATCCTATGCGCTATACTCTTGCACATTAATATCTTATGTGGCATGTTGTCAAACGCTTTCTGAAAGTCCATCGACTCCCCCTATCTGACTGGATTCATCCCTCCCATCAACCAATGAGGTCATACCTACTATTGGTGTCCACGTATCACCACCATTCCACTACAATTACACCCCAACTTATTCTGCAGCTCCCCCTACCCCCACATCCAGCCTTGACGAAGGGTAATACCCGAAATGTTGACTTCTCCTTTCCTCCAGATGCTGCCTGGCTTGCTGTGCTCTTCCAGCTTCCTGTTTGTCTATAAAAGGAAGGAGGTTACGTTTCAGTTATACACAGAGTTGGTGAGGTCGCATTTTGAAAAACGATGTGGCTTTGGTCTCCTTATCCAAGAATGTGAATGCATTGGAGGTGGTTCAAATGTTGTTCACTAGATTGATACCTGGAATGAATGCGTTGTTCCATCAAGTTGAACAAGCTGGGCTTGTTTCCACTGGAGTTAACAAGAGAGAGAGGTGGCACAATAGAGGTGCATAAGATCCTGAATGGTCTCGAAAAGATGTTTTGTCTTGTTGGTCAGTGCAAAACTGGAGGCAGTTAATAAGTTGATACTATTAGATCAGAGATAAGAACTTTACTCTCTTGGATGGCTTTGCAACTTTGAAACTCTCTGGATGAGAAGGCAATGGAGGCTCTGTCAGAGAGTTCACTTTAAGATTGATGTTGACATATTCTGGTCAGGCTGGAGAAAAGGCAGGAAAGTGAATTTAAAAATTATCAGATCAGCCGTGATCTCGTTAAATGGCAAAGTATGGTCAAATGGAAGCAGAGGTAGCCAAAACATTATGGTGAACAAAAAGTGAAAAATAAGAGTATGAGAAAAGATGGCAATACATAATTAATCAGGGCCAGACTAGATGTATTCAGGCATACAGATGAAAACACAGATGAATACCATGGAAGCACAGGCAATAACTTCCAACCATGATGTGCCAGAGGAATTTGAGAATTGCAAATGTTACACCCTTGCTCAAAATAGGATGCAAGGGTAAATCCAACAACTACTAACCAATCAGTTTAACTTCAATGCATGTCAGCTTTTGGAAATAATAATCCTGAACAATGTTGATAGTCACTTGGACAAGGATGGATTTATTTGAAAGATAATTTGTATGGATCTGTTCCAGGCAAAGTGTTTAATCAACCTGATTGATGAGGTAACAGAGCAGATTGATGACAATAAAGTGGCTGATTCAGTGTACATGGACATTTGATACAGCATCACATAAGAGGTTGAACAGCAGAAGTCAGACTCCATGAAAAACAAACAGTCAATGGAAGAGCAGATACAAGGCTGGCTAAGTCACATGAATTCTGAACAGTGAACAATTGCTTCCTCGACTGGAGGGGGTTACATAGTGGAGTTTCCCAGGTGTCAGTATGAAGATCAGTGTTTTTTTTTCCCGTCCCCATGATTAAAATGTGGCACAACTGCATAATTTAAAAAATTGCAGATAGCTCAAAACTTGCAGGCACTGAACGAGGAGGATAAGGATTGACTTTAAGAAAACAAAGACAGACTCAGGGACTACACAAATATGTGGCAAATGAAACTGCAAGGTGGAGATGTGTAAAGTAGTGCATTTTGGTAAGAACAATGAGGGGCAATTCAAAACGAACGGTAAGATTCTAAAGGGAATGCAGGAACAGAAACACTGAGCAGGATAGGTGCACTAACCCTTGAAGTTGGAGAGATAAGTTGAAAAAAAGTGTTAAAAGGAATACATATATGGCCTGTATAAATAAAAGCAGAAAGCAGTTATGATAAAATTATCAAACACTGAATCAGCCTCAACAAGACTGTTGTATCCAATTGTGAGCACCACATTGAGGGATGTGAAAGCTCTAGAGACAGCACAGAAAACATCCTTAAGAATGGTTCCAGGAATTTGGAGTTTTGATTTAATTAAGGAGACTTCAAAAATTTCTAAGAGGCAGATCAGGTTTAACTAAGCTAATTTAATTTTTTGATGAAATAACAGAGAAGGTTGAAGAAGGAAACAAAGTGGCTGTTACCTATATGGACTTCAAGAAAGCAGTTGACAATTTACAATAAAGGCTGATTAATAAAATGAAAGCTCATAGATCAGGAGAATCACTGTCAGTTGGATGAAAAAAAATTGCTTGGAAGTCAGAAAGTGGAAGACAGCAAGTCATAGTAAACAGTTATTCTTCAGACTGGACCACCGTGAACGGAGGACTTCTCTTAAGCACCACTGCCTTCTCAATATGATTTAGATATTCAAATAAAATACATTATCAGTTATAAACTTGGAGATATGATTAGCCCTGAGGACGATAACCTACTGGTAACAGAATACAGTAGACTAACACAACGAGCAGATAGTGACAGAGAAGTCCAAAGTGATACATTTTGGCAGAAAGGACAGGTAGAATATTTCAGCACAACTGACAATGTGTACAGAGGGAGAAACATAGGAATTCATGAGGGCTGATTTTTGAAGATGGGTAGACATAGTAAGGAAGTAGCTAGCAATGCATAAAGAATCTTGCAAATCATAGATAGAGGTAATGAGCACAAAGATCAGGGAAGTTATGTTCAACATTTATAATGCTTTGGTCAAGCCACAGTTGAAGTATTACATCCAGCTCTGATCACCATCTTTAGGAAGGATATTAGGTGTGTCAAGAGGATGCAGAGGACACTAAATGGTTTCTGTGATGAAGAATTTTAGCGATAAAGGTTAGCTGGAGACGCTGTGTTTATTATCATAGAGAAAAGATAAGTGTGGGGAAATCTGAAGATCTACAGGCATAGATTAGACAAGAAAATCTATTCTGACTAGCTGATGGTACAAGGACCAGAATACACAGCTTTAAAGATTTTAGCAAGAGTCACAGGAGAAATGCAAAGAAGATCCATTTGTATGCAGGCAATTTAAAATGATCCGGAACTTGTTGCCTAAGTGGGCAGACAATGGCCTAGTGATATTATCACTAGACAATTAATCTAAACACCCAGGTAATGTTCTAGGAACCTGGGTTCAAATCCCTCCAAGGGAGTTGACAGTCTAATGACAATAATGAAACTGTTGTCGATTGTCAGGAAAATCTCACCTGATTCACTGATGCCTTTACGGAAGCAAACTGCCATTCCTTACCTGATCTGGCCTGCATGTGACTCCAGACCCACAGCAATGAGACTGACTCTTAACCGTAGGGATGGGCAATAAATGCAGGTGTTGCCAGTGCTGCCCACATCCCATGAATGAATAACAAAGAGGGTGATCAGTTATGTGAATAGATTGGCAAAATTATATGGTTGGCCTTAGAAAAGGAAAGGTCAACAAGAGATTTGATGGAAAATCAACAGCAACATGACCTTTTACACAGGGCTTTTAAAAGTCTGCAATGTGCTGCTTAGTGTGTTGGGGCCAAATTCAATGGTGGCTCTGAAAAGTGAATTGTACATACATCTAAAGACAAAACGGTCTGTAAATGGGCATAGAGTAGGGATGTCATCACGTAGTAGGATCTGACAGGCTACACTCCCTAAATTATTCCTGTTGCTGCACAGATCTCCAAGGTCCACAGTAACAACTTCTGGAACCAGAAATCCATGTCAATTGGCATGCACAGATCCTCTGAGTGGTCTTGCAGCTTAGAGAGAATGTTGCCGGCAGGGATGTCCAAGACCAAATGAAGTTAGATGACGGTGATTATATGTTTAAGGGATAATGGAGTAAGAACTGGATGTATATGCAGAACAAGTAACAGAGTTTTGTCATTTGAGAGTTGGACTAAAACTGTCAAAAAAGATAGATGTCTGGACACTATCTAACCAACTTTTAACCTCTAATATCTATCTGCTCTCGCAGAGAAAGTTTAGCTGTTTGCAATTCAGAATAGGGCCTCAGAAAAAGATAAAGCAGCTTCCAAAACTATAATTAAGGGACTGCAAGTCTAATTGGAAAAGTGTATTGGCTGGGCACCCAAACAAGGCCAGATGCCAGTTTTGAAATCTTCGAGCTGAGTATGACTATGAAAGATCTCAAGGCAGAAAACATGAGAAAAAAATTCAAAATACAACATTGAGTTTTGAAATTTCTATCATTGGAATTGGGAATTGCCAGGAATACGCAACTGATTATTTTAGTGATATTTCTTTCGCATATCTGTGATGGGTTCTTAAGTGCAGGAGAGTTTATTATTCTTCTTTTGGGATGGGTGGTGAATGCTTTTCAGGTTGCAGAGTTAAAAAATTCAAACAAACAGTCAGAAGTATTTTTTCAGCAGAAATTCACTCTGTTGTTGAAGAAGTCGATGTAGTGCATTTATTCACAAAAATATTGGAAGAAATTCTACAAAACAAAGATTCAGCAGTTATTACGCATGGAGTACTTCACTGATCTTATATCCATTGATAAATGTGACAAAATGCATGAGTGAAAAAAGGGATTGGTATTGCAGTTTAAAATAAATTGAGGACAGAGAAATTCCAAAATTGAAAGCCAATAGCAGCATTCGATATTTTGATTGCTTTAATCAAGAAAGGAGCAGACTTTAAAAATGCAAATATTGGAAAAAGGACATTTGGAATTCAAATGAGTATAAAATGGAAAATGTTAACATTGTATTTTTGTTTTGTTAATTTTTCATTATTGAACATTAACTTATTTCATAAATAATAATGGTGAATATCTAGTACAGTTTGGCAGGGCTGCCAAAAATGAAATAGAATTCATAAACAAGTGTATGATAATTGATGGATAATTGGGTGAGAACTGGGTATATATATTTCAAAAACAACTCATCAACATATTGAAATTTTGTGCTGCAAGTTGAATAAAACCGTGATTAGAAAAGTATATGCATGTATTCTAGCTATCTAACCTTTAACCTTTGGTGTCTATCAGGAGAGCAGGGAAAGCTGAGTGAAGCCATGGAAGGATTCTGGAACAAAGACAAGAATTTTAAGTTGCTGCTTGACCAAGTGGTAGGTCAAGAAGCACAACGGCGATTCGGTGAATGGGATTTGATCAGAGTTAAGGAACAGGCAAAGTTTCAATGGCCTCACCTTAAATTGGACAGAATGTAGGAGGCCAGCCAGGAGATGATCAAGGCATTAATGACAGCTTCGGCAGCAGACAAGCTACAACACGAGAAAAGTTAGACTATATTATAGACCTGCAAACAGGCAATCTTACTGATGATGTAAATGTACTCCAGAAGCTCAACTGCAACACCAAGACAGCAAACAAGCTGGCTTAGTGCCAATCTACTGACAGGGAGAGGGGGGTGGAATTTTGAGGGTACCAATAATAAAAAACGCTCAATCTTGTCACTATATGAACTGCAAAGATCCAGCACTGATTTTGGATAAGCAGTATAATTTATCAGCAGTGCAGGAGTCAAGAGAGGTTGCTGTAAAGCAGCACTGTGTGCCATCAGCTTAGAAGTAGAAATTAACACTCCTTTCAGATCAAGTCCGAAGGGCTACATGCAAATGAGAAATAGGAGGGAGCAAGATATATCCTTGGGGAAAACCAGGGGTAACACTGCAGAAGCAAGATGATAAGTCTCTGAAAGTGATATCCTAGCTAGGACAGGATAGTTAAGAAAGGAACCAGGTGACAGCAGTCACACACAATTGGTTGACAGTGGAGAGGGATACAGGTCTCTTGTTGTGGTACAATGATAATGACCCTATTTCTGAGCCAGGACGTCAGGGTTCAAATGTAACTGCTCCCAAAGTGCGTAAAAGCATCTCTGGCCGAGTCAATTAGAACATTTGTCAGTGAAGAGGTGTTGGGGAAGGATGGACTGGTCAATCGTGCCAGAGGTTGCAGACAGGTCAAGAAGGAAAGTTTACTTTTTTCATAGTGATATAGAGTGTCATTTGTGACTTCGCTAAGAGCCTTCTTTGGTGCTTTGGCAGGGGTGGATTTGAAGGATACCAACATTAGGTTCTGATAAAGGATTTTGCCAGCAATACATTTGAGAAATTCAGAAAAGAAAGAAGGAAAGTATTATTCCCATTAGCTGATCTTAGAGGGAACAGATACTAATGGTTTTGGGCAAGATATGCAAGGGTGATGTAGAAAAGAACATTTTTTCTATGGTTTATGTCTGGAACCTGCTCCCAAAGAAGGTGGTAGAAGCTGAGACAATAACTTATTTAAAAAGCAAATTTGATTATCAAAAGAAAAATTTGCATGGCTATAGAGTGACAGCCAAATAGACAATGCCAATACAAGTCCTCTGCAGAGCAATGGGTAAAATGGCCTCTTTCTGTACCATATGAATCCAACCATTTGGTGACTGTTGGAGCTGATATATGCACACTGGCTGCTGTGTTTCCTACATGAAACCAGCCATGAGATTTCAAAAGTAATTCACTAACTGTAAAAATGCTTTGGGATTTCCGGAGGTCATGAAATATGCTACATAAATCCAAGTCCTTCTTTCTTAATGGTATGACCGTGGAGTTCTAGCATCAGATAGCTGGATAATTTTTGCATCCTCTCTATATGATGATCATACTGCAGACTGTACTCAAGTGCAGACAAACCAAAGTTCAATATAATTTTGTTTTCACTCCTCTACTTTGAAATCTATCTTTTTAAGAAATAACCTTTTTTGGCTGGTTTGTAATGGCTTTATTGATTAGTGTTGTACCTTTTCATAAATTAGTACTGCCCAATTCCTTTAGACCTCTACCATTGACATTATTTTCTTTTACATTGGACCAGTTTGATAGAAGAGCCTGTTTTGCTGCTTTAAATATTGTATAATGCACTATGGGAACTCTGTGGTTTTCTTACCAATAAATCACATTTACTCATGTTGAAATTCATTTACCAATTATACATGCACATTTTTCAAGTTCAATGATTTTTTTTTAAAGAAACAGTTCTCTTCAGTGTTGACAATCCCTCCCAACGTTGTCGCCTGCAAATTTTGAACTTTTGCTTTTGATTCCAAAAATCAAAACTGTGAACAACAGCAGATCCTTCACATTTGTTTATGTAGAAAGCAGGAACAGGATTAGGCCATTCAGTCCTTTGAGGCTACTCCACCATTCATTATGGTCATAGCCGGTCATCCAACTCGATAGCCTGTTCCCATCCCACCACCTGCTCCAAAATCCTTTCATCCCTTTAGCTCCAAAGTGCTGTGTCCAATTTCTTTTTGAAATCATACAATGTTTTGGGGTTAACTGCTTTAGAGGTAACAAATTTCACAGGCTCACCAGTCTGTGGGTGAAGAAATTTCTCATCTCAATCCTAAATGTGTATCATATAAGCTCATGAGCTACCCATTAACCTCATACTCTGCTTTGTCTTTAAACCTGTGAGTTACATGTTTTGATTACTGCCCCTTGTTTCTGGATGCTATGACCTCCTTCATTAGTAGTGTATATGACACCTGATCAAATACCTTTTGGGACGCTAGTCGCATGCAGGAGATCCAATATACTTGTCAGCTCAGTTAACTCCTCAAAAAGAATTCAAAGCAACTGATCAATCAAAATTTAACCTCCTGAAATCTATCTTGACTGCTGTTATGAAGGCACTTCCATTATTCATATTTCTAAAGTCTCATCTGAAAATTGGTTCATTTGAAGTACTGAGGAGATATTTTAGACTTTTTGAAGGATACACGCAAAGCATAGCAGGGAACACTTGTTTTGCAAAACCACTCAAAGCAAGTCACGCGTCTCAGTTTATGGCCTTCAGGAGCTGTGGCTATATTTATATTGTTTGAGTCAAATATGGGCATTACCAGTGAAGTACTAAGGGTCCCAAGCTCAACTTTTGCCACCTTCCTGAAAAACCCTATTGAGGTGTATGAAAAACCTAAATAGCTATTCTCCCAAACTGGCTTTTAGAAGAACATACAATTTCTGATTCTGAATATAACAGTTTTCACTCGGACTTCTTCAGTTGGTCTGTGTATGCCTCTGCATGTGTGTGTAAGCACACAGTGATCTATCCACATGTTCCAGTTTACGAGTCTCAAAGCCATTAGAAACATTTCATATCTTATCCTTTTATTCTCTGAAAGTTAGCAAGTATTTGGTCAAAATGTTTTTTTGGCAAAGTTAATCTCTACAAAGGAAGTTAATTATTCTTTTAACTGATGTGTATGCATGTTTGGTCACTTTGAAATATCAAAGTCTAAATATTTACATTTCTAAGTGTGTTAATCTACTTTGCATCTTTACCAAATAAGTCTTTCAATAAGAACTCAATTTTCTTCACTAAAAGAAACTGGGTTAGCAGATTTTTGCATTCTGAACACAGTATTAAAAAATTGACTATAAATGCTAACTGGGTAAATATTTAAATATAAGTGGAAGGGACGGGGAAGGTGGCAGGCAGGCGGGGCAGAGGGTAGGGAGTTGGAGCAGGGGCGGGAAGGAGGGTGGAAAAGAGAGGGGAAGGGGAAGGGAGGCAGGCGAGGGGGAGGGAAAGGGAAGGGAAGGGAAGGGATTAATAATCTGGACAAAGGAACTGAGGGCATTGTTGCTAAATTTACACATGACGCAAAGATAGGTGGAGGGACAGGGACTGTTGAACAGTGGGAGCTGGAGAAGGACTTAGGCTAGGAGAGTCAGCAAGAAGTAGCAGAAGGAATATAATGTGGGACAGTGCGAAGTTACACATTTTGGTGGGAAGAATGGAGGTACAGACAATTTTCGAAATGGGGAATAGTTTTGGAAATCAGAAGCACAGAAGGACTTGGGAGTCCTAGTTCAGGAATTTCTCAAGGTTAAACATGCAGGTTTAGATTTCAGTTAGGAAGGCAAAGACAATGTTAGCATTCATTTCAAGAGAACTAGAATACAAGAGCAGGGTTATACTGCTGAGGCTATATAAAGGGTCTGGCCAGACCGCATTTGGAATACCCTGAGCAGTTTGGGACTCCATATCCAAGGAAGGATACACTGCCTTGAAGGTGATCCAAAGGAAGTTTACACAAATGATCCTGGGGGTGAAGGGCTTGTTAAATGGGGAGCAGTTGAGGACTCTGGGTCGGAGTTTTGAAGGATGAGGTGTGATTTGAGTGAATACTTAGATGCCCGGTTATAGTAGACATGGAGAAGATGTTGCCACTAGTAGGAGAGACTAGGACATGAGGCCACAGCTTCAGAGTGAAGGCACAACCTTTCAGAGGTGAGATCAGAAGCAAATTCTTCAGCTAGAGGATGAAGAATCTGTGGAACTCACTACCACAGAAGGCTATGGAGGCCAAATCAATGTATTTAAGACAGAGATAGATAGGTTCTTGAATAAGGGGATCAAAAGGTTACAGGGAAAAGGCAGGAGAATGGGGTGAAAAAACAGCCATAATCATACTGGTGGAGCAGACTCAATGGGCTGTATCGCCTCATCCTGCTCCTAAATCTTATAGTTTTTCATGCCAGCTCATCATCGTCTTCAAAAGCCTACCCACCTCCTCTAAATACTTTGCAGTCCAGCCTCAACTCTGTGAAGATGAGAATGGCAGGCACTGTCCCCAACCTCCAGAAGCAATTCCTTCATATCTTGGTGTTAAATGAGCGGTCCCTTATTCTGTTATTATGGCCTTAGTTTGAAATTCTCCCTCTCGTGGAAACATGTTCTCAACATCTATCTTTACTAGTCCCCTCAGAATATTGTATGTTTTAGTAAAATCACCCTTCATTCTTCTAAACTCTAGTGAATAAAAGCCTTAACTGTATAGCCATTCTTGCTAAATCAACCCACTCATCTCTGGAATCAGGCTAGTGAATCTCTTAATTACAAGCAAATGCCAGTATATTCTTTTTATTAAAATGGGTCTAAAGGGGTATACAATACTCTAAGCATGGCCACACCAACATCCTGTACAGTTGTAACAGAACTCTTTTAGTATGTTTTCTAGCGCACTTCCCCCCCCCCCCCCATCCAGCGGTAAACTCGCCGAGCTGGTTTGTTGTTCCACAGCTGTTTTGTTACTGTGCTTGGTAACATCCTCAGTGCAGCCTCTGCTGAAGCGTCAGTGTGTTTTCCCGCCTGGTTTTTAAACTCTGGGGTCCGTTGCTATGGATTACCTCACTTCCGGGTTTCCTCCGTAGTGGAACGTATATGGGGTCGAGTTCAATGTGTTTATTAATAGCATGCTTTGTGCAGTGCCATGCTTCCAGGAATTCTCGTGCTTGTCTCTGCCTAGCCTGTCCCAGGATCTTGGTGTTGTCCCAGTCGAAGTGTGGTTCTCCTTCTCCATGTGGCTTGAGATGAGCGAGTATTGGTCGTGTCTTTTTGTAGCCAGTTGGTGTTCATGTACTCTTGTCTTGGGACAACACCAAGATCCTGGGACAGGCTAGGCAGAGACAAGCACGAGAATTCCTGGAAGCATGGCATTCTACCAAGCAGGCTATTAATAAACACATTGAACTCGACCCCATACACATTCCACTACAGAGGAAACCCGGAAGTGAGGCAATCCATCGCAAGGGACCCAGAGTTTAAAAACCAGGCGGGAAAACACACTGACACTTCATCAGAGGCTGCACTGAGGATGTTACCAAGCACAGTAACGAAACGTCTGCAGAACAACAAACCAGCTCAGCGAGCCAACCAACCTCAACACCCACAACCCTTTGCTACAAATCTACTCCAAAATCAAAACTCTATTTGCATTCTTAATTTCTTGCTGCACCTGCATATCAACTTTGTGTCTTGTGCACAAGAACATCCAGATCCCTCTGAGCTGCATTTTTCACAGTACCTCTCCCTTTAAGCAATGGCTTGCCTTTTTATTCTTCCTACCAAAAATAAATTAGCTACATTACATATGCCCTTCATATTGATGCAATGTGGCTAATTTTTACTACACTGTGTGTCAAATTGCTGTCCATAGATGTCACACATACTCAAGCGTAAAACATATTAAACATACCCCTTCTATCATACCCAACCCATCCAGGGTTTTATAGAAGAGAGAAATAAAAACACTTTTACTGTTTATTTTAATTATTGAATGTTGCTATCACTGAACAAAGCCAGTTTGCACAACTGCTAACCATGCAAGAAAGCCAAGTTACCAGTACCTACATCCATAAGTCATGCTGGCCAATTATATCACTTCTGGCCTGGTCTCCTCCAAATTGTTTCTTTCAACACAGAAACAAATGTCATCCTAAAAATAATGATGTGACTGGAAGGAAAAGGTAAATGGACTAAGAATTCAGAGCAATGGTTGTTGTGTGGAATCCAGATGGGTACAGTATTTGCTAATTACAAAACAATATTATGGAATCAAACAATTTGATTGGATAGACTTGTTAATTGCAGAAAGCTGGCCTTAAATTAGTGGAGGTAGAAATCAGTCAGGTGTTCAAGCAGGACAGGCCGAAGTCCTTGTAGTTAAGTCAATGATAGGTTTCTTGGGAACATGCGAACAATCCAACAGCTCATCACACCCATCCAACAGATTTGCATTTAAGAAGAAGAGAGGGCTTGAGCCTTTTCAAAATACTATGTTCCGTGTATAAACATCCTATACAAGTCCCACTCATGATGTGGGAACTGAAATTACACATCAAAATGCTAAAAAAAAAAGTCTAGGTGAATCAAGCAGGAAGATCCATCAAAGATCACTCCTATGTAACAGACAGTCATCCCTTGAAGTTAACTGAATTGTTTATTTGAAACTGTTTTGGTTAAAATTCTTGAATTTAATGAGAGGAAGTATAAATTGTAATTCTTAGTTCCCAAATCAAAGGAGAGTTAAAATTGCCTATACATTCAAAAATACTCAAAACCAAAAGCTAAAAACTTTGCATAAATCAAATGAAATTGTGCTCCAAGTTGTCAAATTTATATTGAAATTATTGCACACCACTTTGAAATAAGAGAACACACATGAATCATTTACAAATGTGTTCAATGCATGTTTTGCTAAAAGGAACAACTAAAGCTACAGCAATTTCACAGATGTTTGATATATTTTCTTTACAACTATTTATCAAATATGAACTTAAAAGGTCAATATTAACACCAATAGCCTCTGCAGCATTAGTCACCTCTTGAGCGCTATTTGTAGTATTCATCGATGTCCCAGCTATCCTCAGCATAATCAAAGACTAGAATGAAACTTGGACGATTCCTGATCTGCATAGCCATGAGTCACATTTCATTAGCACAATCACAGACGTTTAGAGCACATAGCAAGGCCTTTTTGGCCATCACACCCATGCTGGTCAATGATGTGACTACATGAGTCCCTTTTTCTACGGGTTGGCCCGTTATCCTTAACGCTATGGCAATGCAAGTGAATATCTAAATACTGTGTAAATATTATACAGTTTCTGACTCAACCAGATTTTTAGGCAGCAAGTACTAAATTCTTATCATCCAGTGGGTAAAAGGAAATCTTTAACTCTCCTCGTGGGCTTCTATTTTTAATCTTAAATCCATGCCATGCCCTCTAGTTAATGACCCCTCTAATAAATGGAAAAAGTGCCTTCCTATCCAATGCTCAAAAGTGTATACCCCAATTATTGTGAAGTGGGGTAGGGTATTTTTGGATTGGGAAACAGAACGTTAGAATTTCGCATCTGTAAAACACTAGGGGGAAAGCAAACCATGGTCCCTTTAAAAGATTGTGCTTTTTCAATGCTTGGAGCTGTCTGTGAGCCACTTGAAAGTTTCTAAGTACAGACAGAGCCCAAATTGAAACATTTGCATGAAAGGCAATACTGTTAGCAGGCCAAGCAGCATTTTCATCAAGACAACAGGTTTTTGAATTTAGCCAATTTGAACCAGGCATTTAGATACCAAAAACCTGTCAAATTTGAACCTGATGGTTTTGACACCCTAGGACCAACCCAATAAGAAATTGATACGTCATCAGGAGTATAAAAGAAAGGGGCGGTTGAAAGAAGAAAATCGGTAGAGCTAATTGCCATCTGCTAGAGATAACAACTCTCAGCTCTTAGAGAAAGCATTATCTATTAACAATGGTACCACAGCACTCCTAGCTAGGATTCTTGACCAAAGAATCGACACAGAACACTTCAGAAGACATAACCTGGCTGTAATTTCGGGAGACTAAATTCTATTGTTTTGTTTTATAAATGGGACGTGTATTTATTGGAACAGCATATCATTAGAATCTTGTGTTATTCAGGAATAGTTAGTAGTTAAAAGGAATTTATTCAGTTTGTTAATAGTTCAGTTAAATTTGTTCACTGTTACAGTTAGATAAATAAACTGTTACTTTTGTTGATTGTAAAGTCAGTGTCAGGGATTTATTTGATTTAACCAACAGAAGTTGCTGAAAGACAGGTTTACCCCTTTTCACACTCCTTTTAATAGATTCTCCAGCGAGGTACTCCTCTCTGGGTGTTTTGGTTCTCAGAGACAGGGTCAACCTCCATTTTGTAACACTGTATTAGGTTCCCCTCTCAACCTCTACTGACCAACGAAACTACCGCTGTCTATCTAATCTTTTCTCATAGACCCTTCAGCCCAGGTAACATCCTTGTCAATCTCCTCTGCGCACTCTCCAGTGAAATCACATCATTTATATAACGTTGCGAGCAGTTGTGGCCAAACGAGCATTTTATATTTTTCCAGCGTAACCTTATTGCTCTTATATCCTATGGCTCAGTTAATAAAGACAAGTATCCCATATACCTTGTTAACCACCCTTACTAACTGCCCAGCTACATTCATTACTTTGCAGGTGCTAGTGTCCCTCTGATCTTCAGTATTTTTCAGGTTGTATCGTTCATCATGTATTCATCACTTGGCTTGTTGGACCTCAAGTACATTACCTCACATTTTTCTGGATTGAATTCTGATGGTCACTCCTCTGAATATTTTGTGTGCACCACTTTCTTGTGCAGTAGAGGATTCAATTTTCTCCCCTTGCCAATACATTTTTGAAACTGGATTTGGTACCTGCTGATGAATATTTGATTACCCATATAAACACTGATGTCAGCATTCAGAGGTCATTAATGTTTAGAAAATGGACTGCTACCTCAAAGTCTGAGGGGTCAGGCTAGGTAAATGTATTCTGGAACCATGCAATGAATTACACAAAATATAAAGTGCTCTTCCACAAACTTACTTGTTGAAGGTACATTAACAGTATAATTTCTATATGCAGCTTGCTATGTCTACATTAATACTTGGTTCTCATTTATCCAGACAGCATGGATTGGTTTGTTTGCTTCAGGGCCATGTTAGTGAGCGGGATTATTTGGTGGGCAGTGCCTGGTATGCACAAACAAACATGGTCAGATGGAGATTTGTGTTTGTTACATTTCTGTCAAACAGAAGAACCGATCATACACGGAGGCTTGGTGAAACAATGTCAGGTCTTTATTTGAAGATAAGATTACTTATCAAAAACTTCTTAACTAGCACACAAAATAGGGTTGCGTAATCTCAAATGTTGATGTTTGTAGATTAAATGTAAACAATGGAAATAGTACATCATAAACTGTGTTAAGGTACCTAGTGACAGCAATTTATGACACACAGCCTTCAAGTTACGTACACATCACAAATGAATGGAGTGTGTGACACGTTCAGCTATAAATGGTTGGATGGTCGGTTGCAACAGCAGAGGGGTGCTGGTGGAGAAAACAAACAGAAGGGGAGCCCAAAGTTCTCCTATCTGAACAGGATGTTTCCATGAGGGATGGAATGAGATGAGATTATTGAGAAAGATGGAAATTTTAAAATAAGTGTGGTGTTGGGATGGCTCGAAAGAGGTGGTTGAGATGATGTAATTGATCAAATATAGCATAATGTCAGGGACAGTTGTTTGTTTAAATTATTTAGACAATTCTTTGGGCAAGAATAAAGATTCACGGTATTTGAATGGAAATGTTTTGGGAAAACTCAGGTGAATTGAAATAAGAATATTGATGCGATAATACAAAAGAAAATGCAACAGTCTGTGCTCTCCAAAGCTTCTCCATACTCTATCTCCAAATGGCAGGTCACCAATAAACTTCGACTCGAGGAAGAATTTAAAATAATGCTCTGAAACTTGAATCTAACCAAGGACTTTGTCATGGAATAAGACTGATAGTCAGGAAGCTGTTGTCCAGTATGATAAATGCTAAAATTATGACAGGCAGATTTCAAGGAAATAGACTGCTTATTCTTCAACTAATTGCATCAGATACAAAATGGTATTCTCAACTCAAGTGAAGACCATTCTCAGTTTAGCTTCCGTATTCTATAATTATGACCAACTTTCAAAGCAAAAACTCCAAAAAAAATTTGTCCTATTTTCAAACATGGACAGTTTTCTGCATTTTTTCTCCTCCTACCCCAGCCCTCCACCAAACCAGAAGATTTGATTATGTTACTCTTTGCTGAGAAAATAACTAGGAATCGTATATATAAAAAAAAAGTCATAGAAATCACAGAAATTGAAGAATCCCTACTGTGAAAGCAGGCCATTCAGCCCATCGAGTCTACATCGACCCTGCGAAGAGCATCCCACCTAGAACCCGCCACCCCTGTCTTAAAACTTCCTGCCTGAATAGGATTGGGTGGGAAACCAAGGTGTAAAGGTGTGAGACATGTGTAAATTCTGAGTAAATTAGAGTATATAAAAAGCAGGGACTGTCCGCTGTTCGGGGAGAATCGCTTATGGAACTCAGCACTCTGTGCCGGGTTGTGTACAGCGATCCTCCACAGCTTGTACTTGCTTAATAACAAAGGATTGTGTTTTGTAACCAGGTCAGTGTCTTGCTATTGCATCAAGTCCGTGAGGGTCTCTGAAAACGAACAGAGACACAACAATACACAACAGTACCTTTTTGATGTTCACTGTAATACTGTGCGATTTCTGGCCCAATAAGTCAGTCTGCGTCTGGATCCAGTAGCCAAAGAACAAAGGTTACAGGTACATATTCTAGCACTTAGTTAATGGTACAACTTGTTCAGAAGGTGGAGCTTTCAATCCCACCATGTCAGTGTAGGCAAGATAGCACCAAAGAATGGCGATACTGTTGCAGTGGCAGTGCAGCTCCAGGCCACAGCTGGGCCTGGGTACCTTACAGCAGATGCAGTGGCATTCCAGCTGCAGCAGCATGCACAGACCCAAGGTAACTCAGTGTTCACAGACTGAGGGGTGGAGTTTGTGGCTTTGTGGCTTTGTTTTTCTGGCAGCAAGGACTCGTGACGGGGTAGTGATCTGTACATTTCCTTTTCTTTTGGCTGTTTCTTTTATTTATCCTTGTTTTTAAACGTACTAAGATGGTGCTGGAGAATGGTGACTTTGTATGGTTTTCACTGTACTTGAGTACATGTGACAATAAAATCTAAATATAAAAACAAAATTAAATCTACGCACTTAAAAAAATCAAGGAGAGATGCCACACATCAGATTACGTTAAAGCATTAATAATTCCTCTCCAGTGCAAATAAAAGGATCAAAAGATCCCATGGCACTATTTTGAAAAAAAAATGTGCAATCACATTATCCCTGGTTTGCTATCCAATATTCTTCCATAATCAAAATCAAACAACAGATTACCAGGTCATGATCGCATTAGTATTAGCGGGAACCTGCTATGCACAAATCGGTTGTCACATTTTCTACATTTCAACAGTCAGTACACGTCAAAAGTATTTCAAAAGAACTTCAAAGTCTTGAAAATGTTGTGGAACATCCTGTGAGCACGAAATGCATGGCATAAGTATAAATATTCCTGCTACTATTGTACAATACACATGGAAAATATGGATTATGTTGCAAACATGCAGAATTCCTAATTTCAGTTGCATCACTGTCTTGATGGGAAGTTCAGAGGGATAACTCTTGCATACCATAATGCCCAACACTCCAAACAAGACAAAATTCAAGCAGGGTCACAGTCCTGTCCTCAGATACTGTACAACCTAAAAGAGCAGTATGCCATTCACATCTTAAGACTGTTGATAATATTGTTAATATTTAATTTGGACATTATTACAGTAACAGCCATGTTTTAATGGAAGAAAATTGACTGTCCTTCTACAATATACTGAAAAGACAATCTGAAAGATGCACAAGATAAGCATTTTCTTTGTAAACAAGCAAAAAGAGAAACTAAATTAATCCAAAATTGAGGCCCAGGGAAACTGAAACAATTAGTCATCTGTGATTAAGTAAGCAATTTCTAAAACATCGTGCTCCATTTAGAGTCATACAGCATGGAACCAGTCCAACTCATCCATGCCACCCAGGTTTCCCAAACTAAACTAGTCACATTTACCCACACTCGGCCCATATCCCTTTAAACCTTTACTATTCATTGTCCAAATGTCTTTGAAATGTTCGAACTGTATCTGCATCTGCCGCATCCTCTGGCAGTTCAAGCACAAACCACCCTCTGCATGAAAAAGCTGTTCCTCAGGTCTCTTCTAAATCTTTCTCTTCTCAACTTAAAATTATGCCCCTTAATTTTCAACTCGAGGGAAAAGACCTTTGTTATTCACCTTATTTATGTCCCTCATGATTTTAAAAACCTCTATAACGTCACCCCTCAAACTCTTACGCTCCAGCGAAAAAATGTCTCTGCCTATCCAGTCTCTCCTTAGAACTCAAACCCTCCAGTCCAGGTAAAATGCTTTTAAATTTTCCTGCACTCTTTCCAATTTAATAATATCCTTCCCTACAGAGTGACAAAAAGTATACACTGTACAGGACAATTTCCTCAAAATGTTTTTCTGCAGGACGAAATTCAAGGGAAAAGACAGTACAGTTCTACAACTGTAAGAATGAATGAACTTACATTCAAACTGTTCTATGACCTCCATCTTCATAATGAATTCAGTACTTTTAAGGGGTATTGGAAGTCAGTGTCATGTAGGGAAATGTAGCAGTGAATCTGAACATAACACAGCCTTACAAACTACAATGAAAGTTGAAAGATATGATGCTAGCTCAGGGATAAATGATGGCCTCAACTTAAGTGTTTTGTTCTTTCATTGGCAGATTGAGATTTCCTATGTCTGAGATTGAATTTCAATTTAATTCTCAACCATAATACATTTCCGACAGTGCTACACTTTCACAGCACAACTGGACTATCTTACATGTTCAAATGTTGACGACAACCTGAACTAAAGGGAAGTGCTACGACAATCAGCTGATGACTATTCATGGTAAATAACACATAATGGATAAGGTAGTTTTGAAATACAAATCAACTATATATTTGACAAGCCTCAGCTCAATTAGACCACACCAGATAGCCCAATTCCATCAATTTATTTGCAAATTATACATTTACCAAAAACAAGAATATTTTTGTTAAATATTGATCTTAAAAATTATATCATTTCACACATCCACTTTTCATGATATTCTGACAGTATCAACAAAAATAACGTGCAATTTAATACCTTGGAAAGATCAATATGACCGTTATATACTTAAAAGGTAAATAAAATCATTAAAAAAACAAAGTTAATGACCCAACTCTAATCACAAGCAGCTGTAATTAAGATTTAATATATTATTTGTTTTGAACCTGGATTTTAAACTAACGGCACATGGGATTTTGGCTTTTGGAACTGTAAAGGTTTTTTTTTGAAGAAAGGATCAGAAAGTCATTTAGAACAGTGAGCAGAAGATAGGCTTTCCAACAAATCTGAGGGGCTTAAGCTACCTGGTGAGATAATTGTTGCTTGTTGTCAACTTATGTGTTTATAGTTGCTGAAAGAGGAAAAGACACAGCAGAAGCTGTTCGGAAGAAAAAGCTCCATAACCAGCAAGTATGCTGTGCAGTGACTTAAAAAATAGCTTGAACTTTATGAAATGAAGTCAAATGAGAAACGTCAGATAATTAGCCAGAAATGAAAAGTTTTTTTGAGTTTTAGTTGGGCAGTCCTTCAGGGTACTTAGCTGAAGCCTCAAGTGTAAAGCAGTTGCCCCTGAGAAAGGAAGACAGGGTGCAGAATTGTTTTTTAAAAAATGACCTTAGAGTAACAAGTTTAGTTTTAAAAAGCTGCAGAACAGAAGTGTTTGGTCAAAACTCTGAAGGGGTTATTTGAAAATGATAATGTTTATACTCCATTATGCGATGAATCAGATTGTCAGTCTTGGAACTGGAGCTAAAGCGATGTGGGATAGGGAAGGACGTTCTCTTCAATGTTTGAACATTGTAGTTCAATTCTGTTGAGTTTAATGGAATTGTAATTTTGTTTTGTGTTACAAAGGCTTTAAAATATATGCAAATAGTTTGGTTACAAAAACTTCTCTTCACTACTTTTGTGCAAAAGACTTGGTATTACTGTCAAACCTGACTATATTATGTTGCATCTGTTTCATTAAAAGACAACCTTGTTGAAATCAAAAATGTAAATGTCACCTCTCAAGCGAGAAATCAATCTAGGATCTGACTTGTCCAGTAATAACATTATAATGGTGCATCAGTAGCCCTCAAGAGAATATGTTCAATGACTAACCACCACGGTAACCAACTGGCAACCAAGCTGGGTTTTCATTCTGGAATCTGATTTGTCCGTATTACAAATCAGTTGAAATCATAAACACGGCATTTTCTAATGAAAGGAATTTAAGAAACACTCATAGCATTGCAAATAAAATAGTAATACATGGCAGCTTCTCTAACCCAAACCACAGGCCTTCACATACCAAAGCACATCAAGCATGGCATTTTTTCCTATATTTAGGTTTCTACTATTGAGCCTACTGATTGAGCCAAAGCTGGATGGCAGTGTGAAATATGAGGAGGATGTTCTGAGAATACAGGGTGACTTGGACAGGCTAGGTGAGTGGACGGATGCATGGCAGATGCAGTTTAATGCGGACCAATGTGAGGTTTTCCACTTTGGTGGCAAGAACAGGAAGGCAGATTACTATCTAAATGGAGTCAAGATAGGTAAAGGGGAAGTACAACAAGATCTAGGTGTTCTTGTACATCAGTCAATGAAAGCAAGCATGCAGGTACAGCAGACAGTGAAGAAAGCTAATGGCATGCTGGCCTTCATAAGAAGAGGAATTGAGTATAGGAGCAAAGAGGTCTTTCTGCAGCTGTACAGGGCCCTGGTGAGACTGCACCTGGAGTATTGTGTGCAGTTTTGGTCTCCAAATTTGAGGAAGGACATTCTTGCTATTGAGGGAGTGCAGCGTAGGTTCACAAGGTTAATTCCCGGAATGGCAGGACTATCATATGTTAAAAGATTGGAGCGACTGGGCTTGTATACCCTTGAGTGTAGAAGGATGAGAAGGGATCTGATTGAGACGTATAAGACTATTAAGGGATTGGACACTCTGGAGGCAGGGAGCATGTTTCCGCTGATGGGGGTGTCCAGAACCAGAGGACACAGTTTAAAAATAAGGGGTAGGCCATTTAGAACAGAGTTGAGGAAAAACTTCTTCACCCAGACAGTGGTGGATATATGGAATGCTCTGCCCCAGAAGGCAGTGGAGGCCAAGTCTCTGGATATTTTCAAGAAAGAGATGGATAGAGCTCTTATAGATAATGGAATCAAGGATCATGGGGATAAGGCAGGAACAGGATACTGATTGTGGATGATCAGCCACGATCATAATGAATGGTGGGGCTGGCTCGTAGGGCCGAATGGCCTACTCCTGCACCTATTGTCTATTGTTTATTGATGCTGATGCTGTCAAAATGGGTTTGGCAATCTCTGATAATTCATGCACTAAGATTCATGACATGCAGTTAGTTTATTGTTTGCTACCCTTTAAATTTAAACTCTACTCTAGTCAACACCAGAAAATGTTCAAATGCATGCTACATTCAGCCTGATCTGTAGGAACACAGTGATCTTTTAGAATATTTCACAAAATCAAAATGTATTTTTTTCATCATGTTTATGTACTCCATTTTATCTGATCTTTGAAGGACAAGATACACAAAGCTGGTACCAGGCTCTACCAGGTTGGTTCTTGGTGTTTCAAAATATTTTGGCGTCTGATGTGGGTTGGATAGGGCAAAGAGAGTTGCAGTTGACTGAATTAAATAATGGTCACCTTGAAGTTTTAGCATATATGCATTATGGATCCTGGGCATTGGAAAGATAGCTTTGGCTGACTGAATGGTTCACTAATCCTGGCAGCAGTGGGCCACTGTCACATAAAAAAATTAAATAACTGAATGAGGATTTAGATTGTAAGCAGTGAAAATGTTTAACTGCCGTGCATTTACCGATGATGGGATACTGGGAGATGCCTTTGGTCTTCATGAAATGGGGAACAAATTAAGAGTGAAGGTCAGGATTAAGAAAAACTTGGAAGGGTGTCAGTATCTGCCATTACTAGAAAACGATAGGAGTGAAGAAGATTATCTTAGAGTACAAGTGCATTTTGATCAAATGGGCCAATGAGCAACAAATGAAGTTTAATTTAGATAAATGAGGTGTTGCATTTTGGTAAGGCAAACCAGGGCAGGATTTATACAGTTACGTTAGGGTCCTAGGGAGCGTTGCCAAACAAAGACCAAGGGGCGCAGGTTCATAGTTTCTTGAAAGTGGAGTTGCAGGCAGACAGGGTGGGGAAGGTAGCATTTGGCACACTTGCCTTCATTGGTCAGTACACTGAGCACAGAAGTTGGGACATCATGTTGTAGCTTTACAGGACATTGGTGAAGCCACTTTTCAAATACTCCGTACAATTCTGGTCATTCTTCTATAGGGAGGATGATGTTAAACTTGAGAGGGCGCAGAAAAGATTTAAAAGGATTTGCTCGGACTGGAGGGTTTGAGTTATAGGGCGAGGCTGAATAAGCTGGGGCTTTTTCCCCCGAATTAGAGGCTGAGGGATGACCTTACTGGGATTTGTAAAATCATGAGGGGCATGGATAGGGTGAACAGCCAAGGTCTTTTTCCTAGGATGGGAAGGGTCCAAAATTAGAAGGCATAGGTTTAAAGGTGAGAAGGGAAAGATTTAAAAAGAACCTAAAGGGTAACTTTTTCCACACAGAGGGTGGTGCGTGTGTGGAACAAGCTCCCAGAGGAAGTAGTGCAGGCAAGTATAATTACATTTAAAATGCATCTGAAAGGGTATATAAATAGGAAGGATTTAAGAAGGATATGGGCCAAATGTGAAAAGGTCAAATTGGGACATTTGGTCCAATTTGTCTGTGCCGACCAGAGTCCGTTTCTGTGCTGTCTGACTATGACTGAGTGCACGGTGGGTCATTTATGTCCTCCATAAATTCTACCCTCCAGCTGGCACCTTGCAATATCAATAAGAGGCTTCAATCTATCGCCATTCTATCCCCCATTCTGCTCCTTCAACAAACACCATTAGCATGAAGAAGTGAGGTAGACAAGTGAGTAGGGAGAACTGTATATTTGACAATTCTCATCTTTATGCCGGTTTTGTTCCCTCAAGTATCCCGAACTCCCCTGCTGTTTTTGACTTTTAGAGCTTCTCTCCTAACTTAAGATACATATATTCTCTGATAAATGGGGATGGTGGGAGGAGAGAAGGCAAAACAGAAAACGGCAAATCAGTCATCCTGGAAATGTGTTGCAAGGAAATTGTTACCATTATTAAGGTTATAGCAAGCCACTTAGAACATCTTATGCAAATTAGCTGAGTCAACACAGAGGTCTGAAAGGCAAACCGTATTTGACAAATTTATTGGAGTTATTTGAGGAAGTAACAAGCAACATGGATAAGGGGGGAACCTGTAAAGGTAGTATCAGGAGTTTGCAGAGGCATTTAACAAGGTGTCATATCAAAAGGCTACTTCACAAAATGAAAGGTCACAATGTAGAAGTTACCATAGATGAGCACGAATACAGAATTGATTAGTTAACAGGAAGTGGAGAATCAGCATAAATAGGCCATTTTCAGGTTGACAAGATGCAACCAGTGAATGGCCACAGGGAAATGCTGTGGCCTCAACTGCTGACAATTTCTTCTGAACTTGAAGGAACTGAATGTGTTGCTGCTAAATCTGAATGACACAGAGATAGGGAGGAAAGGAAGTTATGGACTGGATATAAGCAGTCTGCTGAAAGATGTAGATAGCTGAAATAAGTGGGCCTAAATTTGACAGATGGAGTATAATTTTGAGCAAATGTAAATTTGTTACTTTGACAGAAAGCACAGAAAAGTAGTGCATAATTTAAATAAGGAAGATTACAGGAAGATTTAGGAATCCTGATGTACAACCATTGAATGGAAAGGGAAACAGTATTTTTCAACTTTAAGGAGAACAGAATATAAAAGTAAAGGAGATAACAAGCATGGGGCTGGATGAACACAGCAGGTCAAGCAGCATCATAGGAGCAGGAAAACTTGACGTTTCGGGCCTAAACCCTT
>JAHRHZ010000019.1:25081539-25096173 GCA_024137785.1 Ginglymostoma cirratum | reverse complement strand
CAGAAAGGGTTTAGGCCCGAAACGTCAAGTTTTCCTGCTCCTATGATGCTGCTTGACCTGCTGTGTTCATCCAGCCCCATGCTTGTTATCTCGGATTCTCCAGCATCTGCAGTACCTTTTATCTCTGATAAAAGTAAAGGAAGTTGTGCTGTCATATGAAACAATATTGCAGAGTTTGGTGTACAGAGTTTGGTCTCCATATTTAAGTAAGGACATAAATCCATTATAAGCAATCAACTGCCCAATTGCTCTTAAAAGGAAAGACTGGACAGTTTGGGGCTGTATCGATTGGCATTTATAAAAATAAGAAATGTTCTCATTTATACATAATTTGACAGCATATACTGACACAATCTTTCCCCTTGTGGAATAGTCTAGAACTAGGAGACAGTTTATAAATAAGGAATTCCCTATTTAACTTTTCTTTCTTAGAGGGCCTTTTGTCTGTGAAATTCTCTCCTCCAAAAGAGTCGTGGAGGCAGTTACTGAACATATTTAAATGTTGAGTTATAGAGTGCTAACTACAAAAGGGTGTATGGGTTGGACAGAAGAGCAGAACTGAGGTCACAGTCAGATTAGCGTCATTTTATTAAATGGCACAGAAAGCTAGAGGTACCGTTTGGCTGATTCTAGCTCACAATTCATAGCTTTGTATCTGCCATTATTATACAACAAGCAGATTATCTGTG
The DNA here is from genome assembly GCA_024137785.1 of Ginglymostoma cirratum. Lineage (NCBI taxonomy): Eukaryota > Metazoa > Chordata > Chondrichthyes > Orectolobiformes > Ginglymostomatidae > Ginglymostoma > Ginglymostoma cirratum. The sequence goes on along the minus strand of JAHRHZ010000019.1, from coordinate 25,095,484 downwards.
ATATGTTCTTGTCAACATAATTTTCTTAATATACAAGATGCAGGCAGGGAAGAGGGGGATTGGTTGAGGAGGGGAAGGGACAAAGGAATTGGGGGTGAACAGCAATGGACGGAGACCGGTGGGAGCATCAGGTGAGGGAGCAGTAACTAGAAGCAGCAGTAAGTCAGTGGGAGGGAGGCAGGGATGGAAACAGTAGGTGGGGTGTAATGGGAGGAAGACAGCTGTGGTAGAAGAGATTGGCCACCTTTTCCAACAATGAAATAAAAATCTTTGAAGTTAAGGGTAGGCATGTTATATTTTAAGCATAGGTTGTTAACTGCCTAACTGCTGGTAAACAGCAACGGTTCTTTTCCTAAAAGCATATGGCTGGTGATTACAAAGGATAGAATGCTGGTATGTCAAATAACATTAGTTACTGCCTAATCTTCAATCACTTTTTCTAGATGCCTTGCAATTTGCAGAACAACTTACATGCATTTTTTACTCCCACCCTTGGTTACGAAATGTGGGCATAGCTGGCTAAGCTAGTACTTATTGCCCATACCCAAAAAATGTCTAGCGGGCAGTTAAGGCTCAACCAAATTGCTGTGGGTCTGGAGTCACACATAGGCCAGACCAGGTAAGGATGGCAGATATTCTTGCCTAAAAAAGGACATTAGTAAACAAGACTTTTCTACACAACAATGGTTACATGGTCACCATTAGTTTAGTTTTTTTAATGTAAGGTTTTCATTGGTATAATTCACAAACTAGAAGATTTCTATGAATTTGACACAAATACTGTCCATCAGCATCATCGAACAGAATCACGTTTTCCTTTATTGCCCTGGCATCTTTCTGAAGCCCCACTTCTATACAGAGAAATTCTCAATAAGGTCCTTGGTAAAGGCAGCTGGCGAGAACGATTGAATGGCAAAGTCACTTGTTCGTTAGCTGCCTAGCCAGTTGTTCATACGCTTTGTTACCCTTCTCGGCAACATCATTAGTGCGACCTTTAATCGAAGGATTGGTATTCTGCTTCCTTCTGGATTTATGATCCTCTGATGGGATGGTCTTGTCACTTCCGGTCCTGTTGTTTTAGCAGCGGTCTGAATATGGGGTCTATTTCTATGTGTTTGTTAATGGAGTCCTGTGTAGTGAACCAGGCATCCAGAAATTTCCTTGCATGTCTGGCATTCGCTTAATCCAGTATGGTCACTTTGTCCCAGTCAAACTGATGGCCCTTATTGTGTGTGTGTGTTGAGACAAGTGAATATTAGTCATGTCTTTTTACTGCCAGCTGGTGTTTGTGTATCTTGGTCATCAGTTTCCTCCCTGTTTGCCCAATGTAATGTTTACTCCACTTGCTGCATGATATTCTGTGTATCACATTGGTCTTGTTTACTGTCGGTATGGGGTTTTAGTCTTTGACAATGTTTGGTACAGTGTTGCTGCTGGTTTGCATGTAATCATGATCATATGCAGTCTTAGGAGTCTGGTAGCCATTCCTGATATATTTTTGACATAGGGTAGCATTGCTGGCATCTACTGTTGTACCACGTCCGCTGACTATCGTTTATTTTGTAGGCACCTGCGAAGGAAACTTCTTAGGTATTTATTGTTGGTGAAAATGGCATATAGATGCAGAAAGAAGCAGAACACCAACTCTTTGATTAGAGGTTGCACTGATGATGTTGCCTAGAAGGTTAATAAACCATCAGCAGACCACAACACAACCGGCTCGGCAAGCTAACGAACAACTGTATCCACAACCCGAGCTACAAATTTTCGCTAAGACCTTAAAAATATCAATGCCAGCTTGACAGTAATTTCAGTATTCTTGCTGGCACTCTCCCTCGCAGTCATCCTAGCACTCCAATCACTTGTGGTGGATACCTTTAAGCTTAAGTAGTTGATGTTTGACAGAAAGAACTCCTGACAGTTTCACAGAACATCCAAATTATCATAACGTGGAGGTGCTGGTGCTGGACTGGGGTGGACAAGGTCAGAAATGACACGATACCAGGTTATCATCCAACAGGTTCATTTGAAAGCACAAGCTTACAGAGCCTCACTCCTTCAGGTATTAGTGAGAGTAGTAGTATCAGACAGAATTTATAAGCAAAAGATCAAAAGGGTCACACCACAGCTGAGGATGCTGTTAAATCTTTACTTGATTAATATGTATGTGTAAATTCCTGAATTACTTTCAGGTCACTGTCCTGAGAGAATTAAAGCTGTTAATCAGTGTAAAGAAGAGGTGACATCTTAGGTCAGACAATGCGGTTAGGTGTGAGGCTGTGTTTAGAATCCGTTTGTGTTTTGGTTAAAGTCAAACTGGTTTTATTTCTAAAGTAGGAATTTATAAAACGCCATAGTGACTGACTGGGTGCTTTTTGAACAAAATAGAACGTATCTTCAAATACAAATTCACCCGATTGATTCACACATGTGCATGACGGCAGGGGGAAGAGCAGGGAGAGCACGCGAGGCGGGGAGAGCGCACAGAGAGAGTGGCGAGAAAGAGGGACAAAAAGAAAGGGAGGGAGCTGTGTGTCCTAGAATGAGACTGATTCTGGCAAGTAGTCCATGGTAAGTCTGGTAGGATGAAACTTGATGTCATTATGTAGTTGGTTCAGCGATTCCTTGTCACGAGTCCAAAAAAGAAGAAAACAGTATCAGTGAATCTGGTGTATAATGTTGGTCAGAGGTTCTGCACAGCAAACAAGTCTTGTTTGAACCTGTGCATGGAAATGTTGGCATATTAAACAGCAAATCTGGTCCCCATGGCTGTTCTGTATGTCTGGATGAAGAACCAGTTGTTGAAAGTGAAGACATTGCGGTTGAGGATGAAGCAGGTTAGTTGTAGGATGGCATCTGGAAATTGGTAGCTGGTGGTATTGAGTACTGAGGCCGTTGCGGCGATCCAGTCATCATGGGGGATGCTGCTGTAGAGTGCCGAAACTTCCATTGTGAAGGAGGGATGTTCCTGGTTTGACTGGTCCGTGGGTGCTGAGTTTCTGCGAGAAATCTGTAGTGTCACGACAGAAGCTGATGGGGTTCCCTGGGTGATGGGTTAAGATGCCCTCGACATAGCAAGGGAGGTTGTCACACAGGGTCCCATTGCCTGATCCAATGGGAAGTCCAGGTGTTGGTTGTGTGCATCTTTGGAAGGCAGAAGTCCCCGACATGGGAAGGACGTGGGATGAGAGGGCAGAGGGTACTCTGATCAAAAGCCTTGATCAGTCTGTTCAGTTGACGGGTGTTCTCTTTGGTCAGTTCGGCAAATTGTCTGCAGTGTTCCTGGTTGTTCAGCTGTCGGTACACTTCCTTGCAGTAGTCCCTTCTATTGTGTATGATAATGGCTCCTCCTTTGCTGGTTTGATGACAACATTGCGATTGGTCCTGAGCATGGATGACATTGCATTGCGCCTGGATGACATTTTGCAATGACCTTGAGAGTGCGGCTGATGAATCTGGCATTCACGCATTCTCTGATGACTTCAGCATACATGTCAAACCCCAGGCGACGGCCCTCCAGAGGGGTCCAACTCAGCTCTTTCTTTGCCCGCTCCCCTACAAATCTCTTGGAGACCGATCCGGTTCGTTCGTTGTCTCACTGAGCTCGCTGCTGACATCTTAGAATTCCCGGAGTCTCATTCGTCTGATGAATTAGCGTGTCTGCCATGAGACCAATGGGGTCCATTGTGGTGGTGGGGCAGAAATTGAGTCCTCGGCTGAGAACTTCAATCTTTCCAGTTGAAGGGTGCAGTCAGATATGTCGACAATGGACTTTCCGCTTTCAACTGTGGTAGCAGGGGAGACTTGGTTTTTGCTGGTAGTGCTGCCAAGTTTCTCCAGTTTCTTGTTCTTGGTGTGCACATAGCTGGCATAACTCCTCAAATGTTTGGCAGTGTCTCATAACTATACTGCTGTGTTTTAAACACAGGCTGAAAATATGGATTTATCTTTATTTCAAGGTCATGGGGCTTGCTGTAGAGTTGGTGTACGAGGTGATTGAGAAGTTTGTGAGATGTGTGACAGCAAAGTCTCTCAGCGTAATCACTGTTGTCGGGCGACTTCAGTGGGTTTGTGATCTATAGTACTTTTGGGGTCTTTTGTGCTTTCTTGCATTTCTGTAGAAACTTGATGTCTGTATCAATATGTGCGAACTTCTTGCAGATCCTGTCCACTTTGAGCCAGCAGTTGGTGGCGAGGGTAGTCATGATTTGGAAGGTCAGAAATCACACAACACCAGGTGATCGTCCAACAGATTTAGTTGGAAGACCAAGCTTTCGGAACCTCACTCTTCCTTCAGGTGTTAGTGAGAGAAGTAGTTTCAGACACAGAATTTATAAGCAAAAGATCAAAAGGGTCACACGACTGATGAGGATGCTGTTAAATCTTTACTTGATTAATATGTATGTGTAAATTCCTGAATTACTTTCGGGTCACTGTCCTGAGAGAATTAAAGCTGTTAATCAGTGTAAAGAAGAGGTGACATCTTAGGTCAGACAATGCATGTTAGGTGTGAGGCTGTGTTTAGAATCTGTTTGTGTTTTGGTTAAAGTCAGACCGGTTTTATTTTTAAAGTAGGAATTTATAAAACGCCATATTGACTGACTGTCGATAAACTGTGTGCTTTTTGAACAAAACAGTGCATTTGCAAACACAATTTTACCACATAGATTCACATGTATGTTTCTGGGGGTGGTGGAGGGGGGAGGGGTGTTTTTTTCTTTACGCTGATAAATCCTTCAGTTCTTTCAGGACAGTGACTACAAAGGAATTAGAGGATTCATATTAATCAATTAAGTCCTTCTGACTGATAAAAGATTTAACAGCATCCTAGGTTTGTTTCATATATCCTCATCAGTGGTGTGATCCTTTTGATTCTTCACTCATAAATTCTGTGTCTGATACTTCTTCTCTCATTAACACTTGAAGGAGCAAGGCTCTGAAAGCTTGTGTTTTGAAATAAACCCTTTGAACTATTACTGATATCGTGCAATTTCGGACAATGTCATCATAGATACCGACTTTCTCAGAATTTGTAGGAGCCCCAAAAAATTACTGGCTTCTCCTCAGTCTTAAAAGGAATCAGAGACCAAAACTTGTTGAATATAACTGAACCTTTATCAAACTGAAAGCCAGAGTTCAAGGGCTCAGATGCAATAACTGAAGCATCACCAGATGTTGGTTGTTTCCAGCCCACCCTTCCTTGAACATCAAAAGCATTCGATTTCCATAGGTTCCATACAGCAGTTCTCTCAGTTTCTTACCAATAGGAGCAATGTTGACAATTCAATCCACATTCCCAGAACATTAGCTTGGGGTTCTGGATTTCTAGCCTGTGACATCGCCACTACCCTTCTACCTCTCCATACAACTTTGGAAACCTCACCTAACCATCTGTCACGTACAATGGATGCACAGTTCTTATTTTCAGTTGCCAATGCCTACCAGAAATAATAACCAAGTGCAATCTTTATGTGAAGGGAGGTGAAAGTATACAAAAACAAATTGTTGACAAAAAAAAAAACAAGCATCTGTTGAGAGAAAGCAGAGTTAATGCTTCGGGTCCAGAGATCCTTCTTCAGAGATAATGGTAGCTAGGAAAATGTCAGTATTTATTCAGACGATGGACTGGGGGTAAGGAGAAGAGTAAACAATAGTGGGTATACAGCCCAGAAAAGTAAAAACAGTTGGAAAGACAAAAGGACTGGGCTAAGGTCAGCCTGGAAGAATGGACCAGCAACTAAGAGACTGTTAGCAGCTGACAATCAGCTATGTGCAGTAGCAACCCATGTGATGTCAAGGTCTGGTGTGTGGGAGTGGAGGCAAGGACATGGAAGGTGCTTAAGCCCTTAAATTCTTGAAACCAACATACAACCCAGAAAACTGCAGTTTCCAAGCAGAAAATTAGATGCTGTCCTTCCAGCTTGCACTGAGCTTCACTTGAGCGCTGCAGCAAGCTTGAGACAGATGCTCGCCAGTCAACACTGTGTTTAAGTGGCAGGCAACTGGAAGCATTCTGCAAAGAGATCATCCAGTCTCTGCTTTGTTTCCCCAATGACGAGGCAACCAATTATGAGCAGCAAATACAGGAGACTAGATTGAGTGAAGTGCAGGTAAAGTACAGCTTCACCTAGACAGTGAGTTTGAAGCCTTAGATGGTGAGGAGGGAGAAAGTAAATTGGCAGGTGTTACATCTTCTGCGATTGCAGGAGAAAGTGCCATGGGGGTGTGCAAAGGTATCTGCAGTAGAAGTGTGGATTTTCTGAAGAAGGGTCTAGGCCCGAAACGTCAGCCTTCCTGCTCCTCTGATGCTGCTTGGCCTGCTGTGTTCATCCAGCTCTGCACCTTGTTATCTCAGATTCTCCAGCATCTGCAGTTCCTACTATCTCTGAAACATTTTGGCCTCAACCACTTTGCGGCAGAGATTTTCACAGGGTCACCACAGCTTGGTTGAAAAAAAATTCTCCTCATCTCAGTCCTAAATGGGAAACTCCATATCCTTAGACTACTCCTGCCTCATCTTTTACATGGTTTTTCCAAGTGCTCCATCCTTAACCTTTGTACTTCTTCCATGGAATAAGCACTTGAACCACCTCAAAGCAACATAGCCAGGAACTCTTTCATGTTTGCTTCTCTCCGATTCATCCAGAGAACGACAATCATCCAGACATACCAACATCAGAAGAAACTGTTAAAAATCAACAGCGGCCATCTGTTTATTCCAAACAAAAAAAAAATTAGTTGGTTTATCAAAAAATTGTTACAGCGTAGGAGGCCATTCAGTTCATGCTGTCTTGGCACTCTGCAAGAGCTTACAACTTAGTGCCAATTTCCTGCCTTTTCCCCATAGCCTTGTGCATTGAACAGAAACAAAACAAACAAACAAATGCCCTCTTGAATGCATTGATTGTACACCCAAGGGGAGACTAAGGGAAGCAATGTCACTAAACAGTCAATGAGTCAGATAGTGGCAAGATAAAATGTTAAGTATAAAATTTTCAGTCTCTTCCAGGAATCAGCCTCTCTAGATTAAGATGTCAAACTGAATAAGCCTCTTGCCACAGGCAGTTTCAGCTTACAGTTTTGAGACGCACTCAAGCAGCCAGCAATTGCTAGGGCATAACTATAACAATTGGGGCGATGAGAGGAAGGCTTGTTCAGTGTGCGATTCCAGGAGCACAACTACCACAAGTACCTGCTTTTAACCCAAATCCAGACAAAGAGGCCATTGCTATATACCCATAGCCTACTCTGCCAAAAAGATAAATTTGATGGTTTTTTTTTAAAATCTTATTTGGAGCTGCAATGGCCCAGCTAGGATCCTTGGCAATCACGGATTCATCTGGTGAACAGCAGGACATAACCTCCAAAAAGGGCTTTTTCATAGGCATTCAAAAACAGTTAAGATTTCAGGTGCAAGACAATTTTACTTGGCAACCTCCTCTCTTGGGATGATTAAAAGATCTGGCATGTCTGACACAACACATTAACAACATGGAGCTGTATCTCACCACCACCACCACTCAACTACCTCAGCGTTGTCAGATTGTTTGGATTGGTTTGATGAACATTCTCATTGTTCCCAAATCCATCTCCTTCGCAGCTTCTTAGTCAGGTCAAAAAAGATCATACAAAACTCCAGTTCCTGTGAAACAAAAGCCAAGTTTCAAATCCATATTCTATCCAGAAGACCATTATCTTTATCTTCTGAAATATTTAGCTCAGCCCCATTTCATGAATTATTTTACTCTTCCGACTTGACCAGACTGAACTTATCCTCACCTAAGAATGTGCTTGCCAAAGGGGAAACACAACTAAGCATCACCAGACTGATTGCGACAATGACAGGACTGTCCTACATAGAAATATTGAGAAGTCTTGGACTGTGGAATGAGGTGATCTCATTGAAACAGACAAAATTAACTTCAGAATTGAAGAGGCTAGATGCTGGAAGGCTATTTCTCCTGAATAGGTGTGTCTAAATTCAAGGGACACAGTCTCAGGATAAAGTCTTTTAGCACAGAGATGAGAAGGTGTTTCTTTACCTAGGGGGTGCTGAATCTTAAGAATTCTTGACTACAGAGGGCTGCAGAGGCTCAGAACAAATTCAAGACAAATCAACAAATCTTTAGGCATGAAAGGCAAGGGCTATGAGGATAGCACAGGAAAATAAGTAGAAGATCACCAATGATGTGGCGAAGTAATTGAGCAGACTTTTTCCTATATTGCAATGTAAACAGAGGTAGCAGTGGTACGGTAAGAAGGTCAAAAGATGAGCAGGTTTCCTGGAGTACACAAAAAAAAAATACTTTCTATAAGCTTACGTTTCTAGTTCAATGAGAAAGGAGGCACTGCTAACCATAGTTCTTGGGGATTAGGTGGGCCAAGTAATCAAGTGTCACTGGAAGAACATTTAAGAGACAGGGATCATCGCATCACAAGGTTTTACTAGCTACGGGAAAGGACAAAGAACAACTCAGTCAGGACAACGAACTGGCAGAAAGTCAATTTAAATGGGGTAGCAATGATACTAACTCATCCCTGCCAGTTCCAAAGGTTGGCAGGCAAAGTGATAAAAAAAATGGGCTGCCTTTAAAGACCAAACGTTTAAGCAATTAAGGTTTACTCCACTGGAGATGAAAGGTAGAATAAATAAATCTAGAACAGGGCAGGAATTATACACTTAATGGTAAGGCCCTGGGGAGAGTTGCAGAACAGAGTTGGGGTGGGGGCAGTTTGGGTAAGCAGGTGCATAGTTCCTTGAAAAGTGGAATTGCAGGTAGACAGGGTAGTGAAGAAACATTTGGTATGCTTGCCTTCATTAGTCAGTGTATTGACTATTGGAGTTAGGAGGTCATGCTGCGACTATACAGGACATCGGTGAGGCCATTTGTAGAATACTGCAAACAATTTTGGTTGCCCGGCCGTACAAAAGATGTTGTTCAACATGAAACAATGCAGAAAATAGTTGCAAGGATGTTGCCAGAACTGGAGGGTTTGATCAAAAGGGAGAGACTAATAGGCTGGGGCTTTTTTCCCCCCTGGAGCATTGGAGGCTGAGGCATAACATTAAAGGAGGCTTATAAAATCACGAGAGGCATGGATAGGGTGAATATCCAAGGACTTTTTCTCAGGGTAGGGGAGTCCACAACTAGACGACATAAGGTGAGAGAGGAAAGATTTAAAAAGGACCTGAGGGGTTACGTCTTCACACAGAGGGTAGTGAAAGCATGGAATGAGCTGCCAAAGAAAGTGGAAGATGTGGTTACAATTGCAACATTTAAAAAGGCATCTGGATGGATAAATGAATAAGAATGGTTTAGAGGGATATGGGACAAATGCTGGCACATGGGACTAGTTCAAATTGGGATGTCTGGTAGGCACGGTTGTGTTGGACTGAAGGATCTGTTTCCATGCTGTGTGACTCTATAGCTCCAACGACAAATGAAACAGATATTAAGTTGTAGAAACAAAAAAGGTGTGCTACTGACAGCTATGAGGTGCATAATATATCCAAGAACCAGACTGATTAAAAAGGGTTCAGACGCAAAGTGAACAAGCAAATAAGCAGAAGTGTGCAATAAAAGACTGGCACCTAAGTAAAAGTAAGTCAAAGTAAAGTAAAGTCAAACCTCTTTTTTAGTCAAAAGATTTTAAAGAAAAGGGAGAAACAAGCAAAACCTATTAGGGTGCAAAAAGGAGCACTACGGATGGAGGAAGAAGTCATAGCTGGGGTATTAACTGAACACTCTGCATATGTCTTTACCAAGGAAGATTTAGCTCAGTCATAGTTCAAGAAAAGAAAATTCAGACACTCCAAGGGCTTTATAAGGGGAAGAATTTATCAAGACTTAAGTGTAGGACCAAAATGGGATGCATAATTAAAAACTGTGGCGACATAGCTAGAGTTGCCAGAGTATTGAAACATTGTAAATGCTACATGCTTATTGGAAAAGAGAGGCCAGAATAAACTCTGCACCTACAGGCCAGTGAGCGCAACTTCTGTGATGAAAAATAAATATGTAAATGCAGCTTAATTAAGTAAAGTCAATGTTCCCATCAGAGCTGACGGCAATACTGGACTAGATCTTTCAGTGAAACCTGGTTTGACAGATCATCAGTTTTAGTTTTGCCATTTCGTCATTATGGTGCTCAGTCATTGAACAGTCAGTTGATTCTCCAACCAAGACTGGAAACTTGTTTTACCAAAAAACAAAGTTTATTATACAAAATTTAGAAAAAAAGCAAAGCTATACTATTCTCACACAGGACAATTTAGAAAGATCTTTATAAGCAACAAAATTGATAGAAGCCTTTTCCAGGCAACATCCCTCACTTCACAAGGAATGAGTGACTCTATCAGTCTCATCTTAACTCCACCTTCTTATTTAGCTGCTAAGTTTGCAAGCATTTCCTTTTGACCTTTCTGAACATTCACCACGAATGTTTTTTGTGAATTTTTTTTTGTTATTGTTTCTTCAAGAGGTACAAAAATACAGATTAAATTCACAATTCTTTCCACTGGCTCAGCAAGTCCAGCCCTATCTCCATAGCCCTCTAAATTGAATTACTTTCAAATATACATCCAGCTGTCTTTGGAACCCACTATGGAATCTGCCTCTACCGCTCTCCTAGGCGGAGTATTCCAAATCCTAACAACTGAGTAAAAGTAATTTCTCATCTCACTCCTAACACTGACTGACAATTTGTAATTGAGACCCGAGTTATTGACATTCCAACTAGTAGAAATAGAATATCCTTCTTTACCCTATCAAAATTGCTCAATTTTGACCATTTCAGTAAAACGTCACCCCGTAACCTTCTCTCCTCCAAGGTAGATAGATATTTTGGGCTTAATCTTTCCTTTTATCTAAAATCCCTCATTCCTGGCATCATTCTAGCCTATCACCTATGCACCTCTCTCCAGGGCTTGAACATCCTTCTTTAAATAAAAGGTGCCAAGAACTGAACACAATACTCCAAATGTGACCTGACCAATGATCTGTAGAGGTGTAGCATCGGTTCTTTAGCTTTTATACTCACTGCCTCCATGTATAAAACCAAGGATCCCAAAAGCCTTCTTAAAAAGCTTGCCTGACCACCCTCAGAGAATCATGCATGTGAACCCCAAGGTACCTCTGCTACTGTTCTCCACTCAAAATTGTACTATTAAGCCTGTATCGTCACTGCTTCTTCTACCAAAATGCATTACCTCACATTTCTCTATGTAGAAATTCATTTACCAGGTGCCTGCCCATTTGGCCAACTTGTCACTGTCCTTCTAAAGTCACTCAGCATTATTCTCACAATTCACCATCTGCACTAGCTGAGTATCATCAGCAAATTTAGAGATTTGGCCCTCAGCACTCATCTCCAAATAATTTATCTAAAATCAGAAAAAAAAAGCAAAAAAAAAAAAAGGATGCAACAATGATCCCTGGGGAGCACCACTCATTTCCAGTCTGAAAAATGCCCATCTATACCTACCTTCTGTTTCCTGTCAGTTATCTAACTCTTAATCCATGCTGCCAAGGACCCATCAACTTTGCTCCCTGGAATGCTGCCAGCATTTTTAAGCACCTCGTCTCTATCTAGCCCAATAGTGCTCAGTAGCTCAAGAGCCACATTTGCAACTGAGCCATTGTCACCATCTTCGAAAATTTGGAGAAGACAGAAGAAAAATATTGACTGAGTACCTCTGCCATACACTTTGTTTCAGTGAGCAGTTTACCCTGGTTGTTCCAACTTCCCTCGTTGTCAGGTAATTCTCAGCCAGACAAGTCCAAGCTTAGACTGATATGTGGCACACAACATGTGCACAGCCAAAACACATCTTCCAGAAATGGTGTGACCACCGCACCTTCCCCCTTCAAATTCACATCATTTCCAAGACCCCTATCAGCCCCGTTAAGGAGCCCAAGAATGAAGAAAACACTGTTTCGTCCAGCAAGCATTGGACAAATCTACCCAAAATAGACCTACTCCCCTCATTTCTATCCTAGCCTGTAATTCATTTCCCTTCAAGTATTCATCCAATTCCTTTTGGAAAACTATGTGTGAAATCGGTCTCTCTTGCAGGTCATTCAGATCACAACTCACCACTTGAACATTTCCTCATGTTGCTTCCCGTTCTAGGAATGGCAATTAACTAGAGACCAAATTGAACTAATGACATCAGTGTTGTGACAGGGCAAGAGCAAAATACTGTAGATTATGGAAACTGAAATTTTTAAAAATGAAATACTTGGAACATTCAGATCTGGCATAAGATCATGCGATTGAACATCTGATGATTATAACAAAAAAAAATCATACACCTTCTTCACTGCCAGTCTTGCAGAATATTTTCAGTATTTGTTTTCAGTTGTTGTTATGAGATTATGATGGTCACTTCTGACTCCAAAATGTTCTCTTTTATTTATAAAGACTCAAGTCTAAAATGTGATCGAATACATAATGCTGGATGGTTGCAGCTGCAACAGCAGCAGCAGGAAATATTCAACAGCGAACACAGTTTGTTAGTTTCCCCCACCAGTAAACTCCATACCAATTCTCTCCACTGTGGAGATATTACCGTGATAGTACATTAGCTACTATTGCTCTGTGCCTCCAACTTTCAGTTTCACGAACAAGAGCTAGGATATTATTGGATTATCACCACTTCTAATTCTGAGTTGCAAGTTCTATTGTGAATTTTTTCTCCCCCCCATCATTCCTCCATACAATGCGAGTATACTGACAAGGCCAGCATTTGCAATCCATCCCCAATTGCCCAAGAAAATAGTTGTAAGCAGTCTTATTCATCAGCAAAAGTCCATCCCATGTAGATACAACCGCAAATGCTGTTAGAAACAGTGTTCCAGATTTTTGACCCAGAAACAGTAATACATTCAATATCAGTTCAAATCAAGACAATGTGGAGCTTAGAGGGAACTTTGAGGTGGTGTTGTTCCTTTTATTTCTAGATGTCACACACTTGGAATGTGTTATCAAAGGAAGCCCATTGAGGGGCTGCAATGCATCCTATGGAAGATACATACTGTTTTATTCTCTTTATTCATTTATGGGATGTGGGTGTCGCTGGCCAGGAGGCTTTTTTTTTTTTTTTTAAAATTGCTAGGTCCTAGTTGCCCTTGACCAGGTGGTGCTGAGCTGACTCACAATGCCCTTTAGGGACAGAATTCCAGGATTTTGACCCAGGGATATTGAAGGAACAGCAATTTGTTTCCAAGACAGAATGAGTGGCTTGGAGGGGACACTGAAGATGGTGGTATTCCCATATATGTGCTGCCCCTTGTCCATCTAGATGGAAGTGGTTGCGGCTTTGGAACGCGCTGAGGAATTTAGTGGATTTCTGCAGTGCATCTTGTAGATAGTACACACTGCTGCTGAGTATCAGTGGTGAGTACGTAGATCCTTGCGGACGTAGTGCTAGTCAAGCAGGCTGCTTAAGCTTGACACCATCCAAGACAGAGTGTTGTTGGGGCTGCACTCATCCAGGCAAGTGGAGAGTATTCCATCAAACACCTGACTTGTGCCTTGTAGACAGAGGACAAGCTTTGAGGAGTCAGGAGGGGAGTAGCCTCTGACCTGCTCTTGTAGCACTGTGATTATGTGGTAGGTTCAGTTGAGTTTCTAGTCAATTATAACCCCTAAGATGATGAGTGGGAGAATTCAGTGATGCTAACACCATTGAATGTCAAAGGGCAGTAGTTAGATTGTTTCTTCTTTGTGTGGCATGTATGTTACTTGCCACTTGTTAGCCCAAGCCTGGATATTGTCCAGACCATGTTGCATTTGAACATGGGATAACAAGGCATGGGGCTGGATGAACACAGCAGGCCAAGCAGCATCCTAGGAGCAGGAAAGCTTGACGTTTCGGGCCTAGACCCTTCATCAGAAATGGGGGAGGGGAACAGGGTTCTGAAATAAATAGGGAGAGAGGGGG
>JAHRHZ010000019.1:25020075-25081139 GCA_024137785.1 Ginglymostoma cirratum | reverse complement strand
TACTGGCTCCATCCCCGCACCTCTTCGACTTGTCTGCCTCCTCTCCACCTATCCATCTCCCCCTCTCTCCCTATTTATTTCAGAACCCTGTTTCCCCTCCCCCATTTCTGATGGAGGGTCTAGGCCCGAAACATCAAGCTTTCCTGCTGTGTTCATCCAGCCCCACGCCTCGTTATCTCGGATTCTCCAGCATCTGCAGTACCTTTTATCTCTGACAGCATTTGAACATGGGAATGCTTCAGTTTGAGGAGTTGCGAATGGTGCTGAACTTTGTGTGGTCATCAGTGAACGTCACCACTACTGACTCTATGCTAAACAGAAGGTCATTGAGGCAGGTGAAGGTGGTTGGGCCGAGGACACTACCCTGAGGAATTCCCGCAGAGATATCGTCGAACTGAGATGACTGACCAACAACTACAACCATCTTGTGCGTCAGGTGTGATTACAACCGCTGGAGAGACTTTTCCCCCGACACCCATTGATTCCAGTTTTATTAGGGCTCCTTGCTGCCATGCTCAGTCAAATGCGGCCTTTACGTCAATAGCTGTCACTCTCACCTCACTTCTGAAAATCAGTGCTTTTGTCCATATTTGAACCAAGGCTGTAATGAGGTCAAGAGCTGAGTGACCCTGGCAGAACTCAAACTGGGCATCAGCCAGCAGGATATTGCTGAGCAGGTACTGCTTGATAGCACTCGTGATGGCATCTTACATTGCTTTATTGATGACCAAGAGTAGACTGATTTAGTAGTAACTGGCTTGTTTGGATTTGTTCTGCATTTTGTGTGCAGGACATACTTGGGCAATTTTCCATATTGTTGGGTAGATGCCAATATTGTAACTGTGCTGCAACAGCTTGGCTAGGGGAGCAGCAAGTTCTAGAGCACATGTCTTCGGTACTATTGCCGGAATGTTGTCAGGGTCTGTTTTTGTTTTGCTGTATCCAGTACCTCCAACGGTTTCTTGATATCACATGGAGTCATTCAAATTGGCTGAAGACTGATAGCTGTAACACTGAGGACCGCTGCAGGAGACCAAGATGGATCATCCACTTGGCACTTCTGGCTGAACAGTGATGCAAAAAGTTCAACCTTATCTTTTGCACTGATGTGCTAGGCTCTTCTACTGAGGATGGGGATATTTGTGGAGCCCACCAGCAATCACAACTGGATATGGCAGGACTGCAGAGTTTAGATCTGGCCTATTGGCTGTGGGATCACTTAGTTCAATCACTTACTACTTATGCTTGCAAGTAGTCCTGTTTGGTGGCTTCACCAGGTTGACACTTCATCTTCAGGTATGCCTGGTGTTGCCCTGGCATGCCCTCCTGCACGCTCCATCGAACCTGGGTTGATCACCTGGTTGGACGGTAATGGTAGAGTGGAGTTACGCCAGGCCATGGGTTTGAAGATTGTGTTGAAGTACCACAATCCTGCTGCTGTTGATGGCCTGCAGCACCTTATGCATGCCTAGTCTTTAATTACTTGACTGGTTTCAAATCTATCCTATTCAGCACAGTGTTAGCGCCACACAATACAACAGAGGTGATTCTCAAATATTAAAGCAGGACTTCAACTCCACAAAAGGACTGTACAGTGGTCGCTCTTATCGATACTGTCGTGGACAGATGCATCTGCAGCTAGCAGATTGGTAAGGATGAGGTAAAGAAGGTTTTTTTCCTCTTGTTGGTTCCCTCACCACCTGCCACAGACCCAGTCTAGCTGCTGTGTCCTTTAGGGGCTTGATCAGTAGTACTGCTGCCAAGCCACCCTTGGTAATGGACACTGAAATCCCCCATCCAGAGTACATTATATGTGCCTTTGTCATCCTCAGTGCTTCCTCGAAGTGTTGTTCAACATGGAGGAGTACCGATTCATCAGCTGAGGCAGAATGGTACATGGTAATCAGCAGGAAGGTCTCCTTGCCCATGTTTAACCTGAAGCCATGAGACATCATGAGGTCAGAGTGAAAGTTGAGAACTCAGAGGGCAACTCCCTCCCAACTGTATACCGCTGTGCTGCCATCCCTGCCAAGTCTGTCCTGCCAGTGGGGCAGGATATAAATCAGGGATGGTGGCGATGCTGTCTGTTATGTACGATTCCAACGAGTATGACTATGTCAGGCTGTTGCTTGACTTGTCCGTGAGACAGCTCTCCCAATTTTAGCACTAGCCCACAGATGTTGGTAAGGAGGACTTTGTTGGGTTGACAGAACCATTTCTGCCATTGTCTTTTCCAGTGGCTAGGTTGACGCTGGGTGATTTGTCCAGTTCATTTCTTTGAGATTTTGTACCGATTGGTACAACTGAATGTCTTTCTTGGCCATTTCAGTGGGCAACTGAGTCAAACACTTCGCTGTACGTCCGGAGTCACATATAAGCCAGACTAGGTGAGGATAGCAAATTTCCTTCCTTGAAAGACGTTAATGAACTAGATGGGTTTTTCCAACAATGATTTTGTGGGCATCAGTAGATTCTTAATTCCAGTATTTTTAAAATCAAATTCAAATTCCACCATCTGCCATAGCAGGATTCGAACCCAGGTCCCCAGAATATTAGCCATTGGCTCTTTCTGCTACTGGTGCACAGGGGAGAAAGGGGTATAACAAGGTAGGTGCTTTATCCTAGATGGTGTAGAGCTTATTGAATATTCTGCGAGCTGCACTGATCCAGGCCAGTCATTGGAACATAGGAATTAAGAGCGAGAGTAGGCAATTCAGCCCTTCCAGCCCATTTCACCATTTAACACGATCATAGCTGAACTTGTCCTGGTCTCAACTCCCCTCTCCTGCCCGCTTCCCATAGCCCTTTATCCCACTTTCCATCGGAAACATACCTATTTCTTTCCTGAATCCATTTGATTTTGCCTCTATTGCACTCTGAGGCAGAGGGTTCCACAGATTCACAACCCTTGGACAGAAGTATTTTCTCAACTCAGTTCTGAGCATACCTCCTCTCACTTTAAATTTATGACCTTTTGTTTGAGACTGTCCCACAAGGGGAAACGTTTGTTAAACATCCACCTTATCAATCCCCTTTGGCATTTTATGTACCTTAATCAGAATCCCCTCTCATTCTTCTGAACTCCAGTGGGTACAAGGCCAACCTACACAACCACGCCTCATTCAACAGCCCTTTCATCCCGGGAATTCAGAGTATTCCATCACAATCCTGACCTGTGCCTTGCAGACAGTAAACAGGCTTTGGGCAATCAAAAGACCAGTTGCTTGTCATAGAATTTCCAATTTCTGACTTGCTCTTGTAAAACAGTATTTATTTACACGGCTGGTACACCATAATATTTATGTAATCATCCATGAAGTTTCTAGGGACAGATAACCTCAGATGCTCATGGTGGATGTTTCAGCAACTATAATGCTACATTTATAGATGGGAGATAGTTAGGCTCTCGCTGGAGGTGATCATTGTCTGAAAATTGTTTGGTGTAAATGCTACTTGCCATTTATCAATCCAAGTCTGAATATAGTCCATGCACTTCACAGGCTGCTTCAGTCCCGTCATCACAAATGGTATTGAACGCCACGCGAACATCAGTAAAAATCCCCAATTCAACCATATATTTTGAAAAGAAAGCTATTACTAAAGCAGCTGAAGATAGCTGGGCTTAGACCGCCTTGCCAAGGTACTCCAAGAGTAATGTCCAGGGGTCACCACCCAACCATCGTACTTTATACAAGGTACAATTCCAACCAATAAAAGAAGTTTCTCTCAATTCCAACTGACCTCTCAGTTTTTCTAGTGTCATTTGATATTACATCCTGCCCTCGACATCAACGTAGCACTTAATAGGGAATCCCAAATCTTCCATGCAGCAGAGTGGTACAAAACACAATGGGAGTTATTTGCACCACTGGGTCAAAATCTTGACATGTTATATCTGACATCACCACAATGACAACTGCAGTTCAAACAATGTCCACCATTTCTTGAGTAACTATGGTCACATGATACATATACCCTTCACAGGGTTTTTACATCTTCAAAACAAAAAAGACTTGATACTTTAGCAGTATATTTGAATATAATGAAGTGTCAGAAGGGGCTACACAGAAGCGTCAAACAAAATTTGATACCGATCCACAAAAGATGACATTAGGGTAGACGACCAACAGCTCAGTCAATGAGGTAGATTTTAAGTAGTGTGCTCAAGAAGAAATGAAAAGGAACAAGTGTGTCATTTGCTGCAGAAAAAGCAAGATGTATTTTGGCTCAAATAAAAAGACATACATACTTAATGATAAAATTCCCAAAGGAATAGAAAAAGAGATACACAAGCCCTCAGTTACATCAAATCCCAAAAGTCAATCATTTTTGTCAAGCATAACAGCAACGACAAATTAAAAATTGGACTTTATTAGTTGCAAAGTCCATTAGGACACCCTGTCATCAAAGTTGCTAAAGGGTAAACTTGCAATTGAAAATCAGGAAACAACAGAATTGCTGAATTATCATTTAGAATCATGCAATTAGAATCCCTATAGCATGGAAACAGATCATTCAGCCCATCGATCCTCCAAAGAGCATACCACACTGACCCACACCCCTGTCCCTGCAACCCCGCATTTCCGATGGCTAATCAGCCTAGCCTGCACATCCCTGGACAAAAGGGCAATTTAGCATGGCCAATCCACCTAACCCGCACATCTTTGAACTGTGGGAGGAACCCTGAGCACCTAGTGGTAACCCACACAGAAATGGTGAAAACGTGCAAACTTCACAACTGAACCAGAGTCTTTGGCATCATGAGGCAGCAGCGCTATCCACTGAGCTACCAGGCCATGTTAGAATTGACTCTACAAAAACAGGATTGTATAATTTGACATTCCTGGGAAAATAGTAACGAAGAGGGACTGGTAAAGATTACAGTTAATGCAAGCAATGAGAATTAGAAAGCGTAATGGCAATAAATACAGAAAAACCCTTAGGATATGATGAATTGCCCCCAGTCTTAAATAGGAAGATGAGGAAATGTATGCACTTTGGTCATATGCTCCCAGGCTTTATCAATTCAGGAATTGCCTTTTAGATTGGAAAATTGCAAATATAGATCAACTGTTGAAAGTGAATCCAGAAAATTATAAAACTGTCAGTATAACATACACTGTGGGGAAAGTAATTAAAGTCCATTAAGGAGGACCTGAAAAGAGAAATTTGAGCTGATTAGAGACAGTCAACATGAACTTGTAAATAGATCACACTGAATGCACATTAGTTACTTTGTCAGAAAAAATAAATTAAGTTGTAGACTTGGGTATATCTCCAAGTACTTTGTGTGGACTTCTGAACAGCACTGAATAAGGTTTCACATACAGACAGGTGGTCAAAATTAGAGGCCATGGAATTGAGGGAAGTTAATCATTCTTTTAAAGAGAATAGTAATTATTAGTATTAAAGAGAATAGTAATTATGATTAGTAATAGTAAGAGTAGGGATAATGGCAATCCACTTAAATTGGGAACAAGAGATTAATGGTCATCCTTGGTGGAAGCCTAATCATTCACTGTATATAGTGAATGGTAAAAAATGGTAGACATCTAAAAGATTTCTGACAGTACAATTATTAGTGATATGATAAGCTGTGTGAACATGAACATAACTTACAGAGGCATAAATTGTAAGCGGGAAAAGCAAACACAGGTTTCGATACAGATAAATGTGAGGAATCATCATTTTGGACAAAACACTATAGAATGGAAGTTACCTTCATAATTGCAGGGCAAGAATTTAGTGAGGAGGATTTTATTGCAGTTATAGAAAGCTCTGGTTAGATCATATTGGGAGTAGCCCATAGAGTTTTCACCATAGCATCTTAGAAGGTGTATGGAAGAAGCGCAATGCAGAATTGCCAAAAGGATACCATGGCTCCAAGATTTAGCTTTTAGGAATAATTACATAAATTAGGCTTACATTTCTTGGAAGATAGAAGCTTCAATCAAGTCACTTGTAAGAAAAAGAACTTCCCAACTCCTAAGGAGCCCAGAACAAGGCAACAAAGCTGATATCCACAAAACACAGATGTAGTCCAAATAATAACTTTAAATTTGAAATCAATAGTACTTTTCTTGTCAGCTGCGGTATTAAGAAATTGCACACAACACAGGTGAAAAGCAATCTCACTGACGACAGAACAGACTCATGGGTCTAAAATGCTACTAAATTAAGCCATATGGGATTGTGGATTTAAAACTAGGCCATAAAACAAGGCAAAAAGATTACATCTTTTAAAAAAAAACCAAAGGCTACAATTAGAATCATGTGCCCTGTTTTGGGTATTCCACTTGACAACATCCATGATGAGAATTCACAGGAAATTCACCGAGGCGATTTTCAGAAAAAGGTTTTAACTCTTAAGTTTTTTTTAAAAATGATCAGACATGGTAGTAGAGATCTGATAGAGATCAACAGGACTAACTATTCAAAAGGAAAAAGGGAGGATAGGAAATAACTAATAATTATCACAAGAGAAAATGTGCTAGGAAAACTAATGGGGCTAAAGACCTGGTGGGATCATCCTAGTACATTAAAGGAAGTAGCAACAGGGACAGTGGATGCACCAATAATAATTTTCTAAGAATCTCAGGTTCTAGAAAATCCAAGAGGACTGGAAACTACCAAAGTAACATCCTTATTTCAAAAGGGAAAGGGACAAAAAAAAAAAAAAACAGCTAGCTATAGGCCACTTAGCTTAATATCCATCATTGGGAAAATGCTAGCGTCTATAAAGGGATGAGACAGAAGAGCGTTTAGACATACATAAGATCAAAGTCGACATGGCTTAGAGTCAGATGTTCAGCACGGAAACAGACCCTTCAGTCAAACTCGTCCACGTTGACCAGATACCCTACGTTAACCTAGTTCTATTCTTTGAGCATTTGGCCCATATTCCTCCAAACTTTTCCTATTTGGACACCCATCCAGATGCCTTTTAAATTAATTACAACCTAATTATAACTTAATTAGTTATACCAGCCTCCACCACTTCCTCTGGCAGCTCATCTCACACACACACATCACCCTCTCCATTAAAAAGCTGCCCCTTAGGTCCCTTTTTAAAATCTTTCCCATCTTACCTTGAACCTATGCCCTGTAGTTGTAGACTCCCCTACCCCGGGGAAAATACCTTGACTGTTCACCCTATCTATGCTCATTTTATAAACCTCGAAAAGGTCACCCCTCAGCCTCCGACACTCCAGGGAAAATAGCCCCAGCCTATTCAGCCACTCCCTATAGCTCAAACACCCCAACCCTGGCAACATCCTTTAAATCTTTCCTGCACCCTTTCAAGTTTCATAACATCTTTCCTATAACAGGGAGACCAGAACTGAAGACAGTATTCCACAAGTGGCCTAACCAATGTCCTATAAAACCACAACATGACCTCCCAACTCCTATATTCAATGCACTGACCAATAATGGCAAGTGTACGAAATACCTTCTTTCCTATCCTGTCAACCTGCCACTCGGCTTTCAAGAAACTATGAACCTGCACCCCAAGGTCTCTGTTCAGAAACACTCCCCATTAACATTACAATTCATGGTCTAATTCCTGCCCTGATTTGCCCTACCAAGATGTTGCACCTCACATTTATCTAAATTAAACTCCATCCGCCACTCCTCAGTCCATTTGTCCATCTGATCAAGGTCCTCACTTTACTCTAAGGTAACCTTCTTCACTGTCCACTACACCACCAATTTTGGTGTCATTTGCAAACTTATAAACAATACCTTCAATATTCACATCCAAATCACTTACATGAATGACAAAAAGCAGTGGACCCAGCAACCCTCGTTGTGGCCCCACGCTGGTCACAGGCATCCAGTCCAAGAACCCTCCACCACCAGTGTGTCTTGTGCCTTCGAGCCAGTTCTATATTCAAACGGCTAATTCTCCCTGTATTCCATGTGATCTAACCTTGCTAACCAGACTACCATGCAGAATCGTGTTGAATGCCATACTGAAGTCCATATAGACAATATCCACCGCTCTACCTTCAATCTTCATCATTTCTTCAAAAAATTCAATCAAATTAGTGGAATACAATTTACCATGTCCATTTCCATGTTGATTATCACTAATCGGTCCTTGCTTTTCCAAACACGTAAATCCTGTCCCTCAGAATCTCCTCCAACAACTTACCCACTGCTGACATAAGGTTTACATGACTATAGTTCCCTGGCTTTTTCTCATCACCTTTCTTAAACGATGGCACCATGTTAGCCCACCTCCAGTCTTCCGGCTCACCCGCAGCTATCAATGGTACAAATATTTCAGCAAGAAGCCCAGCAATCATGTCCTACAAAGTTATGGGTACACCTCATAAGGTCACAGGGATTTATCCATCTTTACACGTTTTAAGACCTCCAGCACCTCTCCTTCTGTAATATGGGCACTTTAAAGGTATCACTATTTGTTTCCCCAAGTTCTCTAGCTTCCATATCGTTCTCCGCAGTAAATACGGATAAGAAATGCTTATTTAGTATCTCACCTATCTCCTGCAGTTCCACACAAAGACATCCTTGTTGATCTTTAAGGGGCCCTATTCTCTCCCTAGTTACTCTTTTGTCCCTAATCACTTGTAGAATCCCTTTGGATTTTCCCTCACCCTACCTGCCAAAGCTATCCTGATTTCCCTCGACTATACTCCTATCACCCTTAAACTCTTGTGGGATTCACTCGATGCCTGCTGTCTGGACCTGACATTTGCTTCCTTCTCCTCCTTGACCAAAACCGCAATTTCTCTCGTCACTCAGCATTCCCTACATCTACCAGCCTTGCCCTTCACCCTAACAGGGACATACTGTCTCTGGATTCTCATTATCTCATTTTTAAAGGCTTCCCTTTTTTTTTAAGCTGTCCCTTTACCTGTGAATACCCATCCCCAATCAACTTGGGAAAGTTCTTCCCTAATACCATCAAAATTGGCGTTCCTCCGATTCAGGACTTTAACTTTTAGATCTGATCTACTCTTTTCCATCATTATTTCAAAACTAATAGAATTATGATCACTGGCCCCGAAGTGTTCTTCATCCAACATCTCGGTCACTTGCCCTGCCTTATTTCTGAAGAGAAGGTCAAGTTTTGCTCTTTCCCTAGCAAGAACATCCACATAATGAATAAGAAAATTTTCTTGTACACGCAAATTCCACTCCATCCAAGCCCTTAACAGTGTGGCAGTCCCAGTTTATGTTTAAAAAATCACCTACCATGACAACCATATTATTCTTACAGATAACAGATCTCCTTACCAAGAAGATGAAGGAGAATCTGAGATAACAAGGTGTAGAGCTGGATGAACACAGCAGGCCAAGCAGCATCAGAGGAGCAGGAAGGCTGACGTTTCGGGCCTAGACCCTTCTTCAGAAAATCCACACTTCTACTGCAAATACCTTTGCACACCCCCATGGCACTTTCTCCTGCAATCGCAGATGATGTAACACCTGCCAATTTACTTTCTCCCTCCTCACCATCTAAGGCTTCAAACTCACTGTCTAGGTGAAGCTGTACTTTACCTGCACTTCACTCAATCTAGTCTCCTGTATTTGCTGCTCATAATTGGTTGCCTCGACATTGGGGAAACAAACCAGAAACCACCACCAAGACCGCAATCAGAGGATATCCCAATGGTCAAGTATCTGGTTTGGTCTTCAAGTACTTAAATTCCCGCTTTCTCATACACAGCAAGATCTCCTGTTCCATAAATTCTTGCTGGTTTCAGGTCTCTCTCTGTTCTTGCAGATTTTGCCACAGCCGGGGTAATTTTTGGATATTTTTGATGGACTTCAAGCACCTGGTGTCATTCAGAGTCACAGTCACAATATTTCGCCCCATTGGAGCCCAAGCAGCAAAACACTGCTCCTTGCGAACATAGTGGATCCTCCCTGGGCAGATGCAGCTGAAGGGCAGCTTTTCATTCCAGGTTTCATTGTGAAATTAAAATACAATCTGCCATGTTGACAATTCAATCCACATTCCCAGAACATTAGCTTGGGGTTCTGGATTTCTAGCCTGTGACATCGCCACTACCCTTCTACCTCTCCATACAACTTTGGAAACCTCACCTAACCATCTGTCACGTACAATGGATGCACAGTTCTTATTTTCAGTTGCCAATGCCTACCAGAAATAATAACCAAGTGCAATCTTTATGTGAAGGGAGGTGAAAGTATACAAAAACAAATTGTTGACAAAAAAAAAAACAAGCATCTGTTGAGAGAAAGCAGAGTTAATGCTTCGGGTCCAGAGATCCTTCTTCAGAGATAATGGTAGCTAGGAAAATGTCAGTATTTATTCAGACGATGGACTGGGGGTAAGGAGAAGAGTAAACAATAGTGGGTATACAGCCCAGAAAAGTAAAAACAGTTGGAAAGACAAAAGGACTGGGCTAAGGTCAGCCTGGAAGAATGGACCAGCAACTAAGAGACTGTTAGCAGCTGACAATCAGCTATGTGCAGTAGCAACCCATGTGATGTCAAGGTCTGGTGTGTGGGAGTGGAGGCAAGGACATGGAAGGTGCTTAAGCCCTTAAATTCTTGAAACCAACATACAACCCAGAAAACTGCAGTTTCCAAGCAGAAAATTAGATGCTGTCCTTCCAGCTTGCACTGAGCTTCACTTGAGCGCTGCAGCAAGCTTGAGACAGATGCTCGCCAGTCAACACTGTGTTTAAGTGGCAGGCAACTGGAAGCATTCTGCAAAGAGATCATCCAGTCTCTGCTTTGTTTCCCCAATGACGAGGCAACCAATTATGAGCAGCAAATACAGGAGACTAGATTGAGTGAAGTGCAGGTAAAGTACAGCTTCACCTAGACAGTGAGTTTGAAGCCTTAGATGGTGAGGAGGGAGAAAGTAAATTGGCAGGTGTTACATCTTCTGCGATTGCAGGAGAAAGTGCCATGGGGGTGTGCAAAGGTATCTGCAGTAGAAGTGTGGATTTTCTGAAGAAGGGTCTAGGCCCGAAACGTCAGCCTTCCTGCTCCTCTGATGCTGCTTGGCCTGCTGTGTTCATCCAGCTCTACACCTTGTTATCTCAGATTCTCCAGTTCCTACTATCTCTGAAGGAGAAATTACACCTGGTTAATTTACTAGAATTCTTTGAGAAAGTAACAAGGAGGATAAAGGGGAAGCAGTGTATGTAATATATTTGGATTTTCAAAAGGCTTTTGATAAGGAAGCACAATAGGCTACTTAATTGAGATGTTAATGGGTTAACATCCCATGAATTTTTATGCTTCTTATACAAGGGTATGTGAACACTATCTCAACTTCCTGCCCGAACAGGATTGGGTGTGAAACATCTGTAGGGGTGTGAAACATTTGTAAACATCAAAAAGCATTAAGCTCTGTAATCTTTATGGCTCTACCCACACTGCCGCCTACCCCTGTTTCTGCTGAAATGGACAGGTCAGTGACCTTTGATCAAGCCAGGCAGTTGTCACCACTTGAAATCGCATCCTGTCGTTATCATACACTTTGTGACGATCAAAGCTGCATCCTGTTCTCTTATAGCGGCATGACCACATACTCGTCATGTTTCAGATGTAGTAATTGTTTTATGTATCCGCCTATTCCAAGGGTATAAAAGCAGGGACTGTCCCCTGTTCGGAGAGAATCGCTCACGATACTCAGCACTCTGTGCCGGGTAGCGTACAGTGATCCTCCGCAGCTTGTACTTGCTTAATAATAAAGGATTGTGTTTTTGTAACCAGGTCAGTGTCTCGCTCTTGCATCAAGTCCGTAAGGGTCTCTGAAAAACGAACCTAACATAATAAGGTAGGAGCTAATAGTGTTGAAGGAAGTACATTAGTATGGACAGAGGATTGGCTAACAAAGAGAAGACAGAGTTGGGACAAGGGGGCATTTTCAGATGGGAACTTGTAACTAGCAGTGTGCCAGAGAGAGTAGTTGGGCCCACAATTATTTACAATACATACAAATTACTTGGATGAATGAAGAAAAGTGAATGTACTATTGCCAAGTTTAGAGACAATAAAAATAAGTGCGAAGATAAGAAGTGAGGACGACAGTCAGCAGAGGGATCACACAGGTTAAGTGAGTGGGCAAAAACTTGGCAGATGAAAAATAATTAGGGAAATACAAGGTTACACACTTTGGCAGGAAGAATAGAGGAGTGAATATTATTTAAATGGAGAAAGACTACAAAAAAAAACTATGAAACAGAAGGATTTGTGAGTTCTCCTCTAATAATCACAAAAAGCTAGCATCCAAGTTCAGTAGCTATTAGAGAAGGCAAATGGAATGGTGACCTCTATTTCAAAGGTATTGGAGTATAAAAGTAGGGAAATTAAGCTAAAACCATACAAGGCATTTGTCATCGTCAGACCACAGCTAGAATACTGTAAACAGTCCTGGGCTCCTTATCTAAGCAAATGATATCCTAGAACGGAAACAGTCAGAGATGGTTCATTAGGCTGATACCAGGTATGGAGGGATGGTCATCTGTGAAGAGGTCAAGTAGACTGGGCCTGTGCTCATTGGAATATAGAAGAATGAAAGATGACCCTATTGAAACATACAAAATTCTGAGGGGACTTGACAGGGTAGATGCAGGAAGGCTGTTCCCCCTTGTGGGAGAGTCTATGAAGAGGGCATGACCAGAAGTGGGCATGAGAGGGTTGCTCCTTTACAAAGATGAGGAGGAATTTCTTCTCTGACGTAAATCTGTGGAATGCTTTACCAGAGAGACCTGTGGAGGCTGGGTGAATAAGAGTATTCTACACTGAGATAAACAGACGTTTAATCACTAAGGGAATCAAGGCTATGGAGAAAAGACAGTAAAGTGGAATTGAGGATAATCAAATCAGGTATGATCCCTTTGAATGGCAGGAGCAGCTTCAATGGGCTGAATAGCCTACTTCTGTTCATGAGTCTCATGGTCTAATCTTATGTAGGCTTTCACTGGTCATAAAGTCGGTAACTAGAGAGTATAAAGTTAAGACCATATTAAAATAATAAATGATATTCAGATACTTTTCTAAATGATTAGTTTTAATGCCTAATACACCTCTTCAGAAAGAATGACAGGCAAAGAATCCATTACAGATGTTGAGAAAAGTGATTAAATATTTAAAATATTAAAACTTGAGTAATGAGCTAGACAATGGGTCTAAATGTTTCCCTTTTTCATAGAAAGGATGGATACAAGGCAAATGGTTTCCTTTTATGCTGTAAAACCCAATGATTCTAAATGCTTTGAAAGCCAGTTCAAACGTAAGAGAAAGTGTTTCACATTTATGTGCAATAATTTTTCTTCCAGTTAATGTACAAAATGGCTATTACTTGATATATTTGGAAATAAATATCTTTTACTGCACTATCATTTCCACATCCTACATCAAATCTATTCTGGAAAATCCCTCACCCTCCTTAACATTTTTCAAGACTTGCTCTAGCCCAACTTAATCTTTCATTGTTGAGAACACACTTTAAACTGCCTGATAAAAAACTGCAGCTCTTGAACTAGCTATGAAATCTTTTCCCCATTAGAAAGGAATGACCTACACATTCCGCATCAGTAAGATTCCAAAAATTTCATTCAGACGTACAATGCTGTCCCTGCTGTGTACTGAGGTCTACACTCAGTGTTGTGGTCCACCACATGCACTCTTGACTTTTGTCTCCATTAACACTATCTCAAAGCTATTCCAGTCTCATCTTATCTTTGCCTCATTTGACGCTTTAATAAGTAACATTTTCTCTTCCTTTGAGTTCTGAGGAAAACTCATACTGCACTACAAACTCTGTTTTTCTCTCTCCACAGATGCTGCCAGACCTGCTGAGTTTCTCCAGCACTTTGTTTTAATTCCCAAAGGACCTGTTCTGTCTGTGCCCTAATTAAGAATGCTTGTATACAGAAGATCTTGCAACCTCCTACTCACATTGCAAGTAGGTGGAAAATATCCATTTACTGAAATTCTCAGCTTTCTGGCCATCACAATTCCACCTCCCATCATGTCATTTGTTGCCATCCATACTCATTCAATTAATTATAGTTCCTCTAATACCACCTGGCTTATTTTTTGTTCTCAATCTCCTGTCTGGCATGCATTCAGTGTTCTGAGACTCCATGAATACCATCACGCTAACTTGATTCAGACACTGATTCCCTTGACAAAACGAATTCAGTTCAGCATGATTTACCCTTTACAAATCTATGCTGACTGTTCCCAATTCACCCTTTTTTTTGAAGTTTTCCCTAATTTGCTTACCCATGGCAGAGATAACATTGACTGGTCTAGTCCCTGGTGTAGCCTTTCACTTTCCCAAAGCTGTGTACAACATTTGCCACATTCCACTTAGCAAGCTTGCTGAAAAGAAAACATACCGTTAAATGCTTTCCATTTTGAACTCATCAGGCAACGAGATCATACATTTTCGGTATATCCTAATAAGTGCAAGATGAAAAGTTTCGATATCATGACCTTTTATTCAACTATCCCTAAAGTTCTTAAATACCAAGCAAGAGTCAAAGTTCCGACATTTCAACACTTAGGAATACTTCAACATTCTTGAATTGATTCCACTTACACCTGGTGACTTTCTTTTTATTTTCATCAACTTCATTTAATACAGCATGCTTTTAAAATATATATTTACAAGTTCCATATCTTCATCCATACATATGTCCACTTGCAATCCTGCTTTCATCTACTTGAGAAAAGTTATGCAAAATACTGATTAATCTCCAATCAAATACAAAGTTCAAATTATTAGGGCAAATCCAGATTTAGTTGAAAAATGTAAAGTTTAAAGTAAGCATAGGGTTTCCGAAGCAGAAACTGCTATTCTCCAATTTTGTGGAATAGTGCGAGTTTACAGTACTGACTTGATATCATAAATAAAGAAGATATCTGATAATCACCCTCAGAGCCTCTTAAATTAGACAGTAAAATACAGGCCTGAGATTACTGAATTCAGCTTTGGACTTGGCAAAGCTGGTATAATTAAAAGATTACTTAAAGGAGCTCCAACATAAATGTCTCAGGTCTCTGATAATAGCATAACAGTAATATCATGACATATTATGAGTCTTTCACACAATCTGTGTCACAACACTAGAAATAGTTCGCCAAATAACGTCATTCATCAACAAAAATACCAAAAGGACACAGCTAAAACAAAGGCACAGCTCCCACACCTCCAACCTATCAAATTCTACTGATCTGAAAATGCAGATAAAATCCTAAACTAGTAAATAAATGTATGAAGTGTAATTAAAATAAAGCCTTCAGAAAACCAGATCATTTAACGAGTGGAATTCTTATCCAGCACGTACACAAAGTACTATGCATACTATACCTATGGAAAACAATAATAGATTATTGGTAGAAAGTTTAATGGGAAGATGATTTGTAATCTATTGTAAGGGATTTCAAGAATACAAAACCGTCAGTTATGGGGAAATACTAATGCTGATCTTTATTCTAAACCAAAACACGGGTCGTAACACCATTTCTAAATTTCAAATATATAAAAATCCAATGAGGTGTAACTACGTTACATTTTAATCCAAATGCATCTGAAATCTAATACATACAGCTCCGTTTTAAAACCACAGAAGTGAAAAAAAATACTGCATATATAGTACCGATAATTCAACGTTATTTCGTGCTCAAGGTTTCTTTTAAAATTCTAGTCGTTTAAAAAAAAAAAGCACTAACAGTTGTCAACACACAAGTCTATACAGGTAATTCACACAAAAGGCCTACAATGACCTTTCTCCAAGCCCCTCGTTTAATTACTTCTCAGTTAAGGGCACTGATGTCGTTTTCAGCAACACGAAAAGACCAACGTACTCGTAAGCAAACTCGTTAAAATAAAAACAGTACATATAAAAAATTATGTTTGACATGATTTCTCAGATGCAAATTGAGATTCTGGTAGATTCAATTTATAATCTGTCTATTCTGGCTTTACGTATGAAAATATTGATAGTACATACACACATCAGGAACAGAAATGTAGCTCGGGCCTAAGCCTTTTGACAAGCCCCGGTTTGTGGTAGAATGGAGGCGGCTAAAAGAGGACAGGGTGTGGGAGGCTGGGGAAGTGAGGAGATGGAGATGGGCCAGAAGCGCATGGGGGCCGAGTACATTTACAGAGACCCTCCCAGATATTTAAACCTGGCTACTTACTCCTCTTTTTTTTCCTGCCTTGTCTCGTAGGTTCCCGATTTCAGATTTATACGCGAGGTCAATTTAAAAAAATTTTTTTAAAAAAGTACTTTTTTCACAGAATACGATTTTATGCTATCTTGCTCGTTATCAGTGCCTGCAGCTGACAGCGGCGGACAATTTCAGACATTTTTGTGACGTCTCAGGCGGACATCAAGAATTATCCCTTTCAAAAAAAACAAGAAATAAGTGCGAGCTGAAGAAAAGAAACAGACGCCACGACCGCTCACTGCACAAGATGAGCGGGCGGGCACAACTACCAAACTTGTGTTGGAGGTTTGCGTGTGTGTTTTCACTCCGCCCGCTTCAAATCCGGAAAGTTCGGTGCAGAATTTTTAATCGACCCGACTTTGTCGTCAAACGTATGATTTATTTTTATTCAAGCCCCCATCCTCTTTTCACATCATTCATTTATCATTGGTCAGACTGCCGCAAGCTCCCTTGTCGAGTGGATGAGATGTACGTCAATCGATTGTGTCGTCACGGGATTTGTTCTTCACACCACCCTCTCCCCGTCTTGTCTATGTAGCAGCTTGTGCCCAGATGTTGCCGGGATGAAATCACCAGCAACCAATGGGAGGCGACGATTCAAGTTGACCGCCACCATCCTTCCTGTATGGACATTGCCCGTCGTCTGGCCAAAAATCAACATTACTGCACATTTACAAAGTACGCATTCTTTATTATTGAAATCAAGGCACATCTAAGACATTTGGTCGTGGTTACGTACTTCCCCCTTCTTCCTGACTCTCGTTTGTGTCAGAAGATTTCTGGTGACCACATGCGTGACGTGCTGAGATTCTATTTTAGGCTGTGCTGAAAAAACCCGGACGGCAGCAGAGATGAGCTCTCTGAACGGGGGAGTGTGTTCAACCAAGTGGCTCTGCCAACTACCTCCCAAATAGAATCACTGGCGAGTGATTCTACCCATTTAGTGCATTTGATAAGACGAACACCATGATAATTACATTAAAATCATATTGATTGCTACCGATCGCGACCCACAATATAGAAGCAGACCGTCTAACTCAACGCCATTTTCTGTAGCCTCATATGCCTTGGAGATATTAGCATCTTGAAACTTATCAATTATCCTTTTGAACGAATTCAGTGACAATCACCAAAATTCTGCAGATGCTGGAAATTTGAAACGAATGAAGAGAATGCTGGAGAATATCCGTTATGACTCATTCAGAAGAAGTTTTTCCTATCCTCTTTCCTTTAAACAATCCCCAAATAATGCCAACATATTAGCATCCATTCTATGCACTTTAATTTTGTTCAATAATCTCCTGTGTGGGACTTCATTAAAAGCTTTCGGAAATTCACCACAATGACTGGTTCCTCCTTACCATTACAGAGGATAATGGGGAAGGTCATAAGACATAGGTGCAGAATTAGGCCATTCAATTTCCGACTGAGTTGCGCGGTGGCACAGTTGTTAGCACCGCTGCGTCACAGCGCCAGGGACTTGGGCATATGTGTGGAATTTGCACATTCTTCCCATGCCTGTGTGGGTTTCCCCAAGGCGCTCTGTTTCCCTCCCACAGTCCAACGTTAGGTGGATTGGCCTTGCTAAATTGTCCCACAGTGTCCAAGAATGTGCAGGTTAGGTGAATTAGCTATGGGAAATGCAGAGTTGTGGGGATGGGGTGGATCAGGATGGAATGCTCTTGGAGGCTCAGTGCAAACTGGATGGGCTGAATGTAGGAATTCTATAAGTCTGATCTGCTATTCACTCTGATCTTTGCTGATCTGATAACCCTAGTTCCACTTTCTTGTCTATACTCCATAACCCTTGATTCCTTACTGATTAAAAATTTGTCTATTTCAGCCTTGAATATACTAAACAACCTAGCCTGAAAAGCCCTCTGCGATAAAAAGTTCCACTGATTCACCTCCTTCTGAGAGCAGAAATTCCTCCTCAGCTGCCTTAAAAGTGTGATGCCCTATCCTGAGTAGATGTATTTGGATCTCCAGAAGTTATTTGATAAGGTACCACATGAAGAATTATTGCACAAGATCAGGTCTCCTGGTATTTGGGTTAATGCAGACTACTATTTAATTGGAGAAACTACAAAAAACATAAAGGAATCTAGGTATTTGTGTGCACAAAACACAAAAAGTTAGCTTGTTGTGCAGCAAGTAATCAAGAAGGCAGTTTTTTTGGCCTTTATTAGTGGGGATTTGGAGTTTAAAAGTAGGAAAGTTTTGTGACAACTTGCTGGATGTTAGTGATGCAGCAACTGGAGTACAGTGTACATTTTTGGTCCCATATATGAGAAAGGATGTACTAGCATTGGATGCAGTTCAAATAAGATTCACTTGACTGATTCCTGGAATGAAGGGTTGACTCGTCAAGAACGACTAAACAGGTCAGGCCTTTATTCATTGAAGCTTTGAAAAATGAGAGGTAATCTTGTTGATACATACCATATTCTAAGAAGGTTTGACAAGGAAAATGTTGATAAGACATTTCTCCTGGTGGAGGAATCTCAAACTAGGGGATATAATTACAAAATAAGGAGGCTCTCACTTAAAATTGAGAGATAAAGGAACTCAAGAGTATTTAAAGAGGAGCTAGGTAGATTTTTTTAGTTCATTTGTGGGATGTGGAAATACTGGCTGGCCAGTATTTTTTGCCTGTCCCTAATTGTTTGTGAGAAAGTGATGGTGAGCTGTCTTCTTGAACAACTACAGTCCACCTGCTGTGGGTTGACCCAGAATTCTCTTCTGGAGGGAATTCCAGGATTTGGACCCAGCAGTGAAGGAACAGTGATGTATTTCCAAGTCAGGATGATGAGTGGTTTGGAGGGGGATTTGAAGATGGTGGTGTTCCCATTTATCTACTGCCCTTGTCGCTCTAGATAGAAGTCATTGTGGGTTTAGATTGGTTTGCATTTATATTTTTGAAATATTGGGGAGTTGAGAACTATGGTGAGTTGGCACGAAAGAGGAGTTGAAGCCTGGGGCAGATCAGCCATAATTTTGTTGAATGGCAAAATGGTCAGCATGGACTGGTTGGACCAAAGGGTCAGTCTTGTGTTGTATGACTCTATGGCAGGGCAGGTTTGAGAGACCAAATGGCCTACTCCTGCTCCTATTATGTTCATAGAAGCAAAATCCAGATAATATCCCTCTGATAACACTGAAGGTGTTTCTTTTCCAAAAATACATTTTATTTATTAAATTTGTAAAGTCACATGACAGTTTAATTCGAATGTACCAATTCACATGGCACACACTAATCAATTATGTGACACCTTTCAGTGCCTAACCACTTATAACATAGATTGTATTTACACTTTAATGCATATTTCTTGATATATATTTTACAGCAGTTCTAGTCCTTTGATGTACAGTGGCAAGATATTAGGCCTTGGCTGTTCACCTTTCACTTTGATTCAAAACTTCATCAAGCTTCAATGCAACCACTTAGCTGGATGAATGCAGCTCCAACTACACTCAAGAAGCTTGCCACCATCCACAGCAAAGTAGCCTGTTTGGTTGCCACCCTGCCTTTAACATTTCATCTCATTCAGTCATTGCACTGATGTGCAGTGGCAGCATTATGTATCATTTAAAAGAGGCACCTGTGGTAACTCACCAAGGCTCCTTCTGCAGCACCTTACAGATCTTGATCTCTGCCAACTAGAAGTACAAGGGCAGCAGACACTTGGAAACACCCCTATTTTCAGGTTCCCCTCCAAGTCATGCACCGTCCTGACTTGGGTCAAAGTACCTTCCTAATCATGCATCATCAAGGGCTGGTGTGATTCAAGAAGGCGACTCACCACCACTTTGTCCAAAATAATTATTGATGGGCAATAAGTACTGGCTTAGTTAGCAATTTCCACATCCCATGAACGAAGAAAGGAAACCTGTCAGGTTGTGGTACTGGACCCTAAGCTAGAGTTGGGAGACAAGTGTAGCCCAAACTCCTGCTCTGGTTGACCTTGTCTAACTCAAGACAAATCAAGAGTCAAACATGGAAGCTTCTGGTCCGCATGGTTTAGCACATGCAACGTTATACTTATCATCCTGTTCAAGTTGCTGAAGATTACAATTTTGCAGTTAGTTATGAAGGATGGAAAATAGTAGCTAATCAGAATACGTATACAGGAGCAAGTTAATGAGAACTGTTCAGAGGTAAAAAGTCAAACCTTTTCTTTTGCTTCATAGTTTTGTTTAATCTCAAATAATCAGTTAAATGTGTCTGTGTAATTATTCTTAATTATTGAGAATGCCCAATTGCACTTCTGTCTGAACACCTATCGCCAATTTACCACCTCAACCTCAACCTGTCTGATACCTTCATCCACACTTTAGTCACTTGGCTTAATGGCAGGAGACAGTAATGGGGGAGGGTTGCTTTTCGGACTGGAGGCCTTTGACCAGCAGTGTTCCACAGGGATCGGTTCTGGGACCTCTTTTGTTTGTCATTTACATAAATGATTTGGATGAGAATACAGAAGGCATGGTTAGTGAATTTGCAGACAAAACCAAAATTAGTGGCATGGTAGACAGTGAAGAAGGTTTTCTAAGATTACAGGGGTATCTTGATCAAATGGGTCAATGGGCTGAAAAGTGGCATATCAAGTTCAATATGGATAAATGCAAGAGTATTGCATTTTGGTACAACAAAAAAGGGTAGGGCTTATACAATTAATGGTAGGGCCCTGAGTAATGTTGTAGAACAGAGGGACCTAGGGGTGCAGGTACATAATTCTTTGAAGTTTGCATCACATATAGGCAGGGTGGTTAAAAAGGCATTTGGCACACTAGCCTTCATTGTTCAGGCGTTTGAGTAGAGGAGTTGGGAAGTCATGTTGAGGTTGTACAGAACATTGGCGAGAATATTCCAGTATTCTCTTCTGGAATACTGTGCCCAGCTCTGGTTGTCCAGTTATAAGAAGTATATAATCAAGCTGGAGAGGGCTCAGAAAGAGTTACGACCATATTGCCATGTATGGAAGATTTGAGTTATAAAGAAGGGCTAGATAGGCTGATATTTTTTTCACTGGAGGGGAGGAGGTTGAGAGCAACCTAATAGAAGTTCATAAAATAATAAGAGGTATAGATAGAATTGATGGTAGTTGTATTTTCCTTAGGATGGGGGATTTCAAGACTAGGGGGCACATTTTTAAGGTGAGAGGAGAAAGATTTAAAAGATTTACGGAGGGTGGCTCACATGTGGAATGAACTTCCTGAGGAAGTGGTGGATGTGGGTACAATTACATTTAAAAGACATTTGGAGAAGTACATGAATAGGAAAGATTTGGAGGGATATGGGTCAGGAGCAGGAAGGTGGGATTAGTTTAATTTGGGATTATGTTCATCATAGACTGGCTGGACCAAAGTGTCTGTTTCCATGCTGTATGACTCTATGGCTCTATGACTGTGACTTCCAGATTCACTGCTCTTCTAGATGGTCGCATATGACATAAGCTGCATATTTAATACAGATGCATAACGCTTAAGTAACCGTTATGGATAAATTGTATCAGATGATGCCTTCATAGTTTCTCTCTGTGATTCAGTAAACAGCAAATCACTTGCAATTCCTAAAACTTCTGTAAGTAAACTTATTATTTCAGGTATATAAATAAAATGTTGTCAGTCTATAACAACCTAGAGTTATGCCTTCTATTTAAAGTGAATCTGGCACATAGCAGTAGGTATTTATTTTAAGATGGCTTTCTTTTTTTGTTGTATCTCAATGATCCCAGGGCTTTTTTTAAAATTATCCAAAATGCTAAACTGTACACGCAGGAGGTGCTCATTGCCCCAAGTTCTCAAAATCAATGATGTAAATGCTCTGTGAAAGTGAATGGACAATAGAACAGCTGTTCCTTTGCAAAGAAGCCTGATCAAAAGTTATATTGAATGTACATGTTGACATATCTCACAGCAAAAGAAGTGTGTGAAGTTTATTCCATGTAATCAGACTGGGCAGTGGGTAATGACAGAAAAAATACAGCAGCGTGGAGCTGGAAGAACACAGCTGGCCAGACAGCATCAGAGGAGTAGGAAAGTTGATGTTTCGGGTCGGAACTCTTCTTTATTTATGAATGCTGTCTGGCCAGCTGTGTTCCTCCAGCTCCATACTATGTTATCTCTGATTCCAGCATCAGCAGTTCTTATATCTCTGAAAAAATAGAGCAGATGGCTAGAAGAGTTTCTCAACACTGCTGTCCTGCTCACAACCATTCACTTTTCCAGAATCATCTTGTAATGGAAAAGTGATACAAACTCAATCACTTCCTCCTCCCTTCTACTAGCTAATTGAGCCAAATTGATCTAAACTATCCCCCATGTCTTAGCTCAAAACTCACTTCTTTCTCAATGTACTTTCCTATCTCCCCTTAGATCTTCTGCAAGATTATCTAGAACACCCACTTCCTGATTTTTTGACTCCTTTCCGACTAATCTGCAAACACGCAAATTGTCTTCTTCAAATTTTGTCCCACTCTCCTTTAATTCTGCTGTTATTATTCCTTCCAAAACAAAATCAATCCTTAAGACCATTGTCCTTCTCAAATCTTCCTTTCCTTCCCAAAATTCTTGAATATGTTTTCCTTCCCAAACTCCAATTTTGAATCCCTCTCAATAGATATTTTTCCCTTGTTACAGAACTGAAATAGCTCTTCTCAAAGTTACAAATTACATTACATGTGATTGTGACAAATGTAAACTATCCTTTCTTGTCCTTCTTGACCTGTCTACAAATTCTCATTTGGTTTACCACAGCAACCTTTGACGTTCCTCTACCTGTTTCCAGTTGGATGGAACCAGACTCACCTGATTTCAATCCTGTACATCAAATTAGAGTCAGAATATAATCTTCATTGTATTCTCTTCTTGCTCCTGTGCCATTAATCTGATGTTCCTTTAGGATCTATCTTTGTGGTCCCTAATATTTCTCATGTCTGCTCTGCTCCTTAGTGATATCTTCTGAAAATGTTTTCACATGTGAGTTCATGACGCCCAGCTGCATCTCACCTCCCCTCTCTCTCCCTACCATTGTGAAATTATCAGATGCTTGTCCAATGTCCAGTATAAAATGAGAGTAGGCAGGCATTCTTTAAATATTGGAAAAACCATTGTCATTACGTTCATTCCCTGGTTAAAGCGCTGTTCCCTAGATACCAGCTCTATCCCTCTGCTTGGTAACTGTCTGAGGCTGCACCTCGTTGTTCAAAATATTGGTGTCATATTTAATTCTGAGATGAGTCACCAACCACAAGTCGCTATTGTCACTAAAATCACCAATTTCCACCTCACTAACATTTTTCAGCCACAATCTTGCTTCACACCATCGGCAGCTGAATGTTCACCACGTATTTTTACCTTTGGGTTTGATCATTCCATTACACTTTTAGTCATCCTCCCCACTCCCTATCCTGAGTAAACCTGAAGTTATCAAAACTCTGCTGCTCATGCCCTTACTTCTGTGAATCCTTTTCACACATCGTCCCTGTGTTCATTGACCTACATTGGCTCCTATTTAAGCAGCACCTCAATTTTGGAATTGATATCACTATTTTCAAATCCCTCCGTGGCATTGCTGTTCTTTATCTCTGTAACTTCCTTCCATTCTACAACCCACTATGATATCTACATTCATATAATTATGGACTCTTTAGCATCCACTGTTTTAATTGTTCCACCATTGTTGGGTGTGCCTGATATTCTGAGATCCATCATTTGCCCCCTAAACTGCTCAGCTTCTTTTCTTTTATTTCAGACACTTTTTAAAATCTACCCTTTTGACCACCTACCCAAATATTGTTTTATATGTCCTGATTCCTTTTTGTAGCAACAATCCTTTGAAGCACATTGGGGCATTTTATTATGACATAATTTCAAAACTCTCATCATTGGTTTCAAATTCGTCCTCAGCCTCACTGCTCCCTGTACCAGAAAAATAGGGTTTCTCTAGCCCCACAACCATCTGAGATATCTGCACTCATCTAATTCTGGTCATTTGAGCTTCCCCAATTTGAATCCCTCCACCATAGGTGCCTGTAATTTCAGAAGTTAATATCCCAGGCCCTGAAATTCCCTCCCTAAACTTCTTTGCCCCACTACTTTGTTTTCCTCCTTTAAGATTCTGCATTAAACCTATCTCTTTGAGCAAGTTTTTTGATCATCTAATTCAACATTTTCCATAGGGATCAATGTCATATATCATTTTATCTTCCACCTGTAGAGTGCCATGGGATGTTTTATTATATTAAGCATGCTGTATAAATATGCATTTTTGTTGCTAGTGGTTCTATATCAGTGTTTTTAAACCAATGTTTCCACAAACCCAGTGTTCCCCAAGGATCCCTAAAAGGTTCTGCAAAATATTCAGGTCATTTGAAAATTATGCCTGATTTTTCAACATATGCTGTCTTATGACTAATGAAAAATAACCAATTATTCCATCATTCAATCGTGTTTTATTTTATTTTCATTTTGTTTTGTAATATATATGTAGATGAGGCTAACATAGATGTTGCTTTTTTGAGTTAAGTAATTTCAACAGGAGGATGCAGGGCACTGGGGAAATGAAAGGCCAGTATCGAACAGCACAGCTCCAATTTGCTGTTCACCTCCACACCTACAGAAGATACTCACAGACCACATCATGTTTGGAATTGTGACTTTGAGAATACAAGAGAAACTACGTTGAGAACTGATTCAAATGTTGTTGAAGACAGGTAACATTTATCATAAGAATGAAAGAATGGTGGAACAATTCAAACGCATCTGAGTTGAAGGGACAGAATATGAGTGTAAACACAAAGTCAGGAAAACCCAAAGGTAGGACAGGCAAATTTTGTGTCAACACTGAAGGAAATCTTCAAGAGTGCTGGAGTGTAGGAAGAAAACAAAGCTCACTGCCAGTTTCTTAAGGAAAGTTAGAAATATGCAACAAAATGCTGGCCTAGCCAGTGATGCATACAATCTGCAAAACAATAAATTTTGAAAATGTTCTGGCCTTGAGAAAAATGTGCAATGAGTGTAGAAAAAACAACCAAAACAGCAAAATGACATGGAAAGCAATTGCTTGAATATAGACAGATCAACAAATGAAGAACCCAGAACAAAAGAAGCCTTGACCATCAGTGAGGTCAGATCTATTGGTTTGATGTAGCAATTGCATGGACTCGTCAATATCTGAGTAAGTTTCTGTTATTTCTAGTAAATGTAAGAAAGCTGCTCTGAAATTTAACATTGATTGTTACAATATAAAACGTAGGAAATAGAAGTAGGAGTAGGCCATTCTGCCTGACGAGTTTGCTCCATCATTCAAACAGATCATGCTAATTATCTACCTCTATGCTATTTTCTCCCCACCATCATTAGTATCCTGAAATGTATCAATTTCTGTCTCAATTTATTTTTCATTTGTTCATGGGATCTGGGTGTCACCAGCTAGTCCAATTTTTATTGCCCGTAAATAACTGCTCTGTGGTGAAATGCTTTGTAGAACCTCAGCAGTCCAGGTATACCGCAATTAGGAAGGACAAGCCAGGATTTTAAGCCAATGACAATGGAGGAAGAATAATACAGTTCCAATTCAAGATTGTGTATAGCTTAGAGAACGACTTGCAGGTTGTGATATCCCCATCACTCCGTTGCCTTTGTCCTCCTAGGTCACGGGTTTGGAAAGTGCTGTCAAAGGATCCTTGGTGAGTTGTTGCAATGCATATTGGAAACACTGCTACACCTTGCCTTGGTGGGAGAGGGTGTGATGCTAAACGCATTAGATGGGGTCAATCACTGTGCAATCAATTTGTCCTGAATTGTATCAAGCTTCTAGAGTGTTCTTGGAGCTGCACTCATCCCAGGCTAATGAAAAGTATTCCTTCACACTTCTATATGGTTGTCTTAGCTCAGTTTCTGGTCAGTGATCACGTGCAGGACGTTGGAAGTAGGAGACATCAGTGATGGTAATGCCATTGTTAGTCAATGGGTGATAGCT
Source organism: Ginglymostoma cirratum (assembly GCA_024137785.1). Taxonomy (NCBI): domain Eukaryota; kingdom Metazoa; phylum Chordata; class Chondrichthyes; order Orectolobiformes; family Ginglymostomatidae; genus Ginglymostoma; species Ginglymostoma cirratum. The sequence goes on along the minus strand of JAHRHZ010000019.1, from coordinate 25,054,954 downwards.
GGATTTTTTCACTTTTTAGAGATGGTCACTGCCTTGCACTGACTGGCATGAATGCTACTTGACACTTATTAGCCCGAGCCTGAATGTTGTCCAGGTCTTACTGCACATGGACACAGATTGTTTCAATATCTGACAGCGCCAAATGGTGCTGAACAATATGAAATTATCAGTCACCATTTCCACATCATGATGGAGGGGAAGTCAGTGATGAAGCAGCTGAAGATGATTGGGCATGGACACTACCCTGAAGAACACCTGCAGATATGTTCTGGAGCTGAGATGACAGCTCCCCAACAACCTCAAAAAAAATCTTTTATTCCAAATATGATTCTAACCAGCAGAGAGTTTTTCCCCAATTCCCCCAGTTTTGCTTAGGGCTCTTGAGACTCAGTCCAATGCTCCCTTGATGTCAAGGGCATTTACACTCACTTCCCCTCTTCAGTTCAACTCTTTTGTCCATGTTTGGACAAAGATTATAATGAGTTCAGGGACTGTGTGGTGCTATGGAACCCAAACTAAGCATCAATGAGTAGGTCATTGTTGAAAAAAATGATAACACTGTTGATAACCTGCTCCATTCTTTTGCTGATGATAAAGTGCTAAGTGGCTGACTCAGATTTAACCTGCTTTTTGTGCACAAGACATACTTGGACAATTTTTCACATTGCCAGGTAGACGTCATTGTTGTAACTGTGGTGGAACAACTTGGCAAGCAATGCAGTTAGCTCTGGAGCACAAGTCTTCAGTACTATTGTTAAAATGTTGCTACTGCCTATAGCTTTAACAATATCTGATTTTTTCTGCTGTTTCTTGATATCTTATGAAGTAAACTGAATTGGCTAAGTCGTATATTTGTGATACAGAGGACTTCAGGAGAAAGTGAACATGGATTATTAACTCAGTACTTCTGAAGGTTGTTACCAATGCTTCAGCTTTGTCTTTTACACTATGTGATGAGCACCCCCATAATTGAGGAAAGAGATATTTGTGGAGACTCCTCCTCTAGTGAGATGCTGAATTGTCTATCTCCATTCATGGCTGGATATTGCAAGATTGCAGAGCTTAGATCCGATCTGTTGATTGTGGAATCGCTTAGCCCTGTCTATCATTTTCATAGGATATTTAAGAATCAGCCACATTGCTGTGGAGTCACATGTGGCCAGACCAGGTGAGAATGACAGATTTTCCTTCCCTGAAGGACATGATTGAGCCAGAGCAGTTTTTATGATAACTGGCAATCTTTATTTGGTCCCACCTTAGATTAGCTTTTATTTTCAGATGTTTATTCATGAAATTCAAATTTCACCATCTGCTGTGGTGGAACTTGAACTCATTTGCCCAGAGTCTGGGTCTCTGGATTGCTAGTCCAGTGACAATACTACTACCTCACTACCTCCCAGACTCAATCATTCAGCATCAATTGGGGTAGAGAATTCCAAAGATTCATCATTCTCTGGGTGACAGATTTCTTTATCATCTTACTCTTAAGGCCTGCACCTTATTCTGAGACTATGATCCCTGGATCTAGACTCACCAGCCAAGGGAAATACCCTATCTGCACCTACACTGTAATGCCCTGTAATAATTCTGTAAGTTTCAATAAAATTGCCACGCATTCTGCAAAAGTTTGGAGAATACTGACCCTTTCTGAATACTGAATCTCTCCTTGTAAGAAAATCCTGCAAGCCCAGGTAACAATCTGGTGAACCTCCAGTGACTCTCTTTATATTTTGTGGCAGGATTTACTCCTTGTCGACCAGTCAAAGAGTCAGTCAGCAGCTCACCAACTTTAGATCTGGCTGCTCCTCAGCAATAATACACTGAGGTTGGCCTTAATTGGTTGAGCTGACAGTGAGATTTTCATTTATCAAGATCATGCACCCCCTCCCACAAAAACTGCCAACGAATCGGATTGGCTATTGGCTCTTTTAGTCGTGACAGTACCAAAATCAAGTTGTGGTCACTGCTGAAGCTATACACAGTCATGAGAAGAAGGAAGACATCTCCTAGACTACAAAGATAAGTTTGATGATTTTATTCTGAGAAGGGATCAAAGACCCTAGAGTGATGAGAAGGGGATTGGGAGTTTCAGGTTTTAGAGACCAGCAGAGCACAGATCAGGGATTAAACATTTTTGTTTCACCATCCCCAATGGGGACAGCCAATCTCCCAAAGTGATACCCCTCTTTCCTTCCCTTCTTTTAGTCCAAACTGTTAAATTTGCACATTAATTACCTTCCTTCCACCTTCTCCAGCCATACATATTATTGCACCAGAGGCAAACTGAGACCAATTAGTGATGATCAATCAGAAACTTGAGGGGTAGGGAGCAACATATTAACATGGATAGAGGATTGATTAGCAACTGGGAAAGAGAGAGGGGTATAAATGGTTTCCTTTCCAGTAAGAAAGATGTTGACAAAGTGAAGAGCCATAGGGATCAGTCCCATGGCCTCAGTTACTTACGTGTCGATGACTTAGATGAAAGGACTGATTGTATGGTTGCTAAGTTTGTTGACACAAAAATAGATAGGACAGTAAGTTGTGAAGAAGGCATAAAGAGTCTACAAAAAGCTTAATGAATAAACAGGTTGAGGGAGTTGATAAAAATTTAGCAGATGGATTAGAATGTAGGGAAATGTGAATTTGTCTATTTTGGGAGGAATATTTAAAAATTAAGGTATGTTATTTAGAGAGATTGCAGAACAGTGTAGTGAAGACTGATCTGGGTGTCATGGTACATGAAACAGTGAAAAGTTGGTATGTAGATACAGCAAATGATTAGAAAGACAAATGGAAAGTTGTTGTTTATTGCAAGGGGATAGGAATACAAAAGTAAGAAAACTTTACTACTGTTTTATGGGATGTTGCTGAGATCACATCTAGAGTTCTAGACATTTCTGGTCGCCTTGTTCAAGTAGGGACCATAAGGCCACAAGAAATTGGAACAGGAGTAGGCAGTTCTGCCCCTTGAGCCACCTCTGCCATTCAATAGGATGACAGCTGATATAGCACTCCTTACGTCAACTTTCTTGCTATTTCTCCATTGGACATAAGAATATAAGAATCAGGAGCAGGTGTAGACAATTCATCTCTTCAAGCTTGCTCCTCCATTTGATACAATCATGACTGATTTCATCTCAGCTTCAACTCCACTTCCCTGCTGCTCTCCATAACTCTTCAATCTACTCTTAATTAAAAGTCTGTCTTTCTCCTCTTCAAATTTACTCAATGCCCCTGCATCCACTGCAATCTGGGGTAGTGAATTCCCCATTTTCATGACCCTTTGAGAGAAGAAAGTTTTCTTCATCTCTGTTTTAAATCCGCCCTTATCCTGAAACTCACTCTCAAAATGACAAAACTTCTTTTCTACATCTACTTTGCCAATTCCCTTTAGCATCTTCTTTATCTTAATTTCATCACTTCTTATTCTTTTAAACTCCAGACACGATAGGCCTAAACTGCACAATCTCTTTTCATAAGAAAAATGCCTCATCTCTGTAATCAATCTAATGAACCTTTGATGCAATTACTTCCTTCCTCAAGTAAGGGAAACAAAATGGTAAACAATACGCCAGGTCCAGTCTCACTAATGCATTGTACAGTTGCAGTAATACTTCCGTACTTTTATACCCGATTCCTTTATCAATAAATGCCAAACTTCCATTTGACTTCCTTATTGCCTGCTGTCCCTGCACACTAGCTTTCTGTAATTCATTTGCTAGGACTCCCGGGTCCCTCTGCACCGTAGCACTCTGAAGTTTCTCTCCATTTAGGTAATAAGTTGCCTTTCTATTCCTTTGACTGAACTGATGACCTCACACTTATCCATGTTGAACTTCATCTGCCACATTTTGGCCTATTCACCTAACCAATCCCAATCCTTTTGTAAGTGTCTTATTTCTTCAAAGCAACTTGCTTTCCCATATTCTTTAGTGTCATCTGCAAATTTGGCTGTAGTACTTTCTATTCTTGCATCTGAGTCATTAATAGAGATTGTATATATTCAGTGCATGAAGACAAAACTCTGTGGCACCTCTCTAGTTACGGCTTGCCATCCAGAAAAATTAAGCATTTATCCCAATTCTCTACTTTCTGTGACTCTTCATCAGAACTGTTAGTAGCTAGGAAAAACTGGTATTTACACTAGCCGAAATGGGGGAAGGAACTCTTAGCTCTTGTTATCATTGATTCAGCTTTTCTTCTGCCCTAACCTGCTATCTATTATGTCCTAGTTTACCCATCTTTTTCATACTTCTCTCTATCTAGGCTGCATCTCCACCTATGCACTGACATCTCCCTTACACCTCTAGCACCCTCAACGTTAACAAGCCTAAATACCTGTTTTTCCTAGTTACTAACAGTACTGATGAACAGTCACCAAACTTGAAACATTAACTCTGCTTTCTTCCCACAGATTTGTCAGACCTGCTGAATTTCTTCAGCAATTTCTGTTTTTGTCTTTATGCAAGGTAGTATGTTATCCCTAACATCAGGTGAACTTATCTTGTGTATTAACCTTTTATGTTTTTTACCAAATGCCTTCTGGAAGTCCGGATATACGACTACATCTACAGAATCCTCATTGTCCATGTTGCTTGTAATATAATTGGAACATAATTGCAATGAAAGCAATTCAGACCAGGTTCACTTGATTGATTCCTGGGATGAGCTGAAGTGAGGTATACAGATCAAGAAAGAGCTTCTAGTGACTGTTCACCTTGATAAATTAGATCAGAGGCATTGGAGAATAGTGAAATGCATCACTGTCTGTTGGAATCAATAGTTTGCAAGCTACGTAAGTGTGCTTAAGAGATCCAAATTAATGACTTTAACACTAAAAATAATGTAAGATCGTCCTGGCAGGTATATTGAGTAAAGCATGCCAACCAGATGTTTACACTTGGGATTTCACAATGGAGCTGGAAGAAACTGATCACCATGAATCATTTCTCATTGTAAACTCACACTGGCACTATTTAATCATGGTGCACTGTATGACCTAGTTCAGAAGTAAATGTGGGTTATTATTTAGTAAGGCTAACTTCAAATCAAGTCAGAGATTCCTTGATGCCTACACTTTTGCTGTGACTTTCAACTATTGAATTAACCATACAAATATTTGATATTCAAAGAACATGAACTCCTTTGATGAGCTGTAATACAAAATAGTTAATGGTCAGATTCTTACATGGGTCTGAGCAATGTGGGCTACAATGAGACTTATAACAGAAGCAGGCACAAAGTCCAGCAAGGCTGATCTCAATGATGAGAGTCTTTCGTTCCATCTTTTATGCTTTAGGTGAATTTAGGCAGAATCAAGTTGCCAATTAAGGGGGATTATTGCTTGTTAAATGCCTTGTTGACAACCTAACTCACCACATTAATATTTGGCTTCCTTTCTTACCAAATCAACTAAACAAACCAGATATTGAGAAACTATGACTTGGAAATCACAGTGGGCAGCTGATGGATTCAGCTCATTGCTTGCTCCAACCAACCTCCTTGATGAGTACCAGGACACAACATCTCAAGGCATACCTCGTGGACACCAGCCACTCAAAGCACACATACATGGCCACTGGAATCCAATATGTGCCAACCTTTAAGTTCTGTCATGGTGCACCTCTGATTCACATACTGGACTCTTCTCCATTTTAGTGTTGTACCTCAGGCTACACCGGCAACTGTCATCATGCTGTAGAATGGACAATGTGGGTTTAGAGACATGCATCCAGCTCATTGACAGGAGCAGGCTGCATCCCCAAGCTGTTCAATCATTGTCATAGTGCTCCATCACTCTCAGCCTACCTGAATGTTCACAGCATCCCTGCCTTGCATTGCCTTGCCTTGCCTTGTCTTTCTGCACTTTGCCCTGTTAGCCAGGAATATGAGGGTCACATTAATTCTGTTTCATCTTGCTGTTTAGCTCAAATAGAAAGGAAGGAAGCTTGGGTATAGTTGTCAGCAGGCCTCAGTCAAAGGGAATAGCTGTTAAGCACAGGTCCTGCTCCATGAAGTCAAGGGCAGCCTTTGATACCAGACTAGTTGTTTGGACATGATCAGTCATTGGCTTGGGGTGGTCATGATCAGGATTCTCTGCACATAAGGGATGAGAAGGAGAATATCAGGCATATCACCAACTGTCTTAACTCTTTCTATCCTATTTGGTGTTGTTTTCTTCCTAGACTGAGAGAGTGGCAAATACTAAGGGAAATGAAAGTGAGTGGTCTCATTTTCACATTCACTGCAGGTGGGAAGGTGTCTCGAGTAAGTGAGTAGACAGCGCAGAGGACATGCAGGGTTAATGGTGTTGGGGATTGAGGTGGGTGATAACAAGTGAAGGAAGATGTTGCAGAGAATAATGAAAGTGGTAAAGGATGAGCCTTGGTGGGAGGTGACTACTGTAGCTGATGTTGAGTGATTAATGTTTTAACGAAGATCTGTAGCTCAGGTTGTGGTTGGAGTTGTTGGTTGGTTCACCGAGCTGAATGGTTTTCTTGCAAAAGTTTCATCTCCCTTCTAGATGACATCTTCAGTGCTGTCTAGCCTCCATTGAAGCGCAGTCGTTCTGTCCCACTCTGAATTTATATGGTCCGTTCTGTCATGGTGGATAGTATTGTTTCTGGTTTTATGTACCGTAGTGGTATGTAGATGCGGTCTATTTCAACATGTTTGTTTATCGCACTGGTGGTTGAAAACCAGGCCTCCTGGAATTCTTGTGCTTATCTTTGTTTTGCATGTCCTAGTACTGTAACTTTGTCCCAGTTAAACTGATGTTGTTCTATGTCAGAGTGCATTGAAACTCCCATGACCTCTCAGAGTAAGGATAGCACATAAACCAACAGACACACTTCGCCAGTTACTCTCAAAGACAAAGGACCCCATCCCCACAATGAGCAGGACAAATGTGATATAGAAAATACTATGCAGCAACTGTGAAAAAGACTTCATAGGACAGATGGGCAGGAAACTTGCCACCAAGATACAGGAACACCAACTTGCAGCAAAACGGCGTGACCAACTCTAACTTGTTTCAATACATTCCAACATAGAAGATCATTAGTTTAACTGGGACAAAGTTACTGTACTAGGACAAGCAAAATAAAGACAAGCACGAGAATTCCTGCAGACCTAGTTTTCAACACCAGTGTGATAAACAAACGTGTTGAGATAGACCCCATCTACAGACCACGGTACAAAACCAGAAACAAGACTACCCACCATGACCGACTGGACCACATAAATTCAGAGCGATACGGAACAACAGCACTTCAATGGAAGCTACATAGCAGTGAAGATGTCACCTAGAAGGGAGATGAAACATTTATATGAAAACCAGTCAGCTCGGTGAACCAACCAACAATTCCAGATATTGAGTGAGTTTGAGGTATCAGAGAGAAGATGGTGATGCTTATACTGACGGAGTAGAGAATGACATTGACTTTCTTCCTACATTGCTGTGCATTCTTCCAGATGGCTGAGACTGCTTGAAGCTGGGTGGCAATGTCAGATCAAGCTGATATGGTCTGGTCTACTGCTGGTCCAGGGGAAGAGGAAGTGGCACTGCACCACCCCATTTAGCAAGATCACAGGGTCCTTACTCGCGTGGTAGGGCTCCAATTTCCCCTGTGTGCCATGTCTGATGTAAATGTCAGGAACTGGACTGACAGTTCTTGTTTGGGTGCACAGCAGGCTTTTAAATACGGTGTGGGAGCAAGGGATCCCAGTGAATTCCAAGATATCTGCTGAGTAGCGAGTTGTTCTTTGACGTGAAGAATGCCATGGGGCAGTGTAGGAAGTTAACAGTGTGAGTTTGGAAAAGTGCAGGTTGAATGTCTCTCAACATTTAAACCAGACTCTCATTCCCTCTTTAAACTTTTAAAATTTTTTTCATTGCAGCAGATTCATAGTGAGAAATGTTTTCTATTGCTGAGAAAATGTTTGTATAATAAATCAAGGAGCCAGTTAGCTGAGTTGACTGGATGGCTGGTTTGCAATGCAGAGTGATATCAACAGCATAGGCTCAATTCCTGCACAGGCTGAAATTACCTTCTCACCCATGAGGCGTAGTGATCCTCAGGTTAAACCACCACCAGTCATTTCTCTCAAATGGTAGAGCAGCCCTTTGGTCCAGTAGGACCAGGACAACTTCATAATAAACTTAGTTGGACATAATTATGTTATCATGAGTTACTGAGTAAAAGTATTTTCTCTCAGAAGGACCTCAAAGGTAGTAATCTCCAGGCTACTCCTGGTGCTACGCATTAGTGAGTGGCAAGAATTTTGTAGATGAATGCATAATTCAGAGATGGTGCAGTAAGGAGGGCTTTAGATTCTAGGTCATTGAGACTGGTCTTTGGGGAAGGAGGAACATGAATAAGCCATACTGGGACTAACATAATCATGAAGAGTTTGCTTTGTGTTTTTGAGGAAGATTTAAGCCATTTTGGCAGGGGGATGTGAACCTGAATGTTGATTCAAAAAAGACAGAAGCAAAGCTCTCAATGGAAAGCAAGAAATTAGTAAACATATGTAAAATGTGAAATGTGAATTGTTCAGTGGTTAATGGTAAATAATTCAATGCAAGGAATAAAGCAGATGAACTGAAGATAGATACTTGGAAGTATGATACCACAACTGTTACTGAAAAATGAATTAAAGAAGGGCAGGAATGGCATTTTAACATTCCTGGTACAGGGTTTTCAAATGAAATAGAGATGGGTACAAAAAAAATTACAGTATTGACTAACAAAGCTGTTATAACTCTGACGAGATATGATATTCTAGAAGAATCAGCAAGTGAGTCCATCTGAATTGAAATGAAGAAAATTAAAGAAGCGACTCTATTGTTAGGAGTACACTGTAGTCCCCATACAGTCAGAAAAAGATAGAGAACAATTTTATTGGCAAATTTCTGAAAAGTGCAGAAACAATAAGTAAGTGTGTATAGCAGATTTCAACAACCTGATTATTAACTGGGATTGCTTTAGTGTAAAAAATTATAGAGGGAACAGAGTTCGTAAAAAGACTTCAGGAAAACGTTTTTAACTAGTCAATCAGAAGTCAAACAAGAGATAGGGCAATTCTGGAGTTAGTTTTAGGGATTGAAGCCGAACAGATGGAAAGGACAACAATGGATCAGCATTCTCGCGGTGATCATAATCAAGCGAGATTTAGGACAGTCATAAAAAAGGAAACAGATTGGCCAAGAGACAAAGTTGTCAATTGGGAAAGTCCAGTTTTACCAAGCTGACATGTGATCAGACTGTTAGATACTTGATGGCGAATCGGGTCAAAGGAGTAGGGGGCATTTAAAGAGGAGACAGTGATGATTCAGCACAAATATTTTCCTACAAAGAAAATCCGTGAGACTTACAAACACTGACTGCTCTGGATATCAAGGAGCACACAGTACCTCATAACGTAAATAAAGGAAGCTTCTAGCAGATGCAGAGAGCTCAATGCTGCAGAAATCCAAGCAGAGTATAGAAACTTCAGGAGATGACATTTCAAAGTAAATTAAGAAAGCCAAAAAGGATATGAAAAAAATTGGCAAGTAGAATCAAGTAAAACCTGAAGATATTTTACAAATATGTAGGAGCAAGACTGTAACAAAGGAAAGAACTTGCCTGATAGAGATAATACTGGTACTTATCTGTGGAAGTAGAGGGCATGGGCATGTTCCTGAATAATGTACGGCACCTGTTTTTACAAAAGAAGAGGAGCAATTCTGACAGTGCAGCTAAGAAGGAGGGGCATCAACTATTGGTTGGGATAATATTGTGAAAAAGTGATTTGAGATCTTTAAAAGTAGAAAAATCACTAGATGCAGATGAAATGTACCTCAGATGGTTAAGGGAAGCAAGGGAATAATTAATAGAGTTGATGACCATCATTTTCCAATCCTCTCTTGTCAGCTGAAGACTGGATGTCAGAATGCTGAGGAACCAATGACACTACTGTAGTATAATAAGTGATAGAGTAAATAATGACATTCCAGTCAAGCTTACCTTGATGATGAGCAAATTACTGTAAAAAGTTCTGAGGTGCTGTGTTAATTGTCACTTCAGAAGTCCTGATGAATAAAAACAGTCAGCATGACTGTTAAGGGAAGTTCACATCTGACAAATCTGATTTTTTTTTTGAGGAATGTAACATTAGCTGAAGGATTTATATACATAATTTTTAATGTTAGTTGCTGCAACTTGGTTTTCTGGACTTGGGATGGTAACTGGTTGGTTTTTCTGTGTGTCTGAAGTTAATAATTAACTTGTAAGTATTTCAGTAGCCATGATGACTCCATTAAAAAAAAACTATATGAATCCAAGCTATTGTATGGATGGTTTTGTGCATGAATGGACTTTTCTTTACTTTAGATTATTTGTGACCAAACAAGACAAATAATGGGGCTTCAAAGGTTTGTTCGAGAGCTCTGGAATCCATTTTTGTTTAAGTTTAGGACAGGCACCCTTGGTGAGTGAGATAAATTTTTAGTCTCACTTTTCATTTTAGGAAGTGTTTTGGTCCTGGGAAGACCTTAGAGCAGGACGACTGTGCAGCCTATTCCTCCTAAGAAGAGTAGGATAAAGCAGGTTAGGTCTTTAGAATGAAGAGTTAGTGGTTGTTCCAGATCAGATAAAAACCAGAAGTGGTTATTTAAGCAAAGAGCAGTGAAGTTCAAGGACGATGCTTGCAGTAAGACAGTCATTGAGATGTGCGGCATGCAAACAGAACCTTCAGGCTAACTTGTCCATGCTGACCAAATATCCTATTTAAATCTAGCCCATTTGCCAGTATTTGGCCCTTATCCCTCTAACCCTCCTAATCATATACCCATTCAAATGCCTTTTAAATGTTGTAATTGTACCTGTGTCTACCACTTCCTCTGGCAGCTCATTCCATACACTGCATGAAAAAGTTGTCCCTTAGATCCCTTTTAAATCTTTCCTCTCTCACCTTAAACCTGTGCCCTCTAGTTTTGGACTCTCCCACCCTGGAGAAAAGTTCTTGTCTATTTACCCCACCCATGCCCCTCATGATTTTATAAACCTCTATAAGGTCACCCCTCAGCCTCCGATGCTCTCGGGAATATAGCTCCAGCCTATTCAGCCTCTTCGTATAGCTCAAACCCTTCAACCGTGGCAACATCCTCGTAAAGCTTTTTTGAACCCTTTCAAGTTTTACAACATCCTTCCTAAAGCAGGGAGACTAGAATTGCGCACTGTATTCCAAAAATGGCCTGACCAATATCCTGTATAGCCACAACATGACCTCCCAACTCCTATACTCGATGCACTGACCACTGAAACCAAGCATACCAAATGCCTTCTTCACTATCCTGTCTACCTGCAACTCCTCTTTCAACGAACTGTGAACCTGCACTCCAAGGGCTCTTTGTTCAGCAACACTCACCAGGACCTTACCGTTAAGTGTACAAGTCCTACCCTGATTTGTCTTTCCAAAATGCAGCACCTCTCATTTATCTAAATTAAACTCTGTCTGCCATTCCTCAGCCCATGGGACCATCTGAACAAGATCACATTGTACTCTGAGGTAATCTTCTTTGCTGTCCACTACACCTTCAATTTTGGTGTTATCAGCAGACTTACGAACCATACCTCCGATGTTCACATCCTTTTGTATAAATGAAAAATTGTACAAGTGACTGATTCTTGTGGCAGATCCGTGGTCACAAGCGTCCAGTCTGAAAAGCAACCCTGCACCACCCTGTCTTGTGCCTCCAAGCCAGATCTGTATCCAAATGGCTAGTTCTCCCTCTGTTCCGTGTGAGCTCACCTTGCTGACCAGTGTACAAGGAAGAACCTTGTCAAACGGCTTATTGAAGTCGATATAGATCACATCCACTGCTCTGCACATCAATCCTCATTGTTACTTCTTCATAAAACTCTATCAAGTTAGTGAGATATGATTTCCTGTGCACAAAACCATGTTGACTATCCCTGATCAGTCCTTGCCGTTCCAAATACGTGTAAATCCTGTCCCTCAGGATTCCCTCCAAAATATTGCTCACCACCAGTATCAGGCTCACCGGACTATAGTTCCCTGGCTTTTCCTTACCATCTTTCTTAAATAGTGGCACAACTATTTTCTGAGACCTCACCTTTGGCTATCGATGATACAAATATCTCAGCCGGAGGCCCAGCAATCACTTCCCTAGCTTCCCACAGAGCTCTAGGGTGCACATGATCAGGTCCAAAGGATTTATCCACCTTTACACATTTAAGCCGTCCAGTACCTCCTTCTCAATAATATAGACATTTTTCAAGATGTTGCTATGTATTTCCCCATGTTCTACATCTTCCATATCCTTCTCCACAGTGAACACTGATACAAAATACTCATTTAGTATCTCCCCCATCTCCTGCAGTTCCAGACATAGGCAGCTTTGCTGATCTTTAAGGGGCCCTTCTCTGTCCTTAGTTAACCTTTTGTCCTTAATGTATTTGTAGAATCCCTTTAAATTCTCCTTAACCCTTTTTGCCAAAGCTATGTCACGTCCCCATTTTGCCCTCCTGATCTCCCTCTTAAGTATACCCCTACTGCCCCCTTTATACTCTTCTAGGGATTCATGTGATCTCTGCTGTCTATACTTGACTTATACTTCCTTTTTTTCTGGACCAAAACGTCAATTTCTCTCATCATCCAGCATTCCCTATACCTACCAGCTTTGCCCCTCACCCTAACAGGAACAAACTGTCTCTTGACTCTCATTATCTCATTTTTAAAGGCTTCCCATTTTCCAGCCATCCCTTTACCTGCAAATATCCGCCCCCCCCCCCAATTCAACTTTTGAATGTTCTTGTCTGACACCATCAAAATTGGCCCTCCTCAAATTTAGAACTTTAACTTTTAGATCTGGTCTATCTTTGTCCACCGCTATTTTAAAACTAATAGAATTATGGTCACTGGTCAGAAACTGCTCCCCTACAGACAACTCAGTCACCTGACCTGCCTTATTTCCCAAGAGTAGGTCAAGTTTTGCACCTTTTCTAGCAGGTACATCCACTTACTGAATCGGAAAATTTTCTTGTGCACACTTAACAAATTCCTCTCCATCCAAGTCTTAGCAATATGGCAGTTTCAGTCTAAGTTTGGAAAGTTAAAATCCCCTACCATGACAACCGTATTGTTCTTACGGATATCTGAGATCTCTAATTTGCTACTCAATTTCCCGCTGACTATTGGGATGTCTGTAGTACAATAGCAGTAAGGTTATCATCCCTTTCTTATTTCTCAGCTCCACACAGCCAACTTCCCTGGAAGTATTCCCAGGAATATCCTCCCTAAGTACAGTTGTAATGTTACCCCCATTCAGAAATGCCACTCTCCATCCTGTTTTGCTTCCCCCTCCCCCGGCCTTTTTATTCTTCCTATGGCATCTATACCCTGGAACATTAAGTTGCCAGTCCTGTCCATTCCTGAGCCATGTCTCTGTAATTGCTATGATATCCCGGTCCCATGTTCCCAACCATTCCCAAAGTTCATCTGCCTTACCTGTTAGGCCTCTTGCATTGAAATAAGTACAGTTTAATTTATCAGTCCTACCTCATTCTCTGCTTTGTTTCTGCCTGCCCTGACTGTTTGACTTGCTCCTTTTTGCAACTGTACCAGTATGAGACAGATCTTTTTCCTCACTATCTCCCTGGGTCCCAACCCCACCTTACTAGTTTAAATCCTCCCAAGCAGCCCTAGCAAATCTCCCCGCCAGTATATTCCAATTCAGATGCAATCCATCCCTCTTATACAGGTCACGTCTACCCCAGAAGAGATTCCAATGATCCAAAAATGTGAGTCCTTCTCCCCTGCACCAGCCTATCAGTCACGCATTCATCTGCTCCATCCTCCTATTCCTACTCTCACAAGTTTGTGGCACTGGTTATTACTACACTTGAGGACCTCCTTTCAAAATTCCTGCCTCACATCCTGTATTCTCTACTCAGAGTCTCAAACTTTTCTCTTCCTATGTCATTGGTTCCAATGTGTATAATGACTCCCTGCTGCCCTTTGAGAACATTCTGCACCCTCTCCAAGATAGCTTTGATCCGGGCACCAGGGAGGCAACACACCATTTCATTGTCTCGCTGTCAGCTGCAGAAACATCTGTCTGTGCCTCTGATTGGAGAGTCTCCTATCACAATCGATTGCTTAGAAGCCGGCGTACTCCTCGTTACATTACAGTTAGTCTCGGTCCCCGAAACCTGGCTGCCAGTGTTACATTCCCCTGAGAGTCCATCACCCCTACATTTTCCAAAACAGCATACTTGTTTGAGATGGGGATAGCCATAGGAGACTTTTGCATGACCTGTCTCCATCTCCTAACTTTCCTGGAGTTAACCCATCCACCTGACCCTATCTGTGGTTTATCTCCCTCCCGGCAACTGCCATCCATCACACCCGCCAGCTCCTGTAAGTTCCTTATTGCCTCTAATTGTCGCTCCAAACGATCCATGCAATTGATAGGATTCACAACCAAACATATTCCCTGCAAGCATAATCATCAGTAACGTGGAAACTCTCTTTAATCTCCCACATCCAAAGAGAAGAGTATATCACTCTATTAAAGGCCATTTTTGCGCCTTAACAACCTAGAAAATAGCACAATCTTACTGCTCTAAAAAACACTGCTCCAGGCTAACTTAGTACCTGTGTTTTATATTTTTAAAGTTTAATCAAGAGACAGATCTCAATAAAATACATAATCAAAAAAAGAGAACCCACTCTACTCACTATTCTACTCAGTTCCAGTTTAAAAGTGTCCCAAGTGACTTAAATTTATCAAGATTTAGATACAAGGATGTTGGTGTGAATATTACAAGAATGGTGTTTTGAGAACTGCACCAGGGATTTTTTGCATACCATATAAAAGCTGTTTTGTTTCTTCAATTTATCAATGAGTGTTTTCAGATTAATTGGATTATATGCCTGTATAATTTTTGTATGTTTGAAATTTTGAATTTGTATTATAAGTAGATACTTAGGATTGTTCTATTTTACATTTATTCCTTTTTGATGTTAAATTTGCAGCAATGCATGCTGATGTTTCAGCAAGAGGCCATTTTGATAAAACCAAAACAAATTAAAAATATTAAAAATGAAAAATATGATCTCTCAATCCTGTTTGGGATCTGACTTGTCTGGTAATAACATCTGTGGGTCATAATAGGAGGTAATAATGAAGATTAGAGTCAGGATAGGCAAATTGGTGTAATCTGCATGCATTTTGACAAGGTCTCATGTGATAGATTGGTTGCAAGGGCAAAAGCCCTTAAGATCCATGGATCGAAAGTTAGATCAAAGTTAGCTCAGCAAAAAAAAGCCAAGTGTAATGATTAAATGGCATGACTAACTGAAAAGGTGTTCGACAGCGCTGAGGACTGCTTCCATTGATTTTCTTGGTACCTCACTATCATTTAGATTTATAGTATGGGAAAGGTGTTAAGAAGTTTGCAGATGATATAAAAATTGATCAAGTGTCTTACAGTCTGGAACAAGGTTATAGATTGCAGCAAGGTATCAATAGATTGGTCAGGTGGACAGAAAAGCATCAAATGGAATTCAATCCGAAAAAGTACTTTTGGTCTGAGATTTTACTAGCTGTGTGCTGTTCTTGATTTCATAACTGGAACCGTATACCACTTGCACTCAATCCCTTTTCTCATGTGATTACAACTAAAAATCTAAGAACTGACAAGTGCTAGCAAAAACACATGTTATTCATCAGCAGGGGATGATTTCAGTTGGTACATTTTTCTGATGGAACAACTTTGTTTTCTGTTGAAAGTCACCTGTGCCTTTATGGGGGCAGAAATTAAATTATATTAATTCAAATAATTGTTTTGGAAATCATCTATTTTATGATGACACTTTTTAAAGATAAATTATGAAAATTCTAAGTATGATAATCATAAGAGTGAAAGGCATATTTTCAGGCACTTCAGTATGTTATTTTTTGAGAAAATCAGAAATATTAAAAACTGGTATGCAAAAAAACTTCATTCTATAAACTTTAGTGAACACATATAATTACCAGTTTATACAAGGAGTGGCAACAAAATCACAACACAGCCAAAACTAAATTATGAATGGAATCCTGTCACTATAATAAACAGTGATGACTGTTTTCACCAGATGGGTGCAAAGATTTTTCTTGGCTGTTTGGATTGTCTTTCATGTATAATCAACACTCTCTGCTCCAAATCTATATAAAGAAATAGAGTAATATAAGAGCTGATTTTAACTCCGGCCATTAAATGAGCAAGCTGCCAGAGCAGGGAGTCTTCATGACATGTTGTATAAGAGTCCCAGGACTTGTTGACCCTTGGACTTTTATTGTTAGGAAGTCCCGTTGATTGTGACAAGAAATGGAAAGTTGCCCTCCTTGTGTGCACAATTTCCAACAGGTTCATATTCCTAATTGGTATTGTTTTGAATTAAGCAGAAACTTGTGTTAATTTATTATTTTGGTCTTTGTTCAAAACTGACAGATAGAAAGTTCCAAGCACTGGTTCAGTGGTGGTACAACCGCAGCAGGTCAGATCAATAACTGGGACGCAGAACACTGCAGGGTGTGGAAAAAGAGGCCAGAGAATGGCTTTCATTAAATGTCACTTCATGACGCTTCCATCTGGTGATCCATTTTATTTATGGTGAAATGGGATGCAACATCTTGCCATTGTTTTTGAAACATGAAAACACAAGCTACAAGCAGTATAATGTGTACTGGACAAACCGTTCAAAACATTTGTCAGTGCCTACTTAAAAATTATTATTTTAAAAAATGACAGAATAGATTGAATTTTTTAGGGAAAAGAAATGCCAAAAAAAATGAAGCAATATGATATTCATATGGTACTGAAGGACACAGAGCAACACTGTTGAGGGTTTCACTTTGTGTTATGTAGTTACTTATCTAGACTAACAGTCAAAGAGCATTAATTGATTGTAGCATCCCCAGGCTAAGAATGAGAAAATAATGATCTAAGGATTCGGCTTCCAATCACTTTCCAACAGTCCCCTACTCATGCATGAATATCAGGTGTAAACAGAATCAGACTGAATTCTGATTCCAACATTCATGGGCTCAGGACCAAAAAATGAGTGGTTAGGTTCGGTGATGGAGGACTGCCAATGGCTCAGAAACCATAACTTTTCCATATGCCATTGGTCAACAAGAATGGAGGTAAGAAAAGTAAGGGAACTGGGGGGAAATTAGGAAGGAATATTTGTGATTGATACATCAAGATTGTCATTGGGCAATATAACTACAGGTTCAACACTTCACAATGTCACAAAATTGTTACAGTGCAGGAGGAGGACTTTAGCCCAATGTGTCTGTGCCAGCTTTCTCAATCAGCAATTTATCTAGTGCCATTCTCATATCTTCTCTTTGTGGCCATTCTTATTCAGATCAAAATCAATTTCCTCTTAAAAGCCTCAATTGAATCTACCGCCACTGCACTCTCAGGCAGTGCATTCCCAGTCCCAACTACTGTCTGTGTGAAAATGTTTTCCCTTATGTCATCATTGTTATTGTTTCTTTTGCTAATTACTTTAAAATCATTGTTTTTGATCTTTTCACTAATGGGAACAGACATTCCCTATCTACTCTGTCCAGATCCCAAATGATTTTGTCTACCTCTATCAAATATCTCTCACTTTCTCTTCTCAAGGAAACAGTCCCGACCTCTCCAATCCATCTATAAAACTGAAGTTCTTCACCCTGGAACAATTTTCATGAATCTTCACTGTACTGTCTTTGAAACATTCACATTCCTAAAACATGGTGCCCAGACTGGGTGTAATACTGCAGGTGAGGTTCCAGCGACAGCACCTTCTAAACCCGTAGCTTTTCCCATCTAGAAGGACAAGGGGCAGCAGCTGCATAGCAGCACTACCACCCAAAAGTTCTCCTACAAGCCACTCACCATCCTGACCTGAAGCCATACTGCTATCAATGAACAAATTTTAAAATATGTTATTTCCCACTCTACTGCTATTTGACTCTTCCCAGAGTTTACATACCTTAATATTTCTCTCTGATGTTATCTTTTGGCTCCAACACCATTGCCAAATTAATTTAAAGCCTAACAAAGCATTCCAGAAAGAAATCAGTCCCAACTCTGTTTAGATGGAACCTGCCAGTAAGGCCATAGGACCATAAGACATAGGAGCAGAATTATACCATTTAGCTCATAGAGTCTGTTCTACTATTTGGTCACGGCTGATATGTTTCTCACCCACATTTTCATGCCTTCTCCCTTTTAGCCTTGATCCCTTCGCTAATCAGAACCTATCTGTCTCTGCCTTAAATACACTCAATGATTTGGCCTCCAAACCCTTCTGCAGCAATGAGTTCCACCACACTCTGGCTAAAGAAATACTTCCTCATCTCAGATCTAAAAGGTCATTCCTTCACTCTGAGTCTGTGCTCTCAGGTCCTAGTCTCTCTTTCCAGATTTCTCAGTGTTCCGTAAGTTTCAATGAGATCCCCCCATCTACTTGTAAACTCCGTTGAGTACAGACCAAAAGTTCTTAACTGCTCCTCATATGGCAAGCTCCTCATCCCACGGATCAATCTTGTAAATCTTCTCAGGACCCCCTCCAATGCCATTACATCTTTCCTTAGATGCAGGACCCAAAAGTGCTCACAATATTCAAAATGCAGTCTGACCAGAGCCTTTAAAAGCCTCATCATACACCTCTGCTCTTGTATTCTAGCCCTCTTGACATGAATGCTAACATCGCATTTGCCTTCCTTTCTGACAACTGAACCTGCATGTTAACCTTAAAAGAATCCTGAAGTAGGACTCATCGGTCCTGTTGTGCTTCAGATTTCCATAGCCTTTTCCTATTTAGAAAATAGTCTATGTCCTTATTTTTCCACCAAAGTGCAGAACCTCACACTTTCCCACATTGTATTCCATCTGCCACTTCTTTGCCCACTCTCCTAGCCTGCCCAAGTCTTTCTGCAGTCTCCTCACTTCCTCTATACTACCTGCCCCACTACCTATCTTTGTGTCATCTATGATCTTAGCAATGATGTTCTGAGTTTTTTTGACCAGATTGTTAATGTATAATGTGAATAATTGTGTTCTCAACACTGGCCCCTATGGAACTCCACTAGTCACCATGCCATTCCTGAAAAAGACCCCTTTGTCTCTACTCTCTGCCTTCTGCCGGTCAGCACATTCTCTATCTATGCCAGTACCTTGCCCCTAACACCAAGGGCTCTTATCTTATTTCATAGCCTCCTGTGCAACACCTTGACAAAGGCCTTCTGGAAATCCAAATAGATCACGCCCACTGGCTCTTTTTTGTCTAACTTGCTCATCACCTCCTCAAAGAATTCTAATTTCAACAGGGATAACCTCTGCTTGACAAAGCTGTGCTGACTCAGCCCTACCTCACCATGCACTTCCAAGTACTCTGCAGTCTCATTCTTAAGAATGGACTCTAAAATCTTACCAGCAACTGAGGTCAGGCTAACCGGCCTATAATTTCCAGTCTTCTGCCTTTTCCCTTCTTAACCAGGGTGTTACATTAACTGTTTTCCATTTCTCTGGGACCCTCCCTGACTCCAGTGAATCCTGAAGGAACACCATCAATGTTTCCACAATCTGTTTAGCTTTCTCCAGCCTGTACAGTTGTCATCTCATCGAGAGCTAGTCCCAAGATGCCAGGAATCAGAAGTCATCTTTCCTGTGCCATCTTTCCGACCATACATTCATCTGCATTATCCCATTTCTCTATTCATTTGTGTGTAGAACTGGTAATGATCCAAATATTACTACTTTTAAGGACCTGCAAGCTAATTTCTGACCTGGCTCCCTAAGTTCTAACAGCAGAACCACTTCCTCTTTCTATGTATGATGTTGCTACCATACGGACTATGACCACCAGCTTTTCATTCTTTTCCTTTAGTCTCCTCTGCAGCTGCTCAGTGACATCCTTGACCCTGCACCAGCTCAATGATATGCCATCCTGGATTCACATCTGTAGTTGCAGTAACATATATTGCATGACTATGTAATTATAAAACAATATATCGTCTAAAGACTAAAAGATGGACACAGCATCGGGAAAATGGCTGCCAGAATTCACATGATTCTTGTTGGTTCACTTCAGCCAGGATAAACAGGCTGATGTTTTATTTCAATATTAACCACAAATGAAGCCATTTAAGATTTGACAATCCTTTGAACAACACAATGGATCTATAAAGGCATAAGAATTCATGAGCTTCTGAGAGGACAGGAGACTGGCAGAAACCATTATTGGGAATTTCAGCATGACAGACTTTGCTTTGTGAGGCAATGATTCATCAAAAGTTAACATGGCAGTCATTTTAAGTTTGACCGTATAGGCTGTGACACACCATTTTAGAACAGAACTCCCATAAAGGCAGAGACAAAATTTGCAAAGAAGAGAGTTCTCACCTCAAAAGAGAAAAATAAAGGATTTCAGAAATCAACCACAGTCCCACCAAAGATTCCAAGCAATCTGCACATGCACTAACCACAGAACTAGTGAGGAACCGTTTCTTTCTGTTTTTCTTATTGAGTATGCCTGTGCAAACAATCTCCAAATATTCAACCACAGAGGCTACTGTAGCTGCTGAGTTCTGACTTCATGTTTTCAACCCTCTTAACCTTAGAAAGAGAAATCTTGAAGCAAGGTTTGTGGGCATGGGCCTGCAGTGATAATGAACTGAACTGATTTTCATTTATAATAAGTAACTTTTACCCATATCTACTTTTCACCTTTAAATCTATAGCATATCTAGTAATTGTATCATGAATAGCTTAGTAACTTTCAGCAATAGTCATATAATAAACTAACCCTTGTTCTTATTTTGAAACATCTTTCAGACCAATGACCACTACCATCTAGAAGAACAAGAGCATCGGATACACGGAAACACCACCACCTGCACAAAGCTACTCATCAACCTGTTTTGGAAATATATATCATTGTTTCTTCAGTGTTGCTGGGTCAAAAACCTAGAACACCTAAGGTTTTGGAGTAGATTTGTAACTCAGGTTGTGGGTGTTGAGGTTGGTTAGCTCGCTGAGCTGGTTTGTTGTTCTGCAGATGTTTCATTACCCTCAGTGCAGCCTCCAATGAGAAACACTACATCGGACAAACAGGAAGGAAACCCACTCCCCGTCATGGACAGGACCAATGTCATCTATAAGATCCCCTGCAGAGACTGTGAGAAAGACTACATCGGACAAACAGGAAGGAAACTAACAACAAGGGTACATGAACACCAACTGGCTACAAAAAGACACAACCAATACTCACTCATCTCAATCTATGTGGATAAGGAGAACCACCAAATCGACTGGGACAACACCAAAATCCTGGGACAACCAAGCAGAGACAGGCACGGGAATTCCTAGAAGCCTGGTACTCCACAAAGAAAGCCATCAATAAACACATAGAACTCGACCCCATATACACTCCGCTATGAAGGAAATCTAGAAGTGAGGCAATCCAGCTCAACAGACTCCAGAGTTTAAAAACCAGGCAGAAAACACACCGACGCATCATTGGAGGCTGCACTAAGGATGTTACCCAGCATGGTAACGAAACGTCTGCAGAACAACAAACCAGTTCGGCGAGTCAACCAACCTCCACACCGAGAACACCCTCCCAAATGACATTGTGGGTGTACCTAAATCAAATGAACTGCAACAGTTCAAGAAGGCAGCTCACCACCACCATATCTAGGACAACGAAGATTGGGCAATAAAGTTCTCTGGTTTCTGTCCACAGATGCTGCAAGACCTGTTGAGCTTTTCCAGCAACTTCTGTTCTTTGTTTGGCAACAAATGCTGGCCCAGCCAGTGACACCCATATCACATGAATGAACTTTAAAAAAACTGAAGCTTTTTTGTTTTTATTTAAAAAGTTGGAACATTCAAAAAATGAAAATGAGGGTAAATGATGTATTTAAATTCACAGTTCACTAAGCAATCATGGCCATTGCATTCTGTGCATCAATTACTGCCTTACCATATCAGGTAAGCAAATATAATCAGAGCAAGGCAATTAAAAGTGGCATCTAAAGTTTCCATTTCATAAACATATTCATAGCTAGCACTGGAAGACAATGCTTTGCAGCTGCCATATTCCCACACCAAACTTTAAATATGAAAGGATGTGATGTGGAATGTAGCCTTTTTTTTGAAGGAGAGGTACTATAATGTTGGTTTACTGGCAGAAATTTATTCCCTCAATGTAGCCTGTAAAACCTGATTGTGCAACATTTATTTGGAAAAGGTGACATATCTCAGAACTCCTTATCAACTCATGACAATGACCTTCTTGGACAGTCTTCATGTCACACTATGTGCAGACATAATGTGGCTTCAGTGTAACAGATGTATAAACTCAAGTTTTCCTTCAATAAAATAGTGTTATCTTTCTGACATTTCCCACAAATTATCTTTTCACTGATCTCACATGAATATTGCCGCAGCTGGAGTCCTTGTGCCCTTGGTGCAACAATGATGATAATGTTGAAGGAGACAGTCATAACCACTTCATCAGCAAGCCCAGCAAGAATAGTAACCTCCAGCAGCTGCTACATAGCCTTCAGAGGAACAAGCAACAGGAGAAGATTCACCAAGGAGGCAGAGGGGAATGTTGAGACCCTGCATTTACAGGCATCAATGTAATTTCATTCCATTGTCTGAAAGACAGAGCAGGTGTCAGTTAAGGACGTCCCAGCCATTCATCTGTGTCCTCTGTTGGAGGAGGACTTGTGCCCAGAAGGATTGGGTGGCAATCCCATCCCAATGGCTCTAAAGATGACAGCTGCCCTGAACATTTATGCCAGTGGCTTATTTCAAGGAGCAATGGGGACCTGAGCGGTGTTTTGCAGTCCTTGGTCTATAAATGCATCAAGGATGTAATTGATGCTATTCAGAGGACAGCAGTTAATATCCTGTGATAAGTAACATCTTTGGCAGTGGAATTCCCCATATCACTTCCTTCTTCCAGGTGAAGGGTGCTACCAACTGCTCCCATATTGCTCTGAGAGCACCCTATCACAAACTTGCAGAGTTCATCGATAGAAAAGGTTCCCACTCCATCAATTTTCAAGTTATATGTGACCATTACACCAAATACTGAATGATTACCATGACCCTTACATAGTAGAACTCATGGGCTCCTACCTCCTTCCAAGCTCCTCAGACCATGGAACGATGGTTGCTGCAAGACAAAGAATGCCCTTTCCAAACATGGCTCAGGATACATATGCAGAATATGGATACAGCACTGCTTATGCTTCCATCAGGGCCACTATGAAACAGACCATAGGTCTCCTGAAGATGAGATTTCACTGCCCGATGACTCCATTGGAACTTTGCAGCATTGTCCAGAAAGGGTGTCCCACATCATTTATCTAATTGTGACTTTCACAACTGAAGCCGGCAAAAGGGAAATGTCCTGGAAGGAACCAATGTAGGGATCAGCATTAATCTTTTGAGGATGAAGATGAAGATGAGGATGAGGATCAAGACATTGACAATGAGTGTTGCCCAAGACAGCATGACAAAGCAATGCAACATCAAGCCTGAGAGGCTAGAGAGGACCTAATTGAAACCCACTCCCAGGATGAATGATCTTAGTGGAAAGCACAGTTGGACCCAATTATTTTTGCAGTCCTTGACCATTTGTGTTGCTAAATAAATGTCTCATTATCCATCCAATTACATGCTTGATATCTTCGGGTGAGACCACTTTCAAGTACCTTAATTACATGTTCTACTTATCATTTGGGGAAAAACAGCAGTCAGTGAGACAATGCACTAATATATGGTAAGGCCAGGTAGTTTTAAGTCTTGTGAGATAACAAGGCGTGGGGCTGGATGAACACAGCAGGCCAAGCAGCATCACAGGAGCAGGAAAACTTGACTTTTCGGGCCTAGACCCTTCATCAGAAAGTTTTAAGTCTTGTGTCAGGATATCATAAGTGAGTACTGTATAATGAGGTCTGTCATGAGGGTCAGCAGCTTGACAAGAATCCTTCGGGGTGCTCATAGACTGACAAATTGCCCTGAAATACTTGAGCTTCCAATAGAATAGCATTGAACCCGCAGGAGGCATTGCTTTGTGCACATTTACTTGGCAGACTTATGCACTGAGGAAAATTGGACATTGTACATCTCCTAGCCTTGAATTTCAGTGCACTCCCTTGAAGAGCTGAGATGCGGAATGAATTGTCGCAATCTCTTTATTCTCATTCACAAGGTGGTAAAGGTAAAGGTTAAGTCACCATAGTCCTAGTGGACCATAAACTGTTCTCCCATTGGAGATGGTCAACAGGTAACCTGATTTAACCTGATGGTCACTACACCTCAGGAAAGGAAAGAATTTGAGAAAGAGAGTCCTACGTGGTAACGTCAGCTGGTACAGAAAATAAACACAAGCTGTTGGCATTACTCTGAATTGCAAACTAGCCATCCATCCAACTGAGGATACGAGAATGATGGAATGTGGAATGATGAGAGTGGGCCAGGCCAGGGAAAATCCCTGAACATTGCATTTCTTCAACTTCCCCTGTAAGTTCAGCTGCTCTGAGAATGAGCACACTTCAGCTGGTATGCTGACTCCATTCCTAGCATTGACTTCTGGTATTGGAAGCCGTTACTGCGCATCAACCTCAGACGTTCACGCAGAAGATAAAAACGTTAAAAGGAACATAGGTGTTGTCCACATTAAAGTGCCTTTACTGCAGTCCTTAACACATAGTTCAAGGAACTCACTAATGCCTGAGGCTACCTGCAATCAAAGAGTTGACTGCTTAAAAGAGATGAGCAATGCTTGGTATTTGTAACTTATTTCATCCTGGGGATGTCTGAATATGCTGATATCTCTCACATGGGTGAGAGTTAAGCTTGCACAACAGAAGACTACACAAAAGTAGACATTTCAACAGTGCAAGTGAACATAAATTTATAAAAGTGAGTACATATGCAATGATGGCTGAAATTTTTCCAGCCCTTGAAGAATATGGGATATGATGAGAAATTTGGAAAAATTGAGTTCAATGCCAAGTGAGAATCTTCCCAATATCAAGATCAAAAGTCCCAATTCTAACCAAGTATTTAATGGCTGGTGAGCAGCGAGACGCCTACTTGCAAGGTTCATCATTCATTATCACACTCTTTATTACTTAATCTCACCTCATTCATGTGCAGGATCCCATTTTTCCATCCACCAGGTATAAACTACACACTTAGAATGCCTGACATCAAAATCAGAGCGGAGACCTGGCGACTCCAGCTCACCATTTGCACATCCAAATTTCCATCTTGGATTCCTGACACCGAGATTTCAGGACACACTTTATGGGCAGTGACCACATGAACCCCACATCCAAGGACATTGGATTACATGTACCAACCTCACTACATCATAGCACATCTCCGATCTACTTACAATGTGCTTCTGCACTTTAGTTGATACTGCACTTCAGAGTTTACCTCAGAGCTCACAGTAAACACAGCTGTTAGGGCACTTTAAACATAAGGACACATATCCAGCTCATGATTTGGACTAGAGTGCATCTCAGGGGTCCTCAATCTCTCTCTCTTAGTACTTACTCACTTGAAGCCTACTTTGAAGTTTACAGCATCTCTGCCGTGCCTTATCTTGCCTTTCCCTACTTTTGGTGCTTTGCCCCCTCATCCAGAGTTTATAGACCCATAGCATTCTATCCTGACCTGCCTTTCACTGCAGGCACATAGCCAGGCAGCTTGTCTTGTCTGTCAGCAGTCATCAGTCAAGGGAGTGGACATGTTGCTGTATCAATCTCACACCTACACCATGTTTCAAACGAATAGGAATATGTTAAAATCTAATGGGAGTAGTCCTCACTCAAGTTCAAGAGACATTCTTCAGGAAGGTGTTCCAAGCAGAGTAAATCAACAGCAGCCTCCAGTATCAGTCTATGGGCTTGGACATGCTCAGTTGGTAAGTTAGGGCAGTTAGGGTCAGGGGGTCTCTACCTCTACAGACCAGGAAGCGTGCACAGTCTGCTTGTTGGTCTCGTGCAACCAGTACAGGAATTCCCTGGAAGACAAGTGGAAAGCTATACAGATATCAGCCAGGCGTCTGGTTCACTTGTCATTTGGGGCTGTCCAGCTAAGTCGCTCAAGAGGGTGGGCTCCAATCAGTTCTGGGGATCTAGCCACTAAAAGTCAAGTGGGGGTTTATTGGGGGCTACTATTGAGGAAGGGAAGCTGGGGTATTTAATGGTGGGGATTGGAAGCAGATGGCAGAGACGCAGAGTGCTTAGGGTTTGTTAAGATGGGCGGAGAAACTCAATATCTAAGGGAAAGAAGTGATAGAGCATGGGAGGAAAAGAGGTGATGCAGGAAGGAGGCATCATCGACAGCAGCAGCAATTTCATTACACAGATACTCATATGCTAAAGTGGAAACACACCCCTGAGAACGATGTGCTTTGTGAACCTTAGACAATAACTACTATCTTGTGTCCTAATCTTTGTTCTGAGGTGTCTTGACCATATATTGTAACATTTCAAATAAATCTTACCCATGACTGTGATGAACAAGCAATGTTTTGCCTCCTAGTTGCCAAAGTAGCAATAATCTGTACATGGTACAGGAACTGTTCACTTCACATCTTGGACCATAAAGCCTCACATACCACTAAAGATAACCAGACTCCATATCTTCAATGTTAAAGTTGCAGCTAGACAGACATACGCACAGATGACGAAGAAAAATGAACATTTAATTACAAATATGATAATGTATTTACTATGATTTTTCAACCATGCCACTTACATGTATTCTTTTCTATCTTTTCCTTTCCTTACATCCTGGTGTAGTTCTGGCATCTGCAGATGGGATAGAGGAGTGCCTTGGAGTTTTGGTTGGGTGATCCCAGTGGAATTTGTGTCTAGAGAGCTCAGACAGTGCTGAATGTCCTGTCCAGAGGCAGGTGCACTCTTCTGCGCTTGAATCCCACAGGTCTGACAGTAGCAGGCAAAGTGAAAGTGGAAGGCCTAGCCACCTTTGGATTGTCCTAAGGGAGAAAATTACTGAAGATGCCGGAATCTATACTGAAAACAAAAAATGCTGGATATCCTAGTGGGTCAGGCAGCATCCATAGGGAGAGAGCAAGCTAACATTTTGAGTCTAGATGACTCTTCATCAAAGCTGATGTGGTGAGGGAGAAGTGCTGAGGGGGACTTCTTGGAGGCCCTCATTCTCCAGCTGGGTGCCTACTGACCACCTTACCTCCTTGTGAGGAAGAGACTAGAATAAGGAAAGAGTTCCTCCCCATATTGCTTTGCCTTACACGATGGAGTGGAGGTCAGTGTGCCTATCCAACAGATACTGAGAGTGCTGGACCTGGCTCTACATGGCAGCCATCATCCTGTCTGTGAAGGCAGCCAGATACTCACATGCCTGAGGCAGCATGGTTCCAACAGTGTTGCTGCAGTCCTGCAAACTTTGTGTCAGGTTTCCTAGTGTCCCCTAGCGACCTGCCTGTTGCTCCAGTGTTTGCCTATGTATGTCAATTAAGTCACAAATTGCTGACACCATGGTGTCCTCTTCTGCTTCGGGCTGAGCAGGATACCTGATCTCTGGAGTCCTCTGAGTGCCAGCAACCTGGGTCATTTCTTCCTTGAGCAACTGCAGGACACGAATGGTAACAAAGGAGAGAATGCATCACTGACAAGGGATAGCAGTTGTGCCATGTTAATAATATATTCAGAGTGTGGGTAAAGGGACAGTAACACGTTAATGGACATTGTATCTTACGCGGTTGCTAGGATATGGTTGTTCCTATGTCTCCAGAGGACCTATCCTAGTCCTCGCTTACCTAGATCCTCTCATTATATGGGGTGACGGTCATTGCACTCCTGGGCACTTCTCTGGAATGCATGCCAGACTGGCAGCTTCTGGTGTTGTGGCCCTCTTTGCTGTTCCTGACAGAAAAGGATGGTCTCCCTCTTCACTGCCCTAGTCACCAGGACGTCTGGGTCCTTGTCTACAAAGTCGGATGCCAATTTTCCCTTGTCTATCATGTTTTGAACCATTTATAGCAGCTCACAACTGTCAGCCTTTGACCAGATGCACAATAGTCTTTTAAATAAGATGCCTGATATCCTGGGATATCCCAGCAGCAGTGAGTACATTCACTTATGGTGAGTGGGAGATCAGGCTAACATCAGACAGTGTACTATATGGGTATCATACCTACTTAATGAGACAAATTTAAGATGACAGTGTGAGAAAACTTACTGATACTTAGGGAGTAATGCTCTCCATGAAACTTTATGAAAATGACACTCATCCAATTCCTGATAAGGGGCAGCCCAGTATTTCAACCTTGCCACTTCAGTATTCTCAGTAAGTTTTCTTCTTTCTCTGCCCCTCACTAGGTCTGGGGCAGTCCCCATTTCTGCAGCTGCAGTGGAGGCAGCTTGATTTGTGGTTGGCCCTGTGGGTATTGGATCATGGTAGTCATTGGGCCTGGAGTGCCCAGGCCTGTTGAGAGTCTCCTGTTCAGATTCAGGCTCACCCTCCTCATCTCTTGGAATTGGGATCACAAGTAAGGTGGGGATGGAGGGGAAATTCTCAAATTTCCTGAGAAAGTCCTTGGGGGCAGCCAGTCTATTGGTCCTTCTTCATTTGGGTACCTCCTAGCATTATCTTGTCACCTTGTGTAGACAAGGTTCCCCCATCCCTCCCCACCTGCCTTGCTATTGATGCTTAGCAACTATGATTAAAGTGATGGAGAGTTGGTTTGGGCATGCATTTTATTTGATTTATTACTATCATGTGTACTGAGTTACATTGAAAAGTGTTGTCTTACATGCTTTAGAGGCAGATCTTACCATCAAGTGCATAAGGGTAACAGAACAGAGTGCAGGATACAATGTTACAGCTGCCAAGACAGTGCAGAGAGAGATCAACATTGACATTAAAGAGATCCATTCAGAAGTCTGATAACAATTGGGAAGAAGCTGGTCTTGAATCTGTTCATACGTGTAAACAATTATATCCCTGCCCGATGGAAGAGAGTAGAAAAGAGTATAACCGTGATGCGTGAATTCTTTGATTATGTTGTTGTTTTCCCAGTGCAGTGGGAACCCAATGGATGGGAGGCTGATTTTCGTGATGGACTGTGCTGCGTTCACAACTCTCTGCAGTTTCTTTCAGTCTTGGGAAGAGTAGTTGCCATACCACGCTGTGTTGCATCCAAACTGTGTGTGTTGGACCTGGCCTTACATAGCAGATATCAACTTGTTTGTGGAGACAGCCAGACTCATGAATGCTAGAGCCAGCACAGCAATGATTACATTGGTGAACACCTCCATTCTTCAATCTAGCATATTGGGTATCTCTGACAAATTTGCCCACTGTTACTGGCCTGTATCTGCAATTCGATAAAGTCATTAATGGCTGAGATCAGGAACTTGTCTTCTGTCTGAGGCTAAGCTAGTGCCTGTGCTCTGGAACTCGTCCGAACCAGAGACCTGGGGCCTTTCTTCTGCAACTGGCTGCCAGTCACGTGTTCAACAGATTCTGTTCCCAAGTTTAACTTACATAGGCTACCCATTTGGGTGTAAATCTCTGTCCTGGTTCAGAGTGCAGGTGAAAGCCTTGTCCGTATATCCTTTAAGGGAAGCCTGGCTTCCTCCACAAGGGTGGAGCTGGAGTGAGGTCTCCAGTGCTGTCCCCACCTGGGCAAAGGTTTGCTGGGCACTATGAATGTCTGCATGAGGGAAGAAAGAAATGGTAGTCGAAAAGGAATTAAAATGTGGAGATTAAGAATGAGTGAGTGCTGGTGGTGATATTGGGAGAGCAGCACAATGAAGTTGACTGGATTGGTTGGCCATTGATGTCTCCTTGTCCACCCATGATCATTCATGCTCTTCCCTGGCCAATTCAATGTTTTCACCTCAAATAAAAATGAGGAGCCTGATTTCTGACACTTCACCCGTTAATGCCAGTCTTGGCCCTCTTGGCTCAGATATGAGCCAACATCTCCTGCAATAGGACAAAGAGAGGGATTGAGTTGATGGAAATGAATGAAAGAGAGGTTAATGATGATACGCAAATAGGTGAGATAGTGAAGTGTCTTCAGTGAGTGAGCAGAAAGTGTAGAGGGCAGGAACAATTCGTATTTTGGTTGGATGAGGTGAGCAAGAGCCGTTAAGTAGATTTGACACGATCAACCGTGGGAGTTGTAGTCCATGAGCCTTGGTGAGATGAGTGTGCAGTGGCGGAGTTAGAGTGAATGGTGGCCCTGTGAGGGTGAGGAGCACAGAAAATTATTGACTTTCTTTCTGTAATGCTGGGCGTGGGACTCAGCATTGACCCAAGCCGCAATTGGGTCCTGGCTGGCTTCAACCAGTGGTGTGGCCAACTGTGGTGGCCCTCAGGAAAAAGGACTGCTCTCATTTCCACCACTCATCCACCAATGCCTCCAGGTCGCTGTTTGCAAAGTGGGGAGCAGGTTTTCCTTTTCTCTGGGTCCTGTCCTTGGTGATAATCAACAAACAGCACACAGCGAGGCATCTGCACACTGTGAGCAGCTAAGTGACAACGATGTGAATACCAGAAGGTCCCAGCAGTGGCAGGCACTTTCGACTCCCCACTGCTCAATTCCCTGAGAAAGACATCCAAAGGCATCATTAATGAGCTGAAGAGTGGAAGAGTGGGTGAGGAAACAACACACCAAGGCCACGGTGGACCAGTCATTATGAACCTCACTCGACAAAACACTTAATCAAAAATGGAAAAATTCTACGTGTAAACTTTCTTTGCAACTTGAATAATCCTGATAAAACTTTAATACCTTTCTTAAGACTTATTATTTTACAGAGATTTTCCTTTGTCTTCATGATCCTATTATCCCTTTGGAGATTTGACTAATATCACTTAAGATTAGCTTCTGATCATTAAAAATAAACTTTTAAGAAGCTGTGGAATGAGATTTCACCATTCACAACCTACATAGCAGAATGATTTGACTCATACATACACAGAACAACGTTCAGGGAGTACAAATAAATCCCAGAAATATATACAAATAGATGAATTGTACAAGAATGTGAGTTGATAGTCCAGGAATATAGCAGTTACAGTGTATTCTCTGGGCCAAAACATTTGAATCTCTACTTGGCAATCTACTGCAGTGCATTGTTAGAGACAATTTGGACGGTTTTTTTGCATGGGACATTTTTGTGTAATGTTTCTACACTACAACAAGACTACAGTTTATAAAGTTCTTGGTATATTCTGGGATCATGAAAGTTACTGTATAAAAACAAGCAGTTATTTTTAAAATGAAAATTCCCTCTGGTTTGTGTGGGCATTAAAGATGCAAAAACACTTTCCAAAAGAGAGGAAGTTACTAACATTTACTCCCACCTCCCGCAAATGAGAATGGATTAAATACTCATTCATTTCACTATTAATTATGCAAACTTGATATGTGCATAAATCACAGCAACATTTGCTTGCAAACCTACTGAAAAAGTAAAATATTGTGTGCAAGGTGCTTTGCAATTTTTCTAAAGGATACTTTTAGATTTCATGTATATGCAAATCCTCACTTCTTTCAATGAATTCCAGGTTACAGTTATGTGGGCAGCATCTAGTCTCTCAAATGTAGATTGTAATGCATTGCAGGAGAGAGACTGTAGATTCAGGAAAATAAGATTGAGAAAGACAAGAAGGTCATTCCAGTGCAATAAAAATGGTAGTTTACGACCTGGCACAAGTAGTCCTGTGCTTGCACATTTAATAATGTGTGCTTGCCTCGCTGCTTTTTTTGACAGTGACTTTTTGGATGTTACAATACCCGTTATACAGGAATTTCTGCTAAATGACATGCCACTGAATACTAATTATGGCCATTAGTTAATGGAACTAGAATACTCCACTTGTCAGTCAAAGTATTATTTGCCTGAAATGAACAATGGACCAACTGTGGTTGCTTAGTGCAGAGAGAAAAAAAACTGCAAATGAGTATTCAAACTGCACCATGACAAAGCCCTCCTTGAGAGCAATTTAAAGCTGCAATACTGCACTTGGTAAATACAACGTCTTGGTTTGAAATATGTGTCAAAATAAAGAATGATGGATGCAAGCCAGCAATCAAATTGAGGGGTTCAGGGGTGGAATTGATCTATCTGTGGTAATGTTGCAATCCATTTTACTGTATATAACAGCACAGTTAGTTTGCTTGTAACCCTACTTTTAGGATAATTACTGCAGCTCCATATTTTCTGCAGTTAATTAAGCACAGCTGCAATGCATTACTGCGCAATGACTAAAACACGAATTATACCAATTATTAAAGAGTGGACTGAAATAATGTCAACCTGCAATTTTCCACATTAGATACCAGTATAATCCACGTGTACTCACGTGAATTCATAATCCAATATAGGGTTAAAATACCATTTATTCACACTGACTCTTTTAGCAACACTAATGAGTAGCAGGAATGTCTCATCTGCATGAAGTATTTATTTTGGCAGCAGAAGCCTTACAGTAGAAAAGAGCAAAAAAGAGAAGGAGAATTTAGAAATGAGGTAATATCCTTTCTGAAGAACATACTGGCAAAGAAACAAATGTTTGACTTTGACAAAACAGTGGTTTCTATGTTAGTTTGCACTTTGCAGACACTGCGTTTATTGACTTATTCTGTCAGTTGCATTCAGAGTTGGAATAATCATCTTTGGTGGCCACCATTTTACCTGTAGCTGTCAAGTCACTGCAGCCTCAATTTCTATTTCACTAGTTCCTTTCTTTGACATTCTGAGGCAAACATACAAAAAAATTCATCACACACTATACTCAAACACATCCAAGAATTCTCAGACATGTAGTTAGAAAGTGTTTTGAATGCATTTGTAACAATTGGGAAATTTGAAAAACGTAGGAGCAGGTCATATTGATCCACAAGCCTGCTTTTCCATTCAGTTTATTTGTTCTTCTTCCCATTTTAGTGTTATCAATACATGTTTTAATAAAAGTTGAACTTTTATGATAATGTAGTTTTCTTTCTTTGTGTTATTACTAATTTATATGTAATGTATCAATGTATGAACATTATACCTGATATCAGACAATAAATTGAATCAAATTAGATTATCCTTTAGACCATAAGATATCAGAGCAGAATTAGGCATTTGGCCCATGAAGTCTGCTCCCCGACTCCTTCGTGGCTGACATGTTTCTCAACCCCATTCTCCTTCCTTTTCCTGTACCATTGATCCCCATACTTAAGCTTTGATCCCTTAGTGCCAAAAATTCTCTCAATCTTCACCTTGAATATATTCAACAACTGAACATCACAGCTATCTGGGATACAGAATTCTAAAGATTCACAATCCACTGAATGAAGAAATTTCCCTCCATTTCAACTTGAAAAAGTCAACACCTCATCTGGACGCTATGATATCTAGTTTTCAACAGACTCCTGACACAACAGAAAAAGTCTCTCAGTTCCATCCAATATAATCCTCAAAATGTCATATGTTTCAATGAGATCACTTCTCATTCTTCAAAATACCACAGAATATAAGCCCATTACACTCAAGACTGTCCTTTCACCCCAGAAATCAATTTGTAAACTTTTATTTT
The DNA here is from genome assembly GCA_024137785.1 of Ginglymostoma cirratum. Lineage (NCBI taxonomy): Eukaryota > Metazoa > Chordata > Chondrichthyes > Orectolobiformes > Ginglymostomatidae > Ginglymostoma > Ginglymostoma cirratum. Next base: position 25,021,277 of record JAHRHZ010000019.1, on the reverse strand, counting down.
ACCTCCTTGAAACCAACTAAATTAGTCCTCATGTGAAAAGACCATTATTGTACCGCAGGTGTAGTATCACCAAAGTTCGATAAAGTTATAACAAAACTTTCTTTGCTTTTGTCCTCCCAACCCCATTGCGATTAGGGCTAATGTATCATTTTTCTTTATAACCATTTCCTGATCTGAATGTTAACTTTATATAATTTGTGTGTAAGGATAAACAAGTCCTTCAGAATGCCAATGTTTATTAGCCCGGCATTGTTTTAAAAATATTCTTATTTTCTTAAAGTGGATAATTTCATTTTTCTTGATGTTTTATGCATTTTTTTGTATTTTCGGCATCTTTTTATGCATTTTGATAAGTGAGGCAGTGGGAATGGCATAGTGGTATTGTCTCTGGACTAGTAGTGTAGCAACCCAGTAAAATGTTCTGAGTTCAATGGTGGAATTAGAATTTTTAAAAACTCAGGATTTAAAATTCTCATGATGATGTGAAAACATTGTTGATTGTCCTAAAAAATCCCATCTGGTTTACTAATGCCATTTACGTGAGGAAATCTACTGTCGTTACCCAGCTTGACCTAGATGTGGCTCCAGACACACAGCATTGTGGTTGACTCTTAACTGCTCTCCGAAATGGCCTAGCAAGCCACTCAATTGTATCATATTGTTAAAACGCCGCAAGAAAAAGAAAAATATCCTCTTTGCCATCATCTAGAGGCTAGTGACTAAAGTGGGAATTGGGAGAAACAGCCTTTTTAAGTCGTACTCGGAATCCTACCCTATATGCAATATCTCAGACAACACCATCATCATTCCTAGGTATGTCCTATCCAATCAGTAGAACATGCCCAGCACAGGTGTGGCATGGTGGCAAGCAGTTGAAAGTTAGTTGGAGTTAAGGAGTCCTTAACATTGGCTCCACATGGCATCAAGTCAATCCTAACCTAGGAAACCTCCTGCTGCTTACTATATATCTTGCCTTCAGCTGATGAATCAGTACGCCTCCATGTTGAGCATCATCTGGAGGAAGCACTAAGGGTGTCAAGGGCATAGAATGTACTCTGGATGAGGGACTTCAATGTCCATCACCAAGAATAGCATGGCAGCACCATTGCTGATTAAAGATAACAAGGCATAGAGCTGGATGAACACAGCAGGCCAAGCAGCATCAGAGGAGCAGGAAGGTTGACGTTTCGGGCCTAGATCCT
>JAHRHZ010000019.1:24995732-25019675 GCA_024137785.1 Ginglymostoma cirratum | reverse complement strand
TCTAGGCCCGAAACGTCAGCCTTCCTGCTCCTCTGATACTGCTTGGCCTGCTGTGTTCATTCAGCTCTACACCTTGTTATCTCAGATTCTCAAGCATCTGCAGTTCCTACTATTTCTGAAACCATTGCTGATTAAGCTGGTCGTGTCCTAAAGGACAAAGTTGCAAGATGGGATCTGTGGTGATTGGTGAGGGAACCAACAAGAGGGAAAAACATACTTTACCTCATCCTCATGTACCAGGTCCTCCAGCAGTAGATGGTAATGGTGAGGAAGGTGCTGAGCAGGGGAGATAGAGCAATTATTCAGGTATCTCCACCAGCAGATAGCAATGGTGAGGGATGGCGTCTGGAGAAGTAGAGCAGATCCTCTTTGTAAAAAAATGAGTATCCTTGGCAGAAGCGAGGGAATGGTTTGTTTGGGGGATGCTGATTGAAGAAAGCGAGAAGAATGACAAAGAATTCCTCCACCAAACATGACCCACAGACTCATTCCATGTACATATTGTAAATAGATCTTTGTTTATCTTTAATTTCTTTTACTTTTTGAAATAACCTGATACTAGAATAAAGATTTTCTGATTCATAACCTTTCAGTTGACTGTGTGTTCAAAGCACATATTACATTTCTGGTGTAGTGAGCAGATGCTGCATCAAGGGCATCAGGTCATGGTGGACAGGGTTGAAGGGCGCATGGCTCAGGTTGAGTAGGTAGTGGAGAAGCTGAAACTGACAATGTCCGTGAAGCTGCTCCAGATCATTGGGTGTTCCGGTATTGACAAAAGGATTCAGGCCTTTAGGCCGAATCCAGACAAAGGTTCCCCATGTATGTTCCCTGGTCGGTACAGAAACAGGAGGTGGTACTCCTGGTTGGATATTCTATTTGCTAATGAGCTGGAAGCTGGACAGATTCAGGGAAAGAACAGAAACACCTGATGATTTGGTCATTGAGGATACACAGCTGGTTATGGCGCTCAGAGCTTCAAAATGAGTGAGCAGTTTGGCATTCGTGATGGAACATCTGTGTAAGGAAGCCCATCCAGAATTAATAGGAAGTGGTACAGATGTTCATAGAAGTCCACAGCAGATCTTTGAGGTATTGACAAAGGGTTCTGGGGACAGCAATAACCTGACACAGCTACAGCAGAGGTTTTGTGAGTAGAAGCAAGCTGAACGTGAAGACCTGCTTTCAATATCCCTGGAACTGGTGAAGTTGTCTGATTACATGCACTTTGATAAGAAGAACAGAAGCATGGACTATTTCCTAAATGGGGAGAAAATTCAGAAGCCTGAAGTGCAAAGCGACTTGGGAGTTCTAGTCCAGGATTCTCTCAAAGTAAACTTGCAGGTTGAGTCAGTAGTTGGGAAGGCAAATGCAACTTTGGCATTTATTTTGAGACAATTTCAATATAAAAGCAGGGATGTACTTCTGAGGCTTTATAAGGCTCTGGTCAGGCCACATTTGGAGTATTGTGTGCAATTTGGGTCCCATATCTCAGGAAAGATGTGTTGGACCTGAAACGGGTTCAGAGGATGTTCGTGAAAATAGTCCCGGGGTGAAAAGCTTAACATATGAGGAACGTTTGAGGACTCTGGGCCTATAGTCGATGGAGTTTAGACAGATGAGGAGGGATCTAATTGAAACTTACAGAATACTGAATGGCCTGGACAGAGTGGATGTTGGGAAGATGCTTCCATTGGTAGGAGAGACCAGGACCTTGGGGCACAGCCTTAGAGGAAAAGCGAAAATCTTTTAGAACAGAGATAAGAAGAAATGTCTTCAGCCAGAGAGTGGTGAATCTATGGAATTCACTGCCACAGAAAGCTGTGGAGGCCAGGTCATCGAGTATATTTAAGACGGAGATAGATAGGTTCTTGATTGTCAAGTGGATCAAGGGTTACGGGGAGAAAGCAGGAGAATGGGGTTGAGAAACTTATCAGCCATGATTGAATGGCAGAGCAGACTCAGTAGGCTGAATGGCCTAAATTCTGCTCCTATGTCTTATGATCTTAAGGTCTTTATATCATCCTCCTTAAAATCGATCAGAGACAGGAATGGAAAGTTTGCCCAACAGAAACAGTGAGGGATGGGATTTCTAGATAGAATTGAAGAGGTCTGACAGTGACAAACCTCAATTATCTCTTTTTGAAGTGTGAGATCATATCATCCAGATTGAACTCCTAAGACCAAGTAACAGGCTGCTATCAGGGGGGTATCCCACCTACAGGAATATAGACCAGTCCTTGCTGTCCTATCTCCATGGTTAGCTTCATAGTCAATCACACTCAAAGGGTGCTCTGAAGACATGCTGGAATTATGACAGGGCTGGGTACTTCAAACAAGACTGCCCTCAACAACTACGGCCACCACTGCCATCGGCCTCAGAAACCCCTTCCAGTGTAATGGCCTTCCCTACCCACCAGATGTCAAACACAGTCCTCCTACTGAGAGCCAAAATTGGGGACAATGTCATCACAGGAAGGGTCTCCACTTATGTAGAATGATATGGACTTACCCTGTACTGAGTGTGAAATTTGGTAAGGTTGAAGCATTGTGTCTAACTGACACAAAAGTGGGTCTGTCAAACGTCACTGACTAGTTTTATCGTGAGCAGAGGTCCCACTTAGTGTTACCTTGGAAGCTGCCTTTTCTACTTTGGGAGAAGAGGGAAGGTACACATGCAGATTGTCAATTTCAATGACGAAGAAATTTGCCTCCAACTAAGAATGTCCATAGGTGTCCTTCAACTTGCCAGTGTCATGGACAATGGATCAACTGGAGGAAGCATCTGTAACCTAATTTCAATGATGGACATTGGCAAGTGGATGAGACCCAAAGGAGGAAACTTGTTTCTACTCTCACCAAGTACAAGGCATTGGAGATTGTGACCTGGTAGGTCACAGATTGTGACTGAAGACTACTGTCTGGTAGATTCCTGACCGCCAAATCCCACCCAATCATGGAGAGGATGTTCAAGGCTATCTGCTGAAGTCTTTGAAGTGAGGAGTCACCTAAGAATCAACAAGTCTATATCACATTTCCTACAGCCCTCGTGAGGAAGAGAAATGGAAAACTGAGGAATTGTATCAATTACTAGGCACTCAATGCATAGACTCATAATGATATCACTCTGTCTACCTAGGATTGAAAAAGCATTACAAGTTCTCAAAGATGCAAGATATTTTCAGAGTCTCTATTTGTCCCATGGTTATTGCCCATGGCTGAACAAGACATTGTAAAGATGGTATTCCAGGCACTGAGGAAATTTATGAACACACAAGAATGTAATTTGGGCTGTGTGTTGTCCCTGCCAGAATCATGTGTTTGAAGGATAAAGTTTTGGCGACATTAATTTCCAGTCACTCCTTCTCTAGAAAGCATATTCATCTTTGGCTTTACATTCAAGCTGACCTTTGCAAGAGTAAACAACGTCATAGCCCACTTGTCACAGTTTAAAGTGAAAGTCAAGCCAGAAAAGTGTCAACTTTTCCCAACAGAAGTATGGTACCCCGACATGTTGCTACTAGGGAAGGCATTTCTCCTAATGGTGAGAAAATCTGAGCAGTAGAGGCATCATCTCAGCCTTAGCTGGAGACAGAACTGTGTTGGTTCTTGCAATTAGGTTTATACAAGGCTATACACAGTTGGCCTCCTCACTGTATGATTTGCTAAGAAAATAACAGAATGCTGAAGGAGTAATTGGAAAAGAATGTGTGAGGCATGATACTTTATGGATCATCACAGAGGGTTGGATACCAGCATATGAAAACTCTTTTTGCACTCTTAAGCAGATGCTTGTCTCATCATTTGTTCTTGGCTAACCAGATTTCAGACTCCCTTTCACACTGGAAACCAATGATAATTTTCTTGGCCTTGGAACAGTATTGTCACAGGTTCAAGGGCAGAAGAGAGTGGTCACTCTTTATGTCGGTTGGAATCTCAAACTGAATAGGAGAAATATGGAGAGTTACTCCAATATGAAATGCAAAATGCTAGGATTGAGGTAGGTTATTTCCTAGAAATGCAGGGACATTCTGATTGGTGCAGATTTTGAATTGTTTACAGACAACAACTCACTTAACTACTTTCAAATATCCACCAAGCTTGCAGCATAATATACCCAAATAGTTTATTGAATTTGTAAAGTTTCAGTTCCAGACCCAGTGCAGGTCAGGCAAATGCTCATGTAAATGCTGACTATGTGAGGGAAATTATCCCTGCCTGGCTGGAGGGAGCTGAGGCTGATGTCATGCCTGTATCCCAAGTCAAAGATAAACTTCCAGCCCTGATTTCTTATGACGCTTATGCACTGATGAGTGAGATGTAAACTGGTCCAGACAGATAGAATTGGGTGTGGTTTCACCTTTGTCATCTATCTTGAAAGAGAACCTGGGACATCTTCAGCTGATTGACATGAACATCAGTCAACTGCATCATTACTTGAAAACCCAATACACATTAAGCCAACACCCACTGATGAGGGAGTCCAAAGAGGAATTGCTGAAGTGCTGGAAAAGGAACAGGGAGAAGGATAGAGTCCTCTACTGACTGGCTCATGACAAGGAGAGAGAGGTGAACCAAATCATCCTTCCTAACAGCCTTAAGTGTTGGTGCCAGTTCATGATCAAGATTAATAAGTAGATGGCTGAAAATTGCACAAGGCTAAGCCAGGTGTTTGAGATGGTGACTAAGACAACTGAGAGACAAATGTTGAGAAGAAGAACATTGAATAATCACAAAGATGACAGTACTGACCTTCCAACTGATGCAAAGTCAGAATACCAATGGTCAGGATAAGACACAAGATGTGTGGGACCTGATACCCACAGATTCATTGATCACTGCACACGTGTGGCCAAACCTGATTTGTTGAAACAATAGCTGGAGGGGTTTGCTTGAAGCTGGGAGTCTAGTGGATGATGTGGAGACAAGCAACTTGCTCAGAGGTATTGCAGAACCTGAACTGTCAGTGCATGATTGCTGAAGTGAAATTGAGTGGGATAATGATGTGGAATACGGGGGACACCTGTTTATGATTGTTCAATGTTTTTCTTCTCCACATTTCTGTCTCCGTCCTCTTAGTCACCATCTCAAACACCTGGTTTAGCCCCATGCAATCTTCATCTATCTACTTATTAACCTAGCCCTCTCAGTCAGAAGATGTGTAAGCCCTACAAGGTGGTCCACAGGAAGACTGGGTCTTATCTGAAGAACAAGTATGATGGAGAATAATGAAATTGAGAGCGATAGCAATGAGGAATCATGGAGAGACCTGTGTGTTGTGAATCCAGGGGGTGGAAGCTGTGCGAGGAGGCCTACCCCTACCCGAGAAACTGTGCAGGGAGGTCACTGAGCAAGTAGTACTGATCATATGACTTCTGGAAGCCTGACTGACCTCGACTCCAACACGGCTGATCCACCACAGAACCTGGATACCTTGGAAGGTACCAGTACAGATACAAAGCTTAGAAGGTATTCTTAACCAAATACTGGATATCACATCAACCCTTACCATTTTGCCAGATCAGTGGTGCAGTGACTCAAACCATCTAACCATCATTTCGGAATGAATCTACAATCATGCATCAGTTTAGGACATGGTCACCGTGTGCTATCTGTTGTTGTCAGGACAAGAAGTTTCAGACAGGCAAGTGTGTAATGTGATCTCCAGCAGCAGGCAGCAATATTGAGGGAGGCACTGAGAATGTGAGTTAAGAGCTGTGCCAGTATCTCCATGAGCAGGTGGGCAATGGTGAGGTAGGGCAGCTGGAGTGGTTGAACAGACCCTCTTTGGAAAAAAAGAGTATTTTTAGCAGAAGTGAACCTGATAACTTGGGAAAGCAGAGAGAAAAAATAAATTCTCAGACCAATATGACCCATAGGCTCATTCCATGAACATATTGTAAGTAGATCTTTGTTTATTTTTATTTTCCCCTCCTGCTGAAATGACCTGACACCAATGGAACAATGAATCCCTGCTTTATGCTCTTTGGGCTCTCTGTGTTTACAAACCTCATGTTGCATTCACCAATCTGCCTACCAAAGACACGTCTCTCCTGGACAGTATCAATCAGAGTGACTGGAGTGTCAAAGCCCTATCTGCACATTGAGGAATACTCTCCATTACGTAGTGTCACTATCACAGTACTAAATGGGATAAACTTTCTACATCTCCAACAACTCAAGACTGGGCATTTATAAGGTGCTGTGGGCCCTCGGCAACAGCAGAATTGTACTGAAACACAATCTGCAATCTCATGCCCTACATAATTCCCACTTTACCATAACCAGCAAGCCAATCCTAAACCAATGAAGAGTGCAGTAGGGCATTTCAGGAGCAGCACCAGTCTTACCTAAAAATGAGGTGTCAATACTGAAGCTACCAAACAGGACTGCTTGCATGTCAAACAGCATTAGCAGCAAGTGATAAACAAGACTGAGTGATTCAACAACAAATATTAGGCCTAATCTCTGCAGTCTCCCAAATCCACTCATGAATGCTCATGGACAGCAAAACAACTCATTGGAGAAGTAGGAGGTTCCACAAATATCCCAGTTCCACAAATATCCCCGTTCTTAATGATAGTGGAGCCCAGCACTAGTGCAAAAGATAAGGCTGGAGCATTTGCAACAACCTGAAGCCAAAAATGCTGAGTCTATGATCCATCTCAGCCTCCTCTGGAGGGCTCCAGTATCACAGATGCCAGTCTTCAGGCAATTCAATTCACCACACATAATATAGCTAAAGGCGTTGGATACTGCATAGGCTGAGGGATCCAACAACATTCCAACAATAAGTACTGAACCTGTGCTGCTCCAGAACTTTCCATGCCCCTAGGCAAGCTGTTCCATGACGGGTTCTGAAGAAGGGTCACTGGATTCCAAAATCTCTTTTCTCTCCACAGATGCTGCCAGACCTGCTGAGTTTCTCAAGCAAATTCTGTTTTTACGTGTTTAAGACTCAATGTCTGGCTAGTGAGAAGGACTCTGACATAACTTAAATGATGAGTGGAAGTGTGGAGAGAATTGTGGGCTGAAGAGGGAAGCCCATGGCAGGAAATGTGTTTCAAAAACGTTGCTGAAAATAAATTAAGTTTACTAATTATTCTGTGGACCTTCTGGTCATGTTCCTGCTTGCTGGCAGAGGTTAACTGTTAAAATTAAGACATTATATCTGAGAATCCCAACATTTAAAGACTGGAAAGATCCTGGTTTGCCTGCAGCAGGCACTCCCCTGATGTTGAAAGCCTTACTATGAACATAGGAGGAGCCATGGTGTGTCACACGAAGTGGGCATTATGGAGGACTTTTGAGTGAGTAGCCAAGATTGCAATGTTGCAACCATAAATCATATCATAAATAGGTACAACAGTGTGGGCTGATTTCCTGCACCAGCTGAGGTTACAAGGACTCTCCTGCTCAACCTGAGGCACGGTGACCCTTAGGTTAAATCGCCACAAGTCTTCTCTCTCCCAAATAACGGGGCATCCAATGGTCTGGTAGGACTTTGGTGACTTTATGTACATTAACAGGGTACTTGTGCTATAAACTGCTACCAAAGACATATCTCTCCAGGAAAATGGCTGTGGCAAGATGAATAGCATAATTAACAACTTCATTGCAAAATGATAATTTGTAAAATTTTGGTGAGAATTCACAGCGGAGGAGCACAAAACAGCCAGCAAACTAGCTTTTCTTAAAAAAGCACATTAATGAATGGAAGTACCATGAACTCACCGATATTTTGTCAGCAGTATCTGGGCCAATGCCCTTTTGCAACTGGGACCTTGAGTTTGATTGATTAAAGTTCCTAGTAGTGTAGTGGTTCTGATCGAAACTAATTTGGAGAGTTGAAACCCAGTTCTTCAATACTGGGGAGACATGGTATAAAGCTATATATTGTAGTACAAATTGCTAATCTGTTATCAGTCACAATAAGGACAACATGTTAAATGGAAAAATCATATTGATGCAGGAGGCTGTGCTTCAGAACCTTAGGTTAAGGTTTAGGTTGGCAAAGTGAAAGGATATTTGTGTTACATCTAAACTACACTGATTTGCCTCGTACTGACATTGGGCACACTTTGTTTTTCCTCCCGACAAAATTTCCCCACAGCTCATCCCCAAAAACTGAAAAAAAGTGAATAAAATTCTACGAATCTATGAATGAATTCTATGAAAAACTGGAAAAAAATGAATAAAATTGAAAGGCTTTTGTAGAATCATTGTTGTCATTGAGAGCAGATGGATCTTAAGTACGCTATACAGATTAATAATTGGTGCACGCTGTGTGATCAACCTCTACTGATAGCAGAGGGAACCATGGTAACAAGGAGGAAGGCTCACTATAGTTTTGCACTAATCAGACTTGTTTGTTTACTTTTATCTTAAAAATTAACATAACCATATAAAGCTTTGATTTACTGCTAGAAGAATTTGTACGCTCATTACAATCTAGTCATGTTGCCAACAGAATCAATCTCAAACATTATTAATTAATGGTGTTTTTCAGATTTGCTATGCCCTCAGATTCAAGGGCTGATATTTAGTCGCAAAAGTAACATTTCTACTTTGATTTGAATTGTGTATCACCAAGACTCTAGATTCTTGTACAACGCTGCTGTTTCCTTTGTCCCATTACTGCTGAATGCACTAACTCATCTAAGACCTCTGCTCTGGAAATCCATCCCTGGAGTAGAAAATTTGAATGGATGGCAGAAGCAGCATGCAATACCTGCAAGTGAATGGCTAGGCTACGGTATTGATATCAGGATGGATATTGTTACAAAGTTGTGAAGAACTCTCATGAATTGGAAGGCAGGAAGTTAGAATTTCTTTGTCAAAATGATAATGGGGAAAAGTAGTGCGTGGTCCCTTTAAAAGATTGTGGTTTGTCTTTGTATGGAAGTTTGCAAGTACTGTACAAAGAGCCCCAAATTGAAACAAATGTATCAAAAGGCCTTACAGTTAGCAGGCAAAACAGCAGTGTTGTTATGATGTATTGGCAACAAACTGGATTTAGCCATATAATTTAAACCAAGCACTCAGAGATTGAAAACTAATTGAATTTAAAACTGGTGGTTTTGATCACCTGAAGCCAATCATATTATAAAAAATCAACATCATTGGGGATATATAAGAAAAGGGTTTTTGAAAATCGTGAGAGCTAACTGCCATCTGAAGCGAAAGCAAGTCCAGCATCAGAGAAAAAAAATCTAGCTCTCACACAAAACCATTAAACTCTTAAAAACAAAGAACCATCAAAGGTACCACGGCACTTCTAGCTAAGAGTCCTCATGGGAGAAAACGTCCCTGACAGCAAGATCAGCAGAAGAAAACCTGGAGAGACAGTGGAGAAAGCAAAGCATTCTGGAAGACACATTTGAACTTTGAGGGGCTAAGTTTTAATTTATTGCTTTCTTATTATGTGGGTTTTTACGCGTGAGACCTGTGTCTAATGAACAGCATACGATTAGAATCTTTTTTTTATTAGGAAATAATTAGTAGATGGGGGAATTGTTTGGTTTGCCAGTACTTCTGTTAAATTGTTCACTGTCAGGGTTAAATAAATAAGTTGTTACTTGTTGCTTACAAAGTGAGTATCAGGGATTCCTTTCACTTAAGTACTCTTTTAACAGATTACAAGGGGCAAGGTGAGCTTCTCTGGGTGTTTTGACTTTAACTTATAGAAGGGAACCTCTACTCCCACCATAACAGACTGGGGCTAGTGTTTCAGGTTAATTATCAGAGAAATTCGACCTTCCCCTTCTCCGTAACAGATTGGGGGCTCAAGTCAGAGATCTGGATGGATTTGGACAGATCCAGTCCAGGATCCAGATAGATTTGGATTATCAGAGGGAGCCTTTACTCCCACAATAACAGATTGGGGCTAGTGTTTCGGGTTAATTATCGGAGGGGCTCAGTCTTCCCCTTCTCTGTAGCAGGGTAATGAAATCAGGTGTTTGGGGGATGAGTAACGGTGGGGTGGGGTAGTTCTGTTTTACAGTTATCCTGGAGCTACCTTAGCTTTAATTTTCTGATCATTCCTGGCTATTCATATGTAAGTCAGAATCTTCTGAAGTTTTCAAATCTGATTCAGAACTGGATACTTTTTCAAAGGGTACCATACATTTGACAATTTTCAGAATTTTCAACTTCCCAAGCAAATGCTAAATGGTCAATATGTCAAGACATCTGAGGTTTTCCACCTTTATTGGGAACTTAATAAACAACTGAGCACTTACAAAATGACTAATGCGTAGCCGCATTCATAGACTAACATTCTTGCACCTGCCTTTCCTCCTTTACGACACTCAGTAAAAGTACTGTCTTTAACCAAACTTTATCCTTCTCGAATAAGTTTTGTCAGATTGCATCTCTAAGAAGAACTTTGGAACATTCTTCTGCATTGATAAATGCAAATTGTTGTTGACACAGAATTAAATTTATGTTTTAGTTTCCTTGTACGTGGAAATAAGACCATCGGATAAAGATTCATTCTCCAGTTGTTTTTATTATTTTTCAACTTTCCAATAGAGGAGTGGGTCAGTGCAAAGCTAGTTAGATGATGACCAGGCAATAATTTTTTCCCAAGTCAATTTTTCTCTGTCTGAGTCTATGTTTGTCTCATTCCAAATATTTAAGATTCTAACTTCAATTCATAGGACACCATTTGATTTTCCAGACTTTGTCATCTCTGAATTTGTTTCTGCAGCTGGTCTATATTCATTATTTGGGAACTGAGTGCACTTCCTACACCCTAGTTGGGTTCCTATTCTATTGTTCGACACAGAGTTGGGCTGAACTTTGTTTGAGGAAAATAATTACAATTGTTTTAAGACAACTTCAGCTGTCAAGGAATCACAGATTTGAGGGCCTATTCAGCCCACTGGTGCAACTTTTCAATTGGATTTTTCTACCAGACAAGAAACCCTTTATTTCAATGCCATATCTGTCCTTATTTTCAGTTTTACAGATTGATTGCTGTGTTTGAAGCCTAATTTACGGTTGTTTATGCTGGTCACAAAATCATTACACATTGTGATTCCTAGCTTTGAGGTAGTCCAGCACGGACTCCTGGCCTCACAGTAGCCCAGCACAGACTCGATGGATTCCTGGCCTCGAGGTAGCCCAGTGCAAATTAAGCATGGACTCCCTTCTTAAGAAGGACTGTAATGCTGAACTTTCACCTTTATTTCTTTATTTTTCTTTATTTTTATAATTTACACATAAGATTTTGTGCCTAGGTAGCTTTGTACCTAAGATGGCACCAGATGGCAACTTTGTACATCTTTCATTGTATTCATGTATCCCTGTACTTGAGTACATGTGACAATTAAACTTAATTCTAACTCTAATTCTAATTTTAATTCTAATTCTAACTCTAACCATTCAGCCAATCTCAGATTTATCCTACATAAAGTAGTTCTTCCATACTTTTAACAGTACTTAAATGTTCCTTGCCTCTATTTAGCCTTAATTTTTTGCCTCTATTTGGCAATTGCTCATGAAGAATTTCCAGATACATTTTTTTCCTCAATTGAACCTGTAACCCACTGCCGTGGTTTAAGAAGGAGGTGAAAGATAACCCAGGAAACCATTGACCTGACAGCTAAACATCAATAGTGGGAAAACTGACAAAGGTCATGATACGCTTATGAAAAGTAGGTTAATACTAGACAGTCAACATGGCTTTGTCAAGGGCAGATCATGTCTTACGAATTTAATCGAGTTTATTGACGAGGTGACACGTGCAGTGGATGAGGTGGTTCTGTGGATGTTGTATATTTGGACTTTCAGAAAGCATTTGATACGGTACCACGTGGCAGGTTAGTTAGCAAATTAGAAATGTTTGGGATTGATGGGTCCTGGCAGCATGGATTAGAAGTTGGCTAAAAGATAGGAAACAGAAGGTAGGTAGATGGGCATTTCTCAGACTGGAAATGAATTGAATGTGGTGCTCCCAAGGGGCTGGTGTTGGTTTTGCTTTTTCTAATTTATGTAAATGATTTGGAGATGGTGTTGAGGGCAATATCACTAAATTTGCTGATGATACAAAGCGAGCGAGAATTGTGAATTGTGGGGATAATGCTGAGCGATTTCAGAGAGATATTGACAAGTTGGCCAAACAGGCAGACACCTGGCACATGAATTTCTATGCAGAGAAATGAGAGATATTGCATTTTGGTAGAAGAAAATGGAGAGAGAATACAGGCTCAATGGTACAACTTTGAGGGGAGTACAGGTCCAGAGGGACCTTGGCGTTCAAGTGTATGATTCTCTGAAGGTGGCCACGCAAATTGAAAAAATTCTTAAGAAGTCTTATAGGATCCTGGGGTTTATTAATAGAGGCAGAGAGTATAAATGCAAGGCTATGAAGCCACACCTTCACAAATCATTGACCAGACTACATGTGGAATATTGTGTTTAGCTCTGGGCACCCTATTTAAGGCAGAATCTTAAAAACCTGGAGAGATTGCAAAGGAGATTTACTAGAGTGAGACCAGGAAAAGGGAATTTTAGTTACAAGGAAAGAGTGGAAAATTTAGGCTTGATCTACTTGGAGCAGAGAAGGTGAAGAGGTGACCTTATTGCAGTGCAATTTTGAAAGGGTAAAGAAGGATATTCTGTTTTGTTTAGTTGGTATGTCAGTAACTAGGGCTCACAATTTCAAGCTTGTTAACATGAAAGTTATGAGTGAGATGAGGAGAAGTTTCTTTCCTTGAGTTTTTAGGATTTGGAATGCTGTGCCTAGAAGATTGGTTAAGTTGGATTCCATAGGAGGTTTCAAAAAAGATCTGGATATAAATTCAAAAGTGATGAACTTAGAGGGCTACGGTGATAGGGTAGAAAATGGGACTAGCTGGATAACTCTTTCAGGAGCTGGTAATGACACAATGGGCTGAGTGACCTCCTTCTGCACCGTACAGTTCTTTGGTTCTGTGACACTGCCCTGATGCAAGTGATGCCTTGGAGTGGTGGAGATTAGCCTTTGACAGCAATCATCATTTTCCTTTTCTATCAGGTATGATTTCAGTCAGATTAGGCTTTTCCCACTGATGAGCATTGACCTTAGCTTTCCTAAGGCTCCTCGATTCTATGATTCTACTAGATTTACAATGACTAAATTGACCAGAAAACTGGATATTTATTGCCTAGTTTAACTTGAGAACATACAATAGTGCCAAAACATGTATATGCATTCCTATAATAAAGGCAAAGGTAAAGTCGCCATAGTCCGGAATAAAGCCAAACTCAATTGCAAGGTTAAATTTAGAGATAAATTCCTTCCATTACTTCTAATTAATGCATTTTAATTCAGTCAATAAATGAGTGGTGATCATGGAACAAATTTGTTATTTCTATTATCCACACCAGTTAGCCTTGATGACATTTCTGAAATGCCATCAGTTTAGTCCCAATTGCTAGCAAAATTGATCTTTTTAACCTACGTACGCACTAAGAAGTGGACTGAGACTGCCCAATTTCATTCCACTTTATTCCCATTAGTATGGTTTGAATTCAGCTCTGGATCCCAAAGGCAAAGGGACAGCACAAAATCCAACTAGACACATGTAATGATCATTTCAACATGCTCACGATAAAGATTATATTTAGAAACTTTAGCTATTTACTTGACCTGAAAACATGCAGACACAAAGTTTTTGAAATCCTGGATTAAGAACACACCAAATAAGTCAAACTGACAAATGTTTACACTTATCGTAGAGCAGCAGTGAACAAGAGAAGCATACCAGAGAAGTTGCGTAACCCAGTAATAATGTGTTTTAAAAAAAACTTATAAGAGCCCAGCAGCAGTCATGCGATCGTGTATCATATTACTGCACTGTGACAATGCCTATAACATGCACTTGTTTGTATTGTGGCACAAATGCTCATTATGAGGCATTGTTCTTGTTGTCATTAACATATGAGTGCGTACAAACTTGGATATTAGAATAAAGGGAACAAATTTGAAATACAAGGCACAAATCAATGTCTAGCTGATGATAGCATGATTGCTGGCACACTTACAGACAGATGATGTTTATAAATTGCTTTAGCTTCATTCTCACTTTTTATGATGTCATCTGACCCCTGCCAGCTGTACTATACCCTTCTAACACTTCTCACAATCCTGCATGAAATGTGACTTTTTTGCAATTACAATAAAGGTCATTAGTGTCACTACTCTGCTTTCTGAGTAATTAAATTTGTGATTGTAATGTCAATCTTATCTTGGCTAGCCAGTTTCACCACAGAGGTTGGTTCATTTGAATAAAAACCGAAAGTGCTGGAGAAACAGAGTAGGTCTGTCAGCTGTTGTCTAGCCACATGAAGAACTGAGTAAGCTACTGTTACTGCTAATGAAGCAAGAACCAGGATGACACTGATCCAGCTTCATTAGAACCAACTTTCAGATTGAACAGAACCTCTCACACTCCTATTTATATCTGTCAGCCAGGGCTCCCTGAATTTCAGAGGAAAATTGACGAAAACATTTGCGTTGGCTAAAAAGTATTTGAAGGATGCTCAACAAACCATGAAAACTTGAGCAGGTCAAATAGGCCAAAGATTGGAATTTTGTTGCTGGACATCAGCTGTTAATATTGTTCCTTTCTCAAGGGAACCAGTGAAAGCAAAGTTCACTGAGCGTTCTCAAAGCAGAAAGAAACTCATTGGTGAAAATTATGTAATGAGTACTCTGGACGGGAGGAAGTATCATCATGTCGAAAAATTGTTATAACAGGAATTATACATGGGAGAAAAGCACACTTTACATGAAAGATGTAGGAACAATTAATAGTATAGTAATTTATTGTTACTTGTATTTAAGAAAATATGTACAATGTGTATAAGACACCATAATCTGGTGCCATTTTAATTACATAAATTATAAAAAGAAATAACTCACTCAAAATTAAGACAATTTTTATTTTTTGTTCCATCCATGGCTTCTTGATTTCTTAGGCAGCTACGGGCCACTGCCTCATTGTGCAGCCTCTAAGACTGTCGCTGAGGTCACAACACCAAGGAGGAAGCACATTGAAGCAGCCCCCACCACTGCTGACCAGACCCAGAACACTGCCTCTGCCAAAGCTGTTTCATCATTGTCAATACTGCAGCCAATGCCATTGCCAAGAAACTTTCTCAACTCAAGAGGACCGGGGCCCATCTGAATTCCCAAAGACCGAGGGACTTCCAAATTTACTCCTCAGACCAAGGGATCATTCACTCCACTGCTGTTGCAGGCACCGCCGAAACACCAGAGAAAAAGAATGGACTCTAATTCATCGACACTGGAACTGTTGCTCAAGCTGTGACCACCTTGGCCACAAGGAACATACCGGATCCACCACTCTACAGATCCCTGATGCCTTCCTTCCACGTGACTGGTTTTTGCCACATTGTATGCAGCATTTCTGAGACATCGGAAGGACTCAGCGAGGAGCTGCAAACAATCTTCAAGCTGACTGCTCCTGTTACTGGCAGGATTGTCAGTGAATACATGTATCTAGGCCAACTGTGTTGTTAGGGTGTGTACAACACTTTCAAACAAAGAATGTGTTGCTTCCTTCCTAGTATATCATTCTTTCAATGCGATGGTCAAACTTTGGATTGGTGTCATGGAAACCAGTACCGGGTCTTCTATTTGACAGTTTCAGGTTAATTTTATGAAACAAATTATTAATTCAGGCACACACTTATTGCCTCCGCCATCTTATCCACTGGGGCAGCTCATGTCCTGACACAGGAGCAGGCACATCCAGGGATGTGTTGCGGGGAGGAGGCATGGGGGGTGGGGTGGGGATGTGAGGCCATGGAGGTGCGCAATTGGAGAATGAATTAGAAATGGAAAAGTCAAAGATTGGCTCTCCAACAAACAGATTTGAAAACACAGAAATGTTTAAAAGGTTAAATAGCATCATGCCTTACCTTCCAGAAAACCATTGAGGTGACTTACGAAGGCAGGATAATAGATCAATTTGCGGGAATAGGCTAGGAAAAATGGTTTTGGCTGATCATGATGTTAATCTGGGAGATGTCCATGAAAGAAAATGCTTACAGACTCATTCCAGAGAAATTACTTCATGAGTGAAGGTATTAAATTCATGACAGATAATGATTATTTATTAAAGTCATAGTAGCTGGAGCTCTCCTGTCATGATGGTGTCAAAACCACAAAGTCACAAAGATGGGTGTCCACTACAAACCAATTGGCTCACACAGTTACCTTGACTACACATCCCTGCTTCCCCTAAAGACTCTGTTCCATTCTCCCAGGTCCTAATCTCTGTCGCATCTGTTCTGTTGATTCCAACTTCAACAAGGCGACCTCTGAAATGTCCACTTTCTTCATCAACTGAGGATTCCTCAGCACCATAGCTGACAGGGCCGTCAGCCAGGTGTGACCCATTTCCCACACTTCAGTCCTCACCCTTCTCTTCCCTCCCACAACAGTGACAGGGTCCCCCTTATCCTCATCTACTATCCACCAGCATCCACGTCCAGAGGATTATTAGCTGCCATATCTTGCAGGATGCCTCCACCAGACACATATTCCTCTGTTCTCCCTTATCAGCCTTCCACAAGGACTGTTTGCTCCTGGACACCCTGGTCCATTCCTCCTTCATTCTCAACACCCCTCGCAGTCCCATGGTACCTATGCCTGCAACTACAGAAGTAACACCTGACTGTTTACTTCTCCCACCTCAGTATCCAAGGGCCCAAACACACATTTCAGGGAAGCAGCTCTTTACCTGCACTCCACTCAACCTAGTCTACTGCATTCGCTGCTCCTCTATATTGGGGAATCAACGTATAGACTGGGTGATCGCGTTTTGTCCAGAAAAAAGGTCCTGACCTTCCAGTTGCCTGTCACTTCAAAACACTACCTTGTTCCCTGGCCAACATCCCTGTCTCAGGCTTGGAGCAGTGCTCCAGCAAAGTTCAGCGCAAGCTGGAAGAACAGCGCCTCATCTTCCACTGAACAGCCTTCTGGACTCAATATTGAGCTCAACCATTTTAGGTCATGAGGCACCTTCTCCCATGTCATTGTCCCAAACCCCACACACCAGGCCTTGTTATCACATGGTCTGCTATTGCACACAATCCATTGTTAGCCATTAACAATCCCCATTAGTAGCTATTCATTCTCCGAGACTGGCCATCATCCATTCCTTTGTCTGTCTAACTATTCTCCTCTTCCTTTGCACTCTATCTCCATCTTTTGTTTACTCCTTACCCCCTCCCCACTCACTATCTTCTGTATAAAAGCCAACTTTTTCATAGATATCGTCCATTCTGAAGAAGGGTCAAGTGACCCGAAATGTCAATTCTGATTTCTCTTCACAGATGCTGCCAGACCTGCTCGGCTTTTCGAGCAATTTATGCTTTTGTTTCTGATTTCCATAGTTCTTTTGTTCTTTTTTAATTGGGTCACAAAGATTCTATATTGATTATTGCAAACTCAATATGATAACAAAGTAGTTTCATAACTTATTTCAAGATTGAAGGATTACATTGAATGAATTGGACACAGGTTTTGTCACAAAAAGGGGTTGGCAAAGCCTTTAGGACTGGTGCATGGGGGTTATGTTTTTTTTTAATAAGTTCACTCATGGGATGTGGTTGTTGATGGCTGGGCCATCATTGATTGCCCATCTGTAGTTGTCCTAGTGAAGGTGGTGGTGAGCTGCTTTCTTGAACCACAGCAGTTCATGTGCTGGAGGTAGACCCGCAATGTTGTTAGGGAAGGAATTCTAGGATTTTGAACAAATGATACTGAAGGAATGGTGATATATCTCCAAATCAGGATAGTCACTGGTTTTGAGTGAACTTGCAGTTCCCATATATCAACTGTTCTTGTCTTTCCGTATGGAAATGGTCATGGGTTTGAAAGGTGCTGTCTAAGAATTAGAATCCCTACAGTGTGGAAACAGGCCCTTTGGCCCAACAAGTCCACACCGACCCTTGGAGCATCCCACCCAGACACATCCCCCTATAACCCACACACCCCTGAACACTATGGGCAATTTAGCATGGCCAATCCACCTAGCCTGCACATCTTTGAACTGTGGGAGGAAACCAGAGCACCCAGAGGAAACCCACACAGACACGGGGAGAATGTGCAAACGCCATACAGACAGTCACCTGGGGCTGGAATCGAACCCAGGACCCTGGCGCTGTGAGGCTGCAGTGCTAACCACTGAGCCACCGTGCCGTGACTCCATGGTGAATTTCTGCAGTGCATCTTGTAGGTGGCGCACACTTGTGCTACTGAGCATCAATGATGGAGGGAGTGAATACTTGTGAAGGTGGTACCAATCAAATGGGCTGCTTTGTCCCGGATGGTGTCAAGCTTCTTGAGTGCTGTTGGAGCTGCACTCACCCAGGCAAGTGGGGAATATTCTATCACACTCCTGACTTGTACCTTTAAGATGGTGGACTGGATTTGGGAAGTAAAGAGGTGAGTTACTGAATGCGGGATTCCAAGCTTCTGACTTGGCCTTGCAGCCACAGTATTTACATGGCGGGTCCGGTTCAATTTCTGGTCAATAGTGACTTACAGGATTTTGGTAGTGAAGGATTCAGCAATGGTAATTCAATTAAATGTCAAGAGGTGATGGTTAGCTTCTCTCTTGTTAGAGATTATCATTGCCTGACACGTGTAGCATGAATGTTACTTTCAACTTGTCAGCCCATGCCCAGTTATTGCTGCATTTAAACATTTAATCATGGAATCCATAGAATCCCTACAGTATGGAAGGAGGGCATTTGGCCCATTGAGTCCACACTGATCCTCCCCATTCACCACCTCTCCCCCTAACCTATCCCTATAACCCTGCCTTTGCCGTGGCTAACCCACCTAGCAATTTAGCATGGCCAATCCACCTATGCCCATTTTCAGACTGTGGGAGGAAACCACAGCACCCAGAAGAAGCCCAAGCAGACACGGGGAGAACGTGCAAACTCCACACAGACCGCTGCCCGAGGGTGGAAGTGAATGCGGCTCCCTGGCGCTGTGAGGCAGCAGTGCTAACCACTGAGCCACTGTGCCACCCATTAACTGCCACCCATTTACTGCCTCGTTATCTGACAAGTGTTGAAAGTTTGTGCTGAAAATTATGTAATCGTAGAATGTAATTCTACTTCTGATATTATGATGGAGGGAAGGTCATTAACGGAACAGCTGAACTTGGTTGGGACTAGGATACTATCGTGAGGAACTCCTGTAGAAATGTCCTGGAGCTGAGAAGACTGACCTCCAACAACCAGAACCGTCTTTCCTTGTGGCAAGTTTGACTCCAATCTGCAGTGAAATATCCCTTGATTCCCAATGACTCTAGTTTTGGCAAGACACTTGGATGCCACATTCATTCAAATGCAGCTTTGCAGTCAAGAGCAGTCACTCCTACTTTACCTCCTGAATTCAACTCTTTTGTTCAAGCTTGAACTAAGTGTGTGATAAGGTCAAGAGTTAAGTGACCCTGGCAGAACCAGGCCTGAGTATCATTGAGTAGGTTATTGCTAAGAAAGTGCTGCTTGATAACACAGTTGGTGACAACTTCCATCACTTTGCAGATGGTCAAGAGTAGACTGATGGGACAATAATTGGCTGGGTTTGACTTGTCCTGCTATTTATGTATAGAACATACCTGGGCTACTTTCTCCACTGTTGCATAGATATCAGTATGGCTGTCATACAACAGCTGAGCTGCTGCTGGTGGTGCTGATGGGGAGGGTGTGCAGTTTCAGAAAGTTCTGGAGCACATCTTCAGTATTATTGCCGAAATAGTGTCAGGATATCTAGACTTTGTAGAATGTAGCGACATCAGCTGATTCATGATGTCATCTGGAGTGAATTGAATTGGCTAATCACTGGCATCTGTGGTGCTGGGAATTTCTGGAGGAGGCCGAGATGGATCAGCCATTGGCTGAAGATTGTTGCAAATACTTCAACCTTATCCTCTGCACTGATGTGTTGGTCTCCTCCATCATTGAAGGTGAGGACATTTGTGAAGCTTCTACCTCTTGTTAGCTGTTTAATTGTCCACAACCATCCACAGCTGGATGTGAAAGAACTACAGAGTTTTGATCTGATTTGTTGGCTGTAGAACTGCCTAGCCCTGTACATCACTTGCTGCTAATGCTGTCTGGCATGCAAGTAGTCCTGTCTTGTAGCTTCATCAGATTGACACCTTTTTGTTTAGATATGCCTACTGTTGCTCCTGACATGCCCCCCTGCACTTTTTATTGAAACAGGACTGATCTGGTTTGATGATAGTGGTAGAGTGGGGGATTTGCCAGGCTGTGAGATTATGGGTTGTGTTGGAGTACAAATCAGGATCTGCTGATGGATGCCCAGTCTTGAGTTGCTAGATCTGTCCAAAGTTTGTCCCATTTAGCATGGTGATAGTGCCACATAACACGATGGAAAGTATCCTCAATGTGAAGATGGTACTTTGTCTTCACAAGGACTGTGCATTCGTCACTCTTCTTGATGCTATCATAGCCAGATGCATCTGCTTCTGGCAGATAGATGAGGGCATGGTTAAGTATGTTTTCGCTCTTTTTGGTTCCCTTACAAACTGCTGCAGATCATGTCTCGCAGTTCCGTCCTTTAGGACTTGACCAGCCTGAATGGTAGTGCTGCTGTTGAGCCGCTCTTGGTGGTAGTCATTGAAATCCCCTACCCAGAGTACATTCTGCAGCCTTGCCACCCTCAGTGCTTCCTCCAAGTGTTGTTTAACACGGAGGAGTACTGATTCATCAGCTGAGTGGAGGACAGTATGTATTAATCAGCAGGAGGTTTCCTTGCCCATGTTTGACATCTGATATCAGAGTTTGCATGATACCATTGGTAACATAGTGATTTTCATTTCAAGCTAACTAGTGTTACAACAAACAGGTAACTGATGGTTGAACATGGACATGTATTATGTTTTTGGTTACTTTTAGGCACTTTATTCATTTTTTTCTTTATTCATTCACAGGATGAGCGTGTCGCTCGCCAGGCAGCATTTATTGCCTGTCCCTAATTGCCCAGAGGGCTGTTAAGGGTCAACCACATTGCTGCAGGTCTGGAGTCACATGTGGGCCAGACCAGGTAAGGGTAGCAGTTTCTTTCCCTAAGGGACATTAGTGAACCAGATGGGTTTTTCCAACAATTAACAATGGATTTACAGTCATCATTAGATTCTTAATTTCAGATATTTATTGAATTCAAATTCCACCATCTTCCATGGCGGAATTCAAACCCAGGTCCCCAGAACGTTATCTGGATTAACAGTCCAACGATAATACCACTAGGTCATTGCCGCCCCGTACACGTGAGCATGGATCACAGTGCTCATTTCCTTTAATTTGATTTTAAAAATGAGAGTTATCTCAAAAAAATGGGTCAATTGAACGTCTGATACCAACACTGACTGCATGAAATGAGGAGTGGTTTAATTTTGCCATACTCAAAAGTCTTAGCCTTAATTCACAGCAGGTCCTTCAGCATTAAATTCATTCAAGTAGTTTTTTTTTATCCTTATATTGTTCTTTGCCCCACATCAGACAGAAGAGAATAAGATATGGAGGGTGCTTGGAGGTAAATAGATGTGAGCAGGAGGATCTTGAAGACATGGACAGGAATGAGGTGCTTAAATGTGGAGAAAGAGCCAGTGACGTATATAATGGAGCCAAACTTGGATTTGGAGCTGAACATTACAGCACCATATCAGGGAATGTGGTGAAATGTGAATTGAGCAACTAGAACTTGATGACCAATATTTCTGTTGGGCAGTCAGAGTATTATGGTCTAGGGTGAGGGTTCTGGAGAGGTTTGCTAGGCAACCTTTAGCATAGGGATTCTCTCAAAGCCAGGATTTTATTCAGTGATCAAGATACTTAAACACAATTCTTAATCTTTAAAGATATTTTTCTGATAAATCTGCTCAGAGATGTTACTGCACACCTCTGGAACAGGTGAGACTTGAACCCAGGCCACCTGGCTCAGGGGAAGATTCATAACCACTATGCCAGAAGATTACTTAGTTGTATCTCCAAAGTCAATTGGTTTCAGTTAAACAATCCCAGAGTTCACATTCAATTGTTAGCTTCATTTCCAAGAAATCACATGGTAAAATTGTTTCAATCCAGAACATGTCCAAGTGGTTAAACAATCCTTCATTTCTTTGGGGATAGTTCTTAAATTTGAAAATGACTTTCCAACATTAAGCCTGCCATAAGTAGCAGAGACAGACAAACACAAGACAATGAAGATGCATGAGGCATGAAATGTAAGGAGTTCAGTGCTGGTCAGAAAGTCATGGCAAAAATATCCATCAAAGTGAAAAGGAGAAAGATACGATCGGTGTTCTAAACAGATTAAGTGCATTGATCTAGTGATAGAACGGAGCCAGAGTCTGATTGTTTATCCGACAGGATAAACCTCCTGTCGGATTCCTCCTGCAGTCCAAATCGAAAGTCAGGAGGAAAGAAAACGTCATAACAAACCGAAATGTTGTCAGTTTATCAGTACCCTGGAACCTACCGGTAGCAGTGAATCAGGATCTTTGAGACAAATCAATGTCGTGTTCCCAACCATGAACTGCAGTTAGTTATCAAAGTCAAAGTTTAGGTTTGACAGAGATTTTGTGAGAGTTGAGCGGGCTGGTGGAAATGGAAGAGGAAAAATAAGCCAAACAGATTAATTGAAAACATGTATGAAGAAGAAATAAATTGTTCTATTCATTCTTAATCATAGGTAATTTTAACTATATATTATTAAGGAAGAAAATAAGTATTTGCATCTAAATTTATTTGCTGATTTTGATTCCACTATAAACACATAAGCAACCAAAATTGGGAAGTTTCAGGTATTGTTGATGTTGACTCAATCAATAATGTATTTTAAGAAAGTATGCACTGTACGTTTTACCTTGTCATTTGTAAATGCTTAAGATCGGTGGGATGGGTCTGTACTACAGTATGTCGTGCATTTTGTTGTATCACCCTTTCTATTGGGAAAGTATAATTAAAATTATTCAGTAAGGGCTGCCAGCATGTATTAGTCTCGGAGGAACAGCCAGCAAGAGCCGTTAGCAAGTCCCTATTTAGCATAGTAAAGATACTATAGAGTTTCAGGCAACGGGCATAAACAGACGGTGAGAGACCCCGGGTGGGGCGCTGCATGGGTGAATTAATAGTTTACAGCGGTGGAGCGGCCTTCAGTGGTGCACAGCGTCATCTCGTGGATAGCACCAGCAGCGAAGACCAGCCGGAGCTTAATCCTGAGCCCGAGCCCCGGCCCTGGGCTATAGGCAATCGGCTCTTTGTCAACATGCCGAAATCCGCTTGGATGCTCAAAAAATTTACTGATTCCCCCAACGACAAGATACTTCGCTCAGTGCGTTGTTGATAATAGATTGTAACGTGGATTATAACAAGCAGGTTTGGGAATTCACAACATTAAAACTGAACTTAAATACTCGAAACCAAAGTCTTCACCAACCCGAAACACTCCTTTCTCGTATCATGGGGAGAATGGCGGGGTCAGAAGCTTAATTTTATAGTAATTGAATTTCGCCTTCAAATGTATTTTAAAATCTGCACTATTCAAATACTTCCCAGCTGGCTTAAACATGTTAATATGAATGCAAATAAAGCTCTTAGGAGAGGAATTTAATTCTTTACCCTTGGTATACTGATTGGGGATTATTAAAGCCTAGGATTCTTAATGGATTGGCTACTTCATTTGTCTCTGGGCATCAAATTGGAGTTAAATTACTGACAGTACTGGACCCTATTGTATAGGAAAGGCAACACCATGTAGAAGATACCTAAAATCTGTTTCATAAGGGGAAAAACAAGTCTAGATAGAAGGAAGGGATAAAAGGTACTGCAGATGCTGGAGAATCCGAGATAATAAGCATGGGGCTGGATGAACACAGCAGG
>JAHRHZ010000019.1:24935055-24995332 GCA_024137785.1 Ginglymostoma cirratum | reverse complement strand
ACTTGACGTTTCGGGCCTAAACCCTTCATCAGAAATCAGGCCCGAAACGTCAAGTTTTCCTGCTCCCATGATGCTGCTTGGCCTGCTGTGTTCATCCAGCCCCATGCTTGTTATCTTAGATAGAAGGAAGTACCTATTTCAAATATTCTCTCATTTTATGTCAAAATTTATTGCATCCAAGAATACTGTTTTGTGCTTGTTCTCTTGTAATACTACTCCAATATGATTTAGCAACTATGTTGATGTTCAAGGATATGCATGTGATACATCAATCTGGGCTGCACTCCAGTCAGTGGCAAGCAAGTGTATCAGTCTCACCATGTGGTGAGATCAGTGAAACATACTTGAAGAATGTTCCAGCATTATTTAGTGTCATAAAGTAAGACATAAAAGCACATTTACATAAAATTTCCGAGTTGTCGAAACCTTGCATCCCACTCCATGATGTGATAATGTCAGAAATCACACGACACCAGCTTATAGTCCAACAGGTTTATTTAAAATCACAAGCTTTCAGACAGCTGTTCCTTCCTCAAGTGAAGTCACATCATGATGTTATAGAGAGTATCCTGTAAGAGTTCGATTAGCCTGGCCAGCTGCCACAGAAATGGTGGGCGAGCAATGGTCTCCCGTGTTGTATGTTTCCATGATTCTAACTGACTCATTGGAAGCAGCAGGATCTATAACCTTTACATCAATAATACAACTTTGGAATCCTGGGAAACCACACCACTTACTGTGGCTGCAGAAGTATCAGAAGTATCTGAAGTTTCAAGTACTGTTTCTACTACTCATAAATTTAGTTTTTATGTCTTTTTTTATGCTAAATGCTGAAACATTCTTCAAATATATTTCACTGATGACACTCCATCATCCTGTAACACATGTGAAAATATAATTCGTTCTTCACATATTTTATGGTATAACTTCAAATATTAGGAATTGAAATTCTAAATGGAAGGGAAATTTATTTGTTGAGAAGCTGAAAACACTAAAATAAATGCAATTCAGACAAGGTTGGAGTTAATTACAGTTAAAAGTCAACTTATTTTTATCTTCAAGGCCAGAGTTAGTGTTGTAAATACTGGGCAATGGATAACCCATTTCTGGACCTTTTTGTAGAGCCAAGGTGTCTATCGATATCTCTGTAAAAGAAGCTACAAATTTGCAATTCTGGGAAAGAGGATTATTGAGCTTGGAAGTGATAGAAATTATTCCCAAGTTGCAGAGTCAGACAGAGTTGTTATTAAAATGAAAACTATTTGTTTGCATTTTTGTTTGAATCATCCCAAAGCACATCACATTATCATAGAGATAGTGATTTGATATGGAACTTTGGGTTCAAAGACTATTCTGTTTAATATATCTGTGTGCATTTAATGTTAGAAGCAAGCAGTTCAGTTTGACAGAACAGACAGAGGCAGTTGCAAATTTGATTTGGTTTAGACAGATTCCCATCAGATTAAGGGAGTCAACAAGGAATGATCATCAGTTAGGCCAGAGAAAACAGAGAAAATACAAACATCATTGTTCACCAGATGGAACACAGATGGGCTGGAGCTCATTTTTAAATTTGTGAAGGAGAAGCAGTTGGAAAGGTTGCTCAAATTTGTAGGTGGTGGAAAAAAAAATCGACATCGGTCTTCAGAGCCTTAGAGTCATAGAGATATACAGCATGGAAACAGACCCTTCAGTTCAATTTGTCCATTGCAACCAGAAGTCCTGAATTAATCTAGTCCCATTTGCCAGCATTTGGCCCATATCCCTGTAAACCCTTCCTATTCATACACCAATCCAGATGCCTTTTAAATGTCGTATTTCTACCAGTCTCCATTATATCCTCCAGCAGTTCATTCCAAACGTACATCACCCTCTACATGAAAAAGTTGCCCCTTAGGTCCCTTTTAAATCTTTCCCCTTTCTCCTTAAACCTATACCCTCCAGGTTTGAACTCCCTGACCCTGGGGAAAAAGATCTTGACTATTCACCCTATCCATGCCTCTCATGATTTTATAAACTTCTATAAGGTCACCCCTCAGCCTCTGCCACTCCAGGGTAAATAATCCCAGCCTATTCAGCCTCTCACAATAGCTCAAATCCTCCAACCCTAGCAACATCCTTGTAAATCTTTTCTGAACCGTTCCAAGTCTCACAACATCTTTCGTATAGCAGGGAGACCAGAACTAAATGCAGTGTTTTAAAAGTGGCCTAACCAATGTTCTGTACAACTGCAACATGACCTCCCAATTCCTATACCCAATGCACTAACCTTCAACTCTATCCTGTCTACCTGCAACTTCACTTTCAAGGGACTGTGAACCTGCACTCCAAGGTCTGTTTGTTTGGTGACACTTTGTAGCAGCTGTTGGTCTGCAGAGTTAGCTTGGAAAGTTGAAGGACAGCATTGAGTATTTTCCAGGAACCTGAACAAGGAACTAAAGCATCCATAGTCATGTGGCCTTTAAACAGAAGGTGGAACTCCAAAGAATCTTACCTTGGTGACAGATGAGAACACTGAGAAGAAAACAAACTAACTTCTGGATGTCTGTGGCATTCCTTTGGATTGATTCTGAAAAAAGTAGATGAACTTTCAAAGTTGTTGTAATTTTTGTTGTAGAGAAATTCTTGGGATGAAGAAGTTAAAAGTAGAACAATGTTCAAAGCATAAGTAATTATAAACAACTGTGTTACGTTAATATGCTTGGTCTGTTTAATTTGTGTTTACAGCAAAAGTGTTTTTGTTTTAAAGTCATGAAATATAGCTGTTTGTTCTATTCATTAATGGCTAGACATTTGCACTTCTCTATAAATGGTTCGGTTTAACTGTTCCTACTCAAATCATAACACACTACAGGTACCAGAGTCCCAGTAAGAGGTGTAAGAAATGGATCAAGAAAAAGACAAATACAAGATGAGATAAGTACATGGAACAAAGAGAGGCATAAAGAGGTATGAATAAGGCAGGTAAAAGTACGAGAAATGCATACCATAGACAAACACCGCAAAGAACTGGAATCAAAATCCAACAATGAAGATGACTTTTCCAAAATTCATATCTAATAGAGTTGACACTTGACTTTTGAAGCCACATGTTAAAAAACCTATGATTAAAGTTTCTGTTTTGGACATGGTTGGGAAATTACTTCAAAATTGCACATGAACTTATGCTGGTTTGGTTACTTTATACATCAAGCCTCCAATAAAATGAATTTATGCAACTACAAGCATAACATTTTCCATAATACGATGTAACTTATATCGCAATAGAATATTATTGTTTCTTTTACTCCTTTAATTAGTGTTTCTTGATCAATGAAGAATGGTAACCTTGTGCAGTCTTACTAATACATCTGAAAATTGATTTATCGGCAAGTTTAATAAGGACAGCATGTCCTCTAACTATGAATAACCTGATTTAAAATTATTTATAAAATTTAAACTGAACCATTTAATAGTTCCATTTCTGTACAATAGGTTGCCTAGCAAATTAAATAATCTTTGATTTGAGGAATCTTTAAAAAAAGCCATACTTGCATGTCTGAAAAAATGAAGTGAAGAGCAATTTTAAGAGCTTTTCTAAACCAGCACAGTCAGCAGAATCTTGTTTTCTTGACCTGGGAAATTGAACAGTTATGTAGACAGTGTCCTGATTTGGACAGTTTAAATCTTGACCAGGATGAAAGATTGCTGAAAGCTGAAATCATAAGCATAAAATGGGTTTGAGTGTAACTCACATACAGTTTGAATTACCTAATCTTTTGCCCTTGTTTGTCTGATTCCGCAGTCTGTGCAGAAACAAACAGAAAACACAAGCACCCCCATTCTCATTACTTGAAGGAAATGGGTGAAACTCCTGAGCAAGAAAACATGTATTTTTGGAGTGTCTTAGGTTAAGCTATAAATGCATCTTCAAATGTCAAGTCTTGATCAAGTTTTGAATTGCATTATCAAATACAACTTGCCTGCTTCACATTTTATTGTCCCTTTTACATCTTTTGCCCAACATCTCACACTTCTGAAAATAATGCAATGGATGCTTCCTCCACTCACTTTTGTCTCTATCAAGACACCAGCTGTCCAGCCACTGTTGTGGTCTTAAATGCTTTTGGTGCTAAGAAATGAACTGAATTGTTTCATCAGTCGGAAAGGACAATATGACCAACAAGACATCTGACTGGCATTGTCATTGGCTTTTGTTTTTGACATAGTGTGTGAACCTCTGGGGTTAGTGGTTTTGAAATTGTGTTGTAAAGGCAAATAATACAAGCTGACAAATTAGTCAATTAGTGACACCCCCATCCATATCATTGTAAACCTCAGTTTCATTCTTTGTACGCATTTGCCACTGTATCTGTAACTCTTTTCGTGTGCAAGGATTTTGTTCTGAATCTGTATTTAAGTATAATTGTGTATGAATCTTTGAGTTTGTGCATATAATTCTAAATGTGCCATTGTGTGAACATCTTCCTTTCTCAAATTGTTTCTTTCACCATTCATCTCTTTCTGAATTTGACTGTGATTCTTTTGAGGAAGTGCAGTAACGGTTCACCAGTTTAACCCTTGGGATGGCAGGATTGTTTTAGGGAAAAAGATTAAGGAAACTGGGTCTGAATTCATTAGAGTTTTGAAGAATGAGAGGTGATTTCATTGAAACTTACAAGATTCTTAACTGAGCATTATGGGTTGGATATAGATATGACACCTCCCCTGGATAGTGACTGTAGAACTAGGGGGCATAATCTCATAAAGGCAGACCATTTACGACTCAGACAAAGTGGAATTTTTTCACTCAAAGTGGTAAATCATTGGAATTCTAAACTTCAGAGGGCTGTGGAAGTTCAATCGTTGAGCAAGTTCAAGACTGAAATCGATACCTTTCCAGAAACAAATGACGTTAAGCGATATGGAGGTGGTGCAGAAAAATGAGATGAAGAATATGATTAACCATGATCTAGAAGGGCAGGGCAGACACAATGGGTTGTATGGCCTACTCTTGTTCCCAGATCAATAAGTATGTATTAACTACTACAGAATTAAATATTGGAAGACTGAAGCCATAGACTCCATTTCTACTCCCTTACTACTAACTGTTCCCTTACTAATTCCACTGCTGTCTCTGGGAACAATCTGAGACTACACCAGCCTGTTTGCAACCTTGGTGTCACATTTAATAGCAGGGCACTTGGGAAACAGTGTCAGGATTGGACAGAGTCAGCATAGATTTACGAAAGGGAAACCGTGCTTCACTAATTTATTAGAATTTTTTGAGGATCTGGTAGAATAGATCGGGGGATCCAGTTGATATGGTTTACTTGAAATTTTGGAAGGTGTTTGACGAGGTACCACATAAGAAATTAGCATGTAAATAGGGTTGGGGGTAGTGTGCTGACATGGATAAAGAATGAGCTGCCATAAAGGAAGCAAAGAAATGGGTCATTTTCTGAATGGCAGCTAGTGACTTGTGATGTACAACCAGGATCAGTGCTTGGACCCCAGCTGTTCACAATATATATTAATGATTTAGATGAGGGAACTAAATGTAATATCTCTGAGTTTGAAGATGACACAAAACTGGGTTTGAAAGTGATCTATGGGAAGGATGCAGGGATTCTTCAGTGTAATTTGAACAAGTTGATTGTGTGGGAAAATGTATGGCAGATAAAGTGTAATATGGATAAATATGAGGTTATCCACTTTTGTAGCAAAAACAGGTGGGCAGGTTATGATCTGAATGTCACTAGATTAGGAAAGGGGGAGTGCACTGAGACCCGTGTGAACCTAGTCACTGAAAGTAAGCATGCAGGTGCAGCAGGTGGTGAAGAAGGCAAGTGGTGTGTTGGCCTTCATAGTGAGAGGATTTGAGTACAGAAGAAGTGAGGTCAGTGTGATAGAGCATGGCATAGGATAATCTATGCAATTTCATGTGATAATTTGCTGATCTCAACTTGCTAACACAGGAGCTCCAAAACGTCCATCAGGCTCTGCTTTTCACCAAACAAGAGGGAGAGTTGATGGGCTAGTCAGGCAGACCAGCTCACACTCCTCCCAGCAAACTACAGTGCCCTTGATGGATGTCTAGGTGTAGGAATAGTAATACTGTAAATAGCCTTCAAGAGGGGAAAAAGAGAGACGTTTTCTCTTTGAAAATTTTGAGTAAAAGCTCCAAACTTGCAGGTATTCAGCACGGTGAGATGGAAGTATGAGCGAAGGAAAGGTACTTAAGGATATGGGAATTTTATAAGCTGCGGGTTGCAGGAGAAAGTGCAGATTGTAAAATGTAAAGACTTCTTCTGTTCTGAGTTCTTGGAGAAAAGACTGAGCCTATCTTTGTTCACTGTGCCATCAAGGAGTTACCTATGATTTTACAATTATGAATTTTTCAATTACGATTGGATAATTTTGCATGTTACAATTAGACAGACATTTACAAAATAACTGTTAAGAACTGAATGAAACAAAACTGTGTTGTGTCATAAACTCAGTAACAAAAAGCAGAATATGATATGAAGTATTCAGAGAGTATGCATGTTATTTTGTAGTTATTTTTTAAACACACTTGTCAGCTAAATTACAGATTACCATTAAATGGCACAGGTGATGAAAGATAGTCATCATGAATTATGTATGAAAATACTTCGCAAATACAGAAGCGTAGAATATAATAACAGCACTGAATAAGTTTGACTCAAGGTGGTCTCACTAATGCATGACAAAATCAATCAATCCTTAGTCTACGTTTACAACAATTCAGTTGGAAAATCATTTAACAAATAAATATTTTAGTGACAGATAAAAGAGAAAAGAGATGAACTTCAGTGAATTTGACATGTGTTCAGTAACTATTGATTGTATCATCATAAACCTTCGACTTGAAATCCATTTGCTTAAATGAGTGAAAAAATGAAGCCTATCATTTTAACCATTAGGTGTACAAAAATATCCCATGGAAAATAATTCACTAATGACTCAGTTAGTGGCAGTTCTCAAACTGCTCACTGGCTCAAAGTGTATAAAATTAATCATATTGGAAGTAACTTTGAAAGTGGGAACGTATGTAGTCTCTTTCTGTAATAAGAATAGGTGAGATACAAATTTTGTTCCCAGAGGTAAGCAGAAGAACATATGCTGACATGATTGCCACAGAAAAAGAGAGAGTAGGTGGTACAGCTTCTATCCTAAATGTAGAATAAAACACAACGTAAGTGTTATCGAGCCTAAAAATATCAAGTACTTCAGCTGCCATCTTAAGTTGCAAAAATAAAGCTTGATAGGTTTAGCTTTGTCATCCAGACCTGTTTCAGAATAATCTCCTGAGAGTGTGATTTTTTTCTTGGACTTAACAGTGACTTACTTTTTCCAGGGTAAATAATCTGTAAATGCAGAAGGACTTCAAACTAATAACAGGTTTCGTCGAGATATTGCGCAACTGAGGGAATTTTATTGAGATTTATTTCTCTGGTTGATGCAGAATAATCTCAAAACTACTGTATGAATATTACAAAGTTATGGATTCTGCAGCACAGAAACAGGCAGTTGAGTCATTCTGTGCTTTCCCTCCATATTAATCATCTGTTCTAAGTTGCTTTATTGCCAGTGAGTTTATTATTATTCCTATTTTCAAATAATTATCAAATCCTTTTATTATATTATGGAGGAATAAGCTAAATGCTAATGGAAGTTTTACACAGCAGAAACACGATTGGAGGCCTCACTGTGGTCCAGTTCCTCTTCTGGCTGAGAATAAGTGTCTCAGTAAGAACCATCGATTGAATCTGGGACCTTCTGACTCAAAGTGGAAGTTGTCATAGTCCGAAAATCTACTCTCACATTAGAGGGGATGACTGGTAGTGAACTTAACCTGAAATCACCACTCCTTTGGCAAGACCTTCATGGGTAACTTCAGCCAATACAAAACAGTTGATCAGTCAACTGATTTCACCTAACGAATTAAAAAGCTAGCTTCCACACAAACATTGGGCATTTACTTACTAAGACATCGAGAAAGCCCTTTCTTTATTTTTAAGTTACCGAAATAAACATGAAAAAAATCCCTGCCTTTAATTGGGTAATGACGGACATTAATGAACTCATCTGAGAAATGCTATGAGAAAACGAGCTCCTTTGTTAACAAATTGCCATTTTCATTTTGGGTAAATCACCTGAATTTTTCTTTTAAAGGATATCAAAGATTTACCATCAACTTACTGCTTGTGTTGTAACATAGGGATAGTGAGCGAAACCAAATCAGCCTTACTATCGCAGGATTTGTGGCACAGTGAAATTAAAACATTCATTGACCCTTAAAATTGCCAATTGTCCCTAACAAGACTTTACAAATAGCAGATCATGGACACCAAATTTATAAGTTAAACAAAAATTAACAAATTATTAATAATTCAACATTGGCAGAACAAAGATAAGTACAAGGTAATCAATTAATATATGGTCTAAAACGCAACCTACTTTGATCATAAATCCCAATGACACACCAAAAACCAGACAATAATGGGGTAATTTTTAAAAAATATGTAATTTGCTAGTTCAATCAGTCATTTCAAATGTTGGACACCAGGCGCTCATGAAATCTTTGGATAATAGTTTGTTGAAGAGGAAGTAGAAATGTATATCTTGCTGGAATTCCAAAGTCATTGGTCAATACAAACAACTTCAGTTGACTTCCAGAAACGTTTATCCATTTCCCACAGCATGGGATACTTTCTTAGAACATTTAACATCTCAATAGAAAATTGGAGAGAGCAGAACACAACAGTAGTGTCCAGAGCTTCCAAAAATTGCTCTCCTGCCAAAACTTAATCAGAGCCAGTTTTTTCTCCTTCCAATCAATATTCTCCATGGTTGGCTGGATAGTACCAGTTCTCCATTGATTGACCAATACAAAATCTAACCAGCTGCCAGCCCTGACCATAGCAACCACTCAGTGCTGGTTCATCTCTTTAACAAGTAATGAAGTTGCGTTATCTTCCAGGCCAGTTTCCAACAGCAAACATCTCTTTTTGTCCTCTTCTCCTCTAAAATAATCTGCTGTTCAAAGTTCAACTCTTAACCGCAACTTCCAGTTCCAAGTCAAACAAAAAAGAGAAAACTAAAAGAAAACTAGACAGGCCTCTACACTTGGTGTTAAATAATTTTCACAGACTGACAAAGTGTAACAGTCAACTTACAACTTGAAAGGTCAAAGTTCACCCACTGATAGTGAGAGGTCTGCCCAGGTGATGGAGGCAGCTCAGTACAGCACTGAAAATAGAGGCTGTTCCTTTCCCCATCCCCACTGTAATACATGGACATCTATCCCACCAAGTTGCCTGCTCACCATACTGTAAGACAGTCGATTGATTTGCAGATCCGCTTGCTGTCACATTTTCTGATTATACAATTTGACTTCACTGAATTGACCCCTCTAATAACTTAGTGACATGCCAAGGCAGACTTTGGAGTGTGGGGATGAGGGGTGTAACATAGAATACACTGAATTGTTGCTTTTAAAACATGTAGTGACACATGCTTTTTGCTTGCATCAAACAAGCTGATTTGCCATTAGGCATCTCTGCATTTAGTAAAAAATTTAAATCATTTCAATATTGCTGCCATATAAAATCATGTTTCTGATGGAAATCATTCATTTTTTATATGATATGATGGAGGTGTATCATTACTGGCACCTGTCTCGAGCACTCTAACGGCTTGTACATTGCTACAGTTTGTCTGGAAACTGAAACATAGATCTAGTTTGATAACATTTAAAAGAGACTCCAAGGTTATGGTTTAAAGAGTTTAATAAGCTCTACTATTAGTATGGGTTTAAGAACTAAAATATTTTCTAAATTTGAAGTGAAACAAAAGTATCTATTCATAATAATTACACACTGAAAATGTCAGGGTTTCCATCAGTTGACTTATTCAGATAACCCAAAGCTTTCATGATTCAAATAAAGGTTGTTTTAATTGTAAACTAAAATTGGTGCTTTAAAACCTCAGCATATGCCAAAATTGCAGGTTACTCTTATTCTGTCTCATTTCACCAACAAATGTCTCTTTGATTCTTTAATAGTTTCACCTTCTCTATATTATTTCATCATATGACATTGGCTTCAGAAATATATTGGAAATTGCATAGTGTATTCCTCAGGACAAGTGTAATATTTTACTTCCAGAGGTGGGGTTTTGGAGGTGGGAGGGAACTTACTTAACTGAGGTGGTATCACACATGAATCTTGCCACCTTGTTGCTTCCAATGGAATTTTCTTAAGGCAGGAAGGTCTGCAGATAATTAATCGAGATGTAAGTGGGCCTGTTACCATGCAGTATGCCCAACACTTAAACTTTCGGACAGCTCGTCAGTTGGGGTGGGGGGGTGCTGGTCCTTCAATAGAAGGCATTCAGTGTATTTTTGTGAGAGACTGGACATGATAATTGTGAGGAGCATGTGCTGGTCACTGAGAGTCACCACACACATGCATATACACAGCTCCCTTACCTGTTTCCCCAACCTCCACAAGATTCTGACCTACAGATACGTCTACAGTGCCTGAATAACAATGACGTGGTGCAACAGCACCTGACAGGAACTTCTTCATTTGTCAAACACTGTACTTTTGGCCAAATTTACAGCACACTTAGTCAATTTTAACTCGGTCAAAATCTGATTTAAATTTACTTCAAAATGGGGGCAGGGGGTGCAATAGGAAATAAGGGGGGATATGGGGGAGAAGTACAAAACGTGTTTGTGGGAAGGGTGCATTAGAAATATAAAACAAAACAACACATTGGGAGAAGTACTTTCAACCTAAGTTACTACTCAAAAAGCATTCACAATGCTTGTTAAGTCACCTCTTATTCAAGAAGAAATATCATTTTCCACTGGTAAATACAATTTCAGGTTTTGTTCGACTGGAAAAGATCATCCAGATGATGTATCTGAATAGTTTGGATAATAGACAATGAGCGTCATCTGTGATTACATACATACACACATGCCTCCAAAGGAAGGTTCTGCTTCAATTCTGTCTTATCTGTGCCTTGTACCCAGCGCCCTCTTCAATTCTTATAAAATCTCCCATTTTCCAGATAGTTTGGAAGCATCCTTCTATCCATTCCTCCCTCTTTATCTTTTTCATTTCATCTGCTCTTTTCAAGGGTCTTTAAGCTGGTGATATTGAATTTTACTTTCAGTTCCAGGACAAGCATCCGAGTTTTGGAATAGAAATGACAAACTGAGAGTGGTCCATCATATTTTGTCTTCAGGTTGTTTTTTTTGACTCAGAGACCACCCCTTTCCAACTGCACTGAAGACAGTCTCCAAGAAGGCATTTTTGCCATAGTGTATCTATCAACCATCCTCTATTACATAAAAATGCTTTCCTTTATTTTGATCTTTCAGGAGGCGACCACTTTACATTGAGAATACAGTTACATTACACAAAGTGAATTGAGAAGAGTCGTGAATTCTGAAGTAATATCACAGCATTTTGGACAGGTTTTCAGAGTATAAGAGGAATTTACCTAAGTGGCATGTTAGTTGACCTCATAAAGTACCATATCAACACTGGCCATAGCAGGATTATCAATATTTATTTGATATTTGTATCTGGCTATAATGTTTCATTACATTGATATTATGTCAAAATTTTAATTAATACTTATGTTTGTTTTACACTACAGTGAGTCATTTTGAAAAGTTCATCAATACCAATTACCTTTGCTCCACAAACAGATCATGTAAAATAACACTGACTATAGATGAACAATGTGGAAAAAACACTAGCATTTGATGGGAGACCTTCAACATTGACTTCAATCATGAAATCATTGATACCACAATGGATGTGAAACACAAGTCTGACTACATATGGCAAACAAGGCGATGGAATATTAGTCCATCTGAGTGTACATGCGATATATGAAGAGAGCAGATATGGTGAATAAGGTGCACTTTGTCAGTACTGCATGTTGAATATTGGTGTCCCATTATGCTAACTAGAAAATCCATTGTGTGTACTCTGTTGTAATATACATTTCTACAGGCATCTGTGCACTGCAGTGACTTTGGGGTTTTATCAACTTAAGGTCTTTTTTTCCATCATGAATCGTTATATTTTTGCATCTCTCATTCTGGGCATGTGATTAATGCATAAACAATTCTTTCTTGTTGCATTTTTCTATTCAATAATAAAACATGTTCTTTTCAACGTAGCCAGGCTTTTAAAACACATGCTTCAAATCACTTAATAATTCTTGCTTAAATTGATTCTTCAAATTTTCTTTGCTCTTGCCTGAAAATACACCCCGCAAATCAGTTTCAGCAGATTATTTATAAGAATGAAGGGCACTGTGGACAATTCTAATCCTGTTTTTGTCTACACAATTGCACTTTCTAGCACATGGAACTACAATTGGTAATGGGACATTTCTCTTGCCTAAATGTTGCGAATGCAAAGACCAGCTAAGTCAGCACAGAATAGAGGTCAAACCTGAGGTTTTAAGACTATCACAAAAGCTTACACAGAGTGTTTAATTCTGTAATGTCTGTACCATCTCTTGGAAAGGGCTGGTTCTGCACATTGCTCTTTCCTGAGTCCTTCAAAGTTTTCTTTTTCAAATACATGTCTAATTTCATTTTGAAAAAAAAGTCTGCTGATTTCTTCTATGCAAAGTCAATGTTCTGAATGAAGCAAAGTGAATTTTTCATGGCATGTGGACATCACTGGCAAAGTCAGCATTTGTTGCCCATCCCTAACTTCTATTTGAACTGAATGATCACTTCAGAGAGCTGTCAAGAGGAAATCACATTGCTGTGGATCTGGAGTCACACGTAGGACAAACCAGAGGAGAATGGCAAATTTCCTTCCCCAAGAACAATTGTGAGCCAGACGGATTTGCGTCAATCGATGACTCTCTCGATTCCAGATTTATTAACTGAATTTCAAATTCCACCAGCTGTCATTGTTGATTTTGGAGCCATTTTCCCCAGAGCATTAGGCTAGGCCTCAAGATTATTAGTCCGGTGGCATTACTACTATACTCCTGACAGTGTTGTGACACATACAGTTGGTACCATCAAATGTGAAACTAACATTAGATCATAGAACTAATGTAAGAATCTACATCAGAGGCCTGGAGATTATTGTTCCTTAGTAAAATGTTACATTTAGGTACTGGAGAGATGCTTAATGTGACACGCTGGAGACTGGAGATCTACATTTTTGCAATGATTGATGAGAACAAGCGGCACAATGAATATGCTGTGAGACAAAGTTTTTGACTGATTCTGTGACTGATTGTAATATCAATAAGCAAACTGTTAATAAGATGAATGAGGACATTGTTACAACAAAGGGATAGCGAGCCTCACTGTTACTGGATTTGCAATACAATGAAATTAAAACATTCAATGAACCTCAAAATCGCTCAATTGTTCCTAACCAGACTTTGCAAATAGTAGAACTTGGACACCAAGTTTACAACTTTAAAAATTAACAAATTTTTAATATAAAAATCTAACTTTAGCAGAACATAGATAAAATAAAAGGCAATTAATATCTGTGATCCAAGCCCAATCTTTTTTGATCATAAGCTCTTACTCACACACCAACAGATAAGCACAGTTAAGGGATAAATTAGAAATTTGCCAGTTCGAAAACTGTTTCAAGAATGAATACCAGGTCTTCACGAAATTTTTGGATGATGGGTTGTATTACAAGCATTTAGAATGATATAACTTACTTGACTTCTGAAGTCACCACTCAATACAAAACAGCCTTAGCAGACTTCTGGAATGATCCACTCACCTCTTATAGACTGGGATTCTCTTCTCAGAATATTTGATTTGTCCATAACTGGAGTAAAATC
Source organism: Ginglymostoma cirratum (assembly GCA_024137785.1). Classification (NCBI taxonomy): domain Eukaryota; kingdom Metazoa; phylum Chordata; class Chondrichthyes; order Orectolobiformes; family Ginglymostomatidae; genus Ginglymostoma; species Ginglymostoma cirratum. The sequence continues at coordinate 24,981,466 of JAHRHZ010000019.1, read as the reverse complement.
AGAAAAAGAGCAAAACAGAAGTATAACCATCCAGAAGCTTTCAAAACATAAAACTGTCTGCTGCTCAAAACCCAGTCAGAACCAGTTCACTCTTCATCTGTGGTTTACTAGCCATCACTGGTCCTCTCTTGATTGACAAATTCAACATCCAACCAGCTGTCAGTCCCTGAGCGTAGGATCCTCATAACTATTCTGAGGAAGGGTCACCAGACCCGAAACACTAACTCTGATTTTTCCTCAGAGATGCTGAGCATTCCCGTCGACTTCTGTTTTTGTTCCTGATTTACAACATCCACAGTTCTTTTCGGTTTTCATCTCAGTGTTGAGTCATCTTCTACACAATGTCCTCAAAGCAGTGACTAACCTGCATTATCTTTCCAGACCAATTCCCCACAGTTTCTCTTTGTTCTTCCTACTTTCTGAAAAAAAACAAACTGTTGTTCATAATCCAAGTTCAATTCTCAAATCAACTCACAGTTCCAAATGAAAACGAGAAAAATGAAAGAAAATGTAAATAAAGAAATGCTCTCAACAACATAAGAACCAGGAACACAAGAAGACCCATACAATTTGTCAACACCACGTCACCATAGTATGGTCATGGTTGATCTTGGTCTTTAAATCTGCTTTCTGTTCATATTCTCCATATCCATTGATTCCCTGAGAGAGCAAACGTGTGTGTTCTACCCATATTCAATGGCAGCTGTCTGGGATAGCAAACTCCTCTCAGGTCACCTGGCCTATTACCCTATTGATGTTTATTCTTAGCTTTATGGACTGTTTTGCACTAAATTTGTGATTTACTTTGAAGTCTTTTTAATAATATGTTATATCTTTAATGACAGACTGTAACTCAATTTTAAGCATCAAATGAGTAGACCTAGCAGACTCTTTTTCTTTATTATTTTATGGAATATGGGCATCACTGGCAAGGTGAGCGTTTGTTGCCCAATCCTAATTTCCCATGAATTGAGTCGTTTGCCTGCTTGGCCGTTGCAGAAGCAGTTAAGATCTAACTATGTTGCTGTGGATCTGGAGTCATATGTAGGCCAGACAAGGTAATGAGAGCGGATTACTGGGACTAGCTTTATACATCACATTCAAATTCTAGAGTTTGGTTCAAAGAATTTGGCACCACATCAGACAATGAATTTGTGTTCTAGACCATCGTGGAAGCTTATCTGCTCTCATTTTCAACCAAGTGACTTTAACAGCTGGCTGTAGCCTTTCATTATCATCTCTGTAACCAAGAATACTTCCATTCTTGCATGTTTCAATTAACTTTCCCATCATCAGTGTAATGTTTTCATTACATTCATGTTTCTTAAAAGCATTCTACCCAACATATTGTGACTTTGATGAATGCACCTTGACTATACCAACAAATATATATTTGGACTAATGTGCAAATATTATTGTGAATTTTACTTGCGTAATTTCAATTGGTAAAAGTCACAATGTTGGTAAAGATGTCAAACCTATAAACTTTGCCACTGAGAAATCATTTCATTTATGACATTAACAACATTAATTATATGTAGAAGAATGCAAAAACAACCATTGATTGTCCTCCAAATTATAGTCGCAAACAGAAGCCACTGACTTCACTTTTCCTTGTTTCCTACTCCTTTTACATCCTCTTCTTTACGAAAACAAAAATACAGAGTACAAAATGTCCAAAAACCATAAACAAATTTCATGCCATGGGCTCTGACACATCAAAGGGATTTTCCATGTACAACTCATTCATCCTCTTGGCCAGGGCCATTAGCCATGTTATTAAAGGAGTGATTCATTTTCAGAAAGGTTGATTCGGATCAAGGGCTTATTTTCTGCTTTTTGAAACCATGGTGTTAATTTAGTAATTACCCTTTTCTTTTAACAACATTTTAATGTTAATTACTTACATTCCCCATTGGGTGAGTTTGATCAATGGGTTTTCCATCAAAAAGCAGGACAATTACAGTCATCTTCACTAATGATTCTTTGGCACCTGTCAAGTGGGTTAACAGTCACTTAACCAGTCAAGTAATGGTCCACGACATCACTTCAGTTCTAAAGAATGTGAAACTGTTGGAAATTAAGCACAGCTGTTAATTTATTGAGTCCACTTTACTGATGCACAGTTTTTTTGTTTGGATTTCGAAAGAAAGGTACATAGATATATGCAAAAGAACCAAAGAATATTTCTTTATGTTTGTAAGTAACATCAAAGTTGTGAAACCAGAAAGAACTTTTAAATTGGAATGTATGGTTTACCTTTATTAATTGTATTAAAAATTAACATTAACATGAGTTAACATGTTAAATTAACATCAAAATATTAGTTCTGATCTACTTTGTATATGTAATGATTCTCCTAAGAATCAACCCTGGAGGTTTCCCAGGAGGAAGATTGAAATGCACAGCTCTGCAATGCAGCATGACTCTTAAACAGTTCACAGGTCAAAGTGTGATTGTGTGGAGCGGTTATGTATTGTGTGATTTAAGAGAATTCTGAAAGCAATTGATTTGACCGGTGAGTTTATGACATCTTCAATAGCAAATACATCTATGTATTTCAGTGGTAAAAAACAATCACAATAGTGTGATAGCTGATACACATTGAAGTGTGAGATAACAAGGTGTAGAGCTGGATGAACACAGCGGGCCAAGCAGCATCAGAGGAGCAGGAAAGCTGACGTTTTGGGTCTAGACGTGAAACATCAGCTTTCCTGCTCCTCTGATGCTGCTTGGCCCGCTGTGTTCATCCAGCTCTACACCTTGTTATCTCAGATTCTCCAGCAGCGGCATTCCTACTATCTCTGTAACACATTGAAGTGCACTAGACACTACTCTTCATGTTATCAAGTATAGAGGCTTGATATTTATCAGGTGTTTATAACACTCATTTTACCGAATACACTCTACCACCACCTAGAATACATATCAACTATACCAATATTTTGAGGTTCTCCAACTTATTTCAACTTGTATTTCAGCTTATTCTGTCTCAGTTTAACTTCTTGTTAGCATTTTCTTTTTAAAAAGTGGAAAACAAGTCTCAAAGTAGTTGAAGTTGAGCAGTCCAAAGGTACTCAGATTACATCACCCCCCCCAGAGGTAGGTTCTTTGTCAGCCAGAATGCATCAAGGCTTTCTCCACTTTGCTAATGCACAACAGTCTAGTTGTTTTGTTGTACATAAGTTATGTATTGCTGAAAATAGACATATTTTGTTGAAGTATTTCAGCTCGTACTCTTGTATGTATATTTATATGCAGTTCTTTGAAACTATATGTGCACAAACTGTACCTGTTTTAGTGCAACAAAATAGGTGACATCCATTCTGTGGTTCATTTCTCAGGGCAAAGCCTTATCCAAAGACAGGCAACGTTTCTTGTTCAAAATTTAAACAAAGCTTGGCAGTTAACTGTCAGTCATCATTAGCTGGTACATTCTCTACCAATCAGAGTCTACTATCCAACCAACCAATTACCCTTCTCATCTCATACTGTCTATTTTTCTTTAATACTTTTGTGTATTATCCTGATAAATGCAAGATAAAACATTTTGAGAAAGTGTATCATTTTCAGCAATGCATAAAGATCAACAGGCCTCCCTGCAGCTGATGATGCAATTCTCCAACCAGTTGCCTACAGAGCTCCCAACGCAGAATCTTTCAGTTATTGCCTTGACCTGGTGATGTGATGCCCAGAATAATGTAGAATGTGGACAGTAGGTTTCAGGTGCCACTTCATATCCACAGCAACTCGATTGATTCTGTTTAGTCCAACACATAAAAGATAATTTTGCTATGTTCTGTTGCCAGTGCAGAGTCTTGGCAGCTGCAAATATTTGTTAGCGAGAGTACTGTATCATTCTATTAAAGGGTTTCTGACTTACGTCACTGCACAGGAAACTCACGACAGCAATGTAGTCCCTTCAATAGAAATAAAAGTCTGGAGACATAAACTGAGTTAACAATTCACTGTCATGTGCTTTGTGCTACTGTCTAAAATCAATATTCACCCTCTGCTTCCGTTTTACATTAAGGACACTTGTCTCTGATCCTTATGAATAGTAAACTGCTGGGATTGGGATTGTCATAAGAAATTGTATTTAAAATATTGTCATGTTAAATAGGTTTTTCTGTTGCAAAGTGCAACCAGGCACTGTTGATAAAGTCGCCATCAATGTCAAAATTGCTATCAAGATCATCTCATTCCAATTAAGATGTGCTGAATTTTATGTCATATGTAGGATCCCTAACCCCTCCCCTGTCATTCAAGATAAAAGTCGGGGGTGAAACTCAAAGTGTTTTTCTCACCTATCATTATTTAATGGCCGTCAGGTCTTTAGTTGGCTTGAGTGGGCCTTCCACCCCTCATTGGAGAAGAAATCCTACCTCTCTCTATTTGATTGGCCAACAGTTCTGCCATGTCAGAAGCACCATGGGGCATGGTGGACACTGTTGGGATTACAGGCAGTTCCCTGAAGAAGATGCAAAATAAAGTCTGGGTTGTTGGCAGGGCCAGCTTGGCAAGTCTTGGCCAGGGGTTGGGGAGTGAGGATGAACAGTTGGGTAGGATACAAAGTGTGAAAGATAGAGGAAATATGGGGAAGGAGTGCCTCCAATGGGAAGGAAGTGCCCAAATAGGAGACATCCTGGAGCAGCCACAATGTAACAGCTTTCACCTTGTGCTTTGGGTATTTGGCATTGGCAACCTTCATTCTAGGAAACAAAAAAGGAGAAAAGACAAGCTTTGGGAATCAGTGGATTTTTCATTGTTTTGCTGCTGTTGTGTTGGATACAATATCACAAACTCTGTAAAAGGTCTAGGTTTCAAGCCAGATCTTATGGTCTTACGGACATCCTGTTTTATATTTCTCCTGATTTTTACTTCTATTGAATTCAACTGAACCAGGATATTATAGAAGCAACACATTTTCTTCAGGTATATAGTGAATGCTTAACCTGAGGTCAAACAGAACACAGTGCAGTAAGGATACAAAGGCCTTTTGTATTCCTTACAGTCAGTTACAAAATTTTTCTCCTCCCAAACAACTTTCAGTTTAAGTTAGTTCTGCTATGTTTTTCTCCAAAACTAACCACAGCAGTATATTAAGACCTTAAGACATAGAGCAGAAATTAGGCCATTTGGCCCACCGAGTCTGCTCCGCCATTCAGTCATGGCTGATAAATTCCTCAACCCCATTCTCCCACTTTCTCCCTATAACCCTTGAGCCCCTTGATAATCAAGAATCTATCTATCTCAGTCTTAAATGTACTCAATGACCTGGCCTCCACAACCTGCTGTGGCAGTGAATTCCATAGATTCACCACTCTCTGGCTGAAGAAGTTTCTCCTTATCTCCGTTCTAAAAGGTCTTCCTTTTACTCTAAGACTGTGCCCTCGGGTCCTAGTCTCTCCTACCAATGGAAGCATCTTCCCAACATCCACCTTGTCCAGGCCATTCAGTACTCTGAAAGTTTCAATTAGGTCCCCCCTCATCCATCTAAACTCCAATGAGTATAGTCCCAGAGTCCTCAAACATTCCTCATATGTTAAGCTTTCCATTCCTGGGACCATTCTTGTGAATCTCCTCTGAACCCACCCCAGGGCCAGTACATCCTTCCTGAGATATGGGGCCCAAAACTGCATGCAATACTCCATATGTGGCCTGCCCAGAGCCTTATAAAGCCTCAGTAGTACATCCCTGCTTTTATATTCAAGTCCTCTCAAGATAGATGCCAATATTGCATTTGTCTTCCTGACTACTGACTCAACCTGCAAGTTTACTTTGAGAGAATCCTGGACTAGAACTCCCAAGACTCTTTGCACTTCAGACTTCTGAATTTTCTCCCCATTTAGAAAATAGTCCATGCTTTTATTCTTCTTACCAATGTGCATGACCTCACACTTTCCCATATCGTACTCCATCTGCCACTTCTTTGCCCACTCTCCTAACCTGTCCAAGTCCTTCTGCACCCTCGCCACCTCTTCAATACTACCTGTCCCTCCACCTATCATTGTATCATCTGCAAACTTAGCCAGAATGTCCACAGTTCCTTTACTAGATCATTAATGTACAAAGTGAAAAGTTGTGGTCCCAGCACTGACCCTTGCGGAACTCCACTTTTCACTGGCTGCCATCCTGAGAAAGACCCCTTTATCCCTACTGTCTGCGTTCTGACAGACAGCCAATCTTCTATCCATGCCAGCACCTTGCCTCTAACACCATATTGTGTTATAACTGAAATGTTAATTTTTACTCCTCATTTTTCCAGAGCAGCTTTCAGCTCCAATTGTTTTTTTCATAAATGTCAGATTTTAACTCAAGTATCATGTTATGGCGTTTATATATTGCAGGAAAAAAAATTAAAAAGTCATACCAACAAAGAAGCATAATGAACAACACAGATTAAATACACCAATCCTTGGATTTTATAGCTTGCTTCAGCAAGATAAAGTCAGTTACAATCAAAGATTATTTTTGCAGTTTAATTCAGATTAAGCACAGCATAAAATGTCTTTGAACCTCCCTGGGAATGTGTTGTAATGTGACTGAACATTGCTTAAAAATAAAAGTGCTTTACCAAGGTTGGTTGTGGCCTAGTTGACTACTTTCTGCTACAGAGGCAGGAATGCTAAGGGTCTTGTGGTGCACTGAAAGTTCTAGGTTTGAAAGTCCAGATTCAAGTCTATCTTCTCCTGGAGGTGTGACATAACATATCCAAGCAAGGTGATTAAAAAAAATTACAGCTGCATTGTGTCAGATTGTCACAGTGGTAGTGTTCCTATCTCGAGACCAGAAGGTCCTGGTTCAAGTCCCATCTGCCCCAGTGGAGTGTCATGACATGTCCAAACAAGTTGATTTAATACAAACACAGAGAATGCTGGAGAAACTCAGCAGGTCTGGCAGTTTCAAGTCAGATCTGACTCTTCTCAAAATGTTAACTCTATTTCTGTCTCCACAGATGCTGCCAGACCTGTTGAGTTTCTCCAGCATTCTCTGCATTTCTTTCAGATTTCCAGCATCCACAGCTTTTTTTGAGGGTAATTTAGAATGTCTTCCGGGTGGGGTCTTATGGTGCAATTGTAGTTCCTCTTCCTCTAGGCCAGAAGATCCAGGCTTAAGGCCCACATGTACTGGAGATGTTTGACAAAAAGACTGAACAGTTTGATTTAAGATCTGTGTGATGATGGCCTTATGGCACAATATTAGTCTTCAAATCTCTGGGCTAGAAGACCTGAGTTCAAGTCTCACCTGTCCCAGGGGAAGGCATGAGGAACATTTGAAGACTTATCTTCTGATTGCAAGCTGGGCCCTTAAGTAATTATATTGAAAAGAGCTATTTCAAAGACTGTGGGTTTTGAAAAATAACATTTAAAAAAATCACAGTCAAGATACAGAGTCAAGTTGGAAGCAAAAGGTTCCTGACAGGAGAGCATTTAACCTCCAGTAAAATAAAAGTAGATTGTGTATTAATATGCAAAACAGAGGCATAGCTAGCGGGAAGGTGGAGTACACAAAATGCACTTTGGAAGGAAGTACCTAATTTAATTTGACACAGCAGAACGTACGTATGCATAGGTGAAGAGATGAACTGCTGGATAACTTTTCTTTATAACATTGGAGAAGGAACAAATGGCTCAGTATAAATTAATTCAATCTAATTTACAGATGTTTAGTTTTCATGCTATTAGATGGGTAATGCACAATTTATCAATTCCAGCGTTGGAAATAAAAACCAAATCCAGCATTCCTCAGAGGGCAAGTTTCAGATCATTATTTCTGCTGACATAGTGCAGCTGTTGATAAGTTTTTCTCGAGGAGCTGCTTCAATTTTTTTTCTGCCACAGAAGTCTTTAGCGGGAACAGGAAAGCATGCCCTGTTTGAGCTGTGATCTAACACCAGCTGACAGGCAGGTTTCAGGCAAATCTCTGGGGCTATAGTCTCTTGAGTGACTTTACCACTCCAGAACTCAATTACAGCAAAGTTTTACGCTCCACAGCTAAGCTACAGCCTTTTTCTTGATGCAAAACCCTATCACATGGAAAAGTAAATAAATCATGACGATGATATGGTTCACCATCTAATATTCATTGTGGTACACATGTTAGGAAATTGGATGTTTAGAATGAACCCTTGCTCTTCATTCGTATTGACTCAAAGCTATGAAGATAAAAAATAATTGAAGTGAGGGCAGAAAGGTTTTGTTGTTTACTTTGCACATTAATAGCAATTCAATTATAAGAGTAACTGTTCACTCTTGATGGAGGGAATGTTAATTAGTTAATATAAATGGCATCTAATTACTGTCTGCTGTACATTACCATGTGCCTTGTGATATAAAGGTTTGGCTGGTGACATCTGCTTTAATAATGCAATACAGAGCTTCCTAAGGGGGACAGGGCTTGATTTGAAACTGAATATAGCGTACTTGAAATTCTCATCCCTCAGGAACTCTGACTATCTGATAAGTGCCATGAGCCAGAGTGGGGACTGATTCTGTCAAATCAGGCTCAAACAAAGGGCATAATGTGGAATCTTCTCAACTCTCCGTGAAGTGATGTGAGCAGACACTTTTGACATTAGACAGTGCAGCAGTTGCGGAATACTGCACAGTTCACCTTCCTACCACAAGGACAATCTCAGATGACAGAAAGAAGACAAAAAGAAACATATTAATTAATTTAAAGTTTTAAGTAAAAGAAATAGCTTTAAACAAAGTTGGAGTAAAACGGAGATTCTGGCTTATAAGATTACACTCTTCAATCTACTCGTAGGAGGCCGGAAGTTTAATTGCAAGGCCTGCCCTGTAGCCTTTGAGTTTACAGTTTCAGTTGGGTGAATTTTGGTTTATTTTTGGTAAATTCATGAGAATGGAACAATGGATAAGATTTGCAGAAATCAGGAGCTCCATCTTAGTCAAAAGATACCACTGGCTCATGCTTTGGACACAGTCACTTGGTTTATAAAACTATTTTACTTGAAGTAACAACCTTTTTCCCATGTGTTTTTTGCTGAGCAAGTGAAATGAAGGGTGAAAAAAATATAGTGTAGGACACTGGCAAAGTTGAAATCAGGTGGTAGATGAGCAACGAGTGGGCACAGGCACAAGGCGTCCAGTATTGTTTATCTGTCCTCTGACTGATTATTTCTTAATGTATTTAGAAAAACAATGATTTGATTTTGTTAACCTTGCACTAAAGGGCTAACTAGTTCCAAAGCTTTGAAGTCCTGGGAAAGAGCTAGAGTTTGTGGCTGTGCAGTTGGTTCTTTTTTTTTTTATTCATTCACAGGATGAGGGCATCACTGGCCAGGCCAGCATTTATTGCCCATCACCAATTGCCCTGAGGGCAGTTAAGAGTCAACCACATTGCTGTGGGTCTGGAGACATGGGGAGGCCAGACCAGGTAAGGATGGCAGTTTCCTTCCCTAAAGGACATTAGTGAACCAGATGGGTTTTTCCTGACAATTGATTCACAGTCATCATCAGATTCTTAATTCCAGATATTTTATTGAATTCAAATTCCACCATTTGCCGAGGCGGAATTTGAACCCAGGTCCCCAGAACATTATCTGGGTGTCTGGATTAACAGTCCAGCAATAATACCACTAGGCCATTACCTCCCCTTCTTTCATGAGGAAGATGTATATCAGTGAGCTGTTCATATCTTGTTCAAAGAATGCTTGTAACTATTGTTGGCCTTCTGTGTGCTAAAGTATAACTATCCATTCAACAATCCTCTGAAACTCTTATGGAACGGTTGAACAGGTTAGATATAGAGAAATATTATGACCTCTGGGCATGCAGGTTTTCCAAACATAGGGGCCATCAATAAAAGATATTCTATATTTAATAAGGACTTCAAGAAAAACATCTTTATCAAGACAGTGATAGCAAGAACCGCAGATGCTGGAGTCAGAGATAACACAGTATGGAGCTGGAGGAACACAGCAGGCCAGGCAGCATCAGAGGAGCAGGAAAGTTAACGTTTCAGGTTGGGAACATTTCTGAGGAAGGGTCCTGACCCAAAATGTCAACTTTCCTGCTCCTCCTATGTCACCTGGCCTGCTGTGGTTTTCTAGCTCAATACTGCGTTATCTTTATCAAGACAGTGGTTGGAATGTGGAACTTTGTGCCTTGTCAAATAGTTGAGGCAAATAGCATGGATATATTTAAAGAGAAGTTAAAAAAATACATGAGGAAGATAGGAACAGAAGGATATGCTGGTAGGGCCACTGGAAGTAGAGTGGGAGGCAGCTTATAGCAACAGCTAGAGCATTTAGGCCAAAATATTCTGTTTCAGTGCTGTACTTCTTAATATTATGCTTCTTGATTGTCATCATAGTCCTGTTGTACTTTGAAAGTTTAAGTTATTTGGCTTTATGTGCAAAAGTGAAAAACAACGACTCCTGGAAATGTAAAATAGAAAAGAACAAATGCTGGAAATACTCAGTATTGTCATGTTGCATTAGTGGAGAGATAAACAAAATTAACATTTCAGATCCGTGGCCATTCTCTGAGCTGGAAAAGCTAGAAATGAAACAGGTTTTAAACAAGTACAAAAACAGGGAATAGGGAAAGGAGAGAAAGAAAACGTGGAAAGGTCTGTGGTAGGTTGGGGGTAGGAGAGATTCAAAGATAAAAAGGATACTTGTATCTCATTGAATGGTGGAACAGGCTTAAGGGGCTGAATGATCTACTTTTCTTCCTATTTTCCTATGATGGTGTAAGACAAAAGGGGATTAAAATGGGATAAGTGAAAATATCTCTGGAGGGAGTATAAATGAGAAAGAACAATTTTTACCCACAGCTACTTTCTGAACAAAAATAGAAGTGGTGGTTATGATTTGAAATTGTCTAATGCAATGAGTCCAGAATGTTGCAAATTAAAGATAAGATTCTGCTCGTTAAAATTACATTGAGCTTTGTGTAGGAGGCTAAGGATAGAAATGTCAGAATAGAAGTGGATTATAAATTATAATGAGAGGTAACCAGTAGCTCAGCATCATGTTTCAATGTCTTCTTTCCCAACATAGCTGATTCCTTCGATTTTCTTTGATTTTCTTGAACCATTGTTCAGTCTGTTGCTGCTTGCATCTGTGGCTCTAATGACATCGTCTTGTATTTTGACAATTTTGTTTCCTAGCCCTAATCATTTCCTTTCCATTCTTCCTCTCTCCTGCTCTATCCACTACCAGATGCTTGAAGAACCATGGTTTTTCCTTGAAAGGTGTTCCTGCTTTCTCGGCCTTGTATCTTCACAGATCTCTTGGTTTGTAAAAAGAAAAGGCATAATTGATACCTTTCTTTTAAATGACTTTAACTCTGGTTTGTTTGATCCCAAGAAATATTTGCTAAGATATATTGAGGTCTTCAGATGATGGCAATTTCTTGAAATGTATGAATTTAGCAAGAGCGTAGAACATGTTATTCTGATTCATGCGGACAGAGAAACAGAATTAATGTTTCAGAAAGGTTATTGACCTGAAACACTAACTTTGTTTTTCCCACTAGAGACGCTGTCTGATTCTGCTGAGCATTTCCAGCCTTTTGTCTGCTTATTTTGGAAGAGAAAGTAAATGAGTGAAATATGGACTTTAAGGAAGTAGAAGATGGAGCAACTTTATACATGAAAACAAAGCCTGCGTATATGTCATGAGTGCACATTTGGAATCATATGCTTATAGGTGTATTCTCACTGATATAAAATTGATATTCATTGCATGTTCAAATATTTATGACTTCTTTTCCTTCCTGGCAAGACTTTCTTTCTGTAATTTTCATAACGCATTTTGTATGATAAACATTGATTTCAATATTCATGCACACAGATTTAAATATTTATTTGTTTAAAATATTAAAATAGGATAAATTAAATGAGCTGGAAATGAGTTCATGTGCTGAAAGCAATTGGATTGATGGAAGTTGTTAATGGGCTGAACCACGGAAGGAGGAAAATCATTCCAAATGTTATGGCTCAAAGAGTTAAATATAAATTGTTAGATCAAAGCCAATCAATGTCAGCTGTGAGGTTGGATAACAAGATGTTGCTAAATGCCTGGAATATTCAGACAATTTCACATTGGAATCTTAAATTTGCTGTGTCACGAAACAGCTATTTTTCTTTTGACAATGACATTCATAGAAAAGAGGAGCAAGCCATTTAGTTCCTGGACCCTGTCCATCAAAATCAGTGAGATCATGACAGACCCCGAACTCAACTCCATCCACCAATCTTTGCCTCTATCCCTTCCTACCTTTGGTCAATGAAAAACTACTAATCGCAGTTTAAAATTAACAATGTAACATCAATTGTCATTAGTGGGAAAGAATCTGATGCTTCGACCATCCTTTGTGTGTAAAGCTGTTTCCTAATTTCACTCTTGAAAAGTCTGACCCTAATTTTTAGACTATGCCTCCTATTTCTCTTCTCAAAAGCAGTAATATTTTATCTATCTTGTCTGTTCTCCTCAATATCTGGAAAATTGCAATCAAATAACTGTTTAACTTCTAAATTTTTTCAAAGGTATTTAGTCATTTCAACCATTTTTATTCTCGACAACAGAACCTGGTTTAACTGGTCTATAATTCATTACATTCTGCCTTCCCTTTCATGGTCATCTTATGTTACACTTTACCTGTGGCTGGGAAGATGAATAACTCATTCCCAGGCTCTAGGCAATGTAATAGGGAAGTGCCCATTAGGACAGCAGTCAGAGCCAACTACCCTTCACCTCCTATGGTTTTCCTTTGGTATTTCCTTTTGAAAAGACAAATGCACCTTACATCCAGGACTTAGGTAATGCGGCATACTTGAAATCAGGATCTCAACATGCATTGGGATCATAGATTACAAGTGTTCTAGGGCCTATTGGTGTTCCAACCATCAGCTGGTATCAAGAACATGGCCTTTAATTTAAAAAAACTATGCTCTGACACTGATCTGTTCTTTTTCCCTCTTTAAATCTTCTTGAATGAACATTTTGAATATGTTTGTATTATGTTTGTTCACTGCTGAATGTCTGGACATATGACTAGAACCAGCGATTGGTCAGTGAAGCATTAAAATGTGTCAGGACAGGACGCTTAGTTAAACAAAGGTGCAAGCCAAATCAACACTTTTGGTCATCCCTTCCATAAAATTGAAATTAAAGAAGAATTTGCTTAAAATATAAAAATGAGAATATTCTTCAATTAATACTGAAACAATGATTTTGCCCTCATGAGCTCAAAACCGTCTGGAGTGCACATTCAGAACACATTTTAGATTTTTTTTAATTACACCCTTTCAGTGCCTCTGTTCAAAGAATCAGATTCCTCCTGCTGGGATTATCATGAATTTCTATTGTAAACATTGTAAACAGTTTACATTGTAAACTGCTTTCTTCCCTAATAAGTGGCTGCCTTCATTTTGCTTAAACATATTATTGACAGAATATTCATTTCTATTTCTCAGTTTTTCTTCCCATATGATATCTCTGCATCTTAATTGTGCTCATCACAAGGTGCATTTTGGTTCTTTGAATTTTTTGTCTGTTTACACCTGTACAGTATCATCTAACCCCTGCTAGGCGTCTCTATCAGATGGCATACCTGGGATTGGGAATTATCACAGCTTGCACTCCTACATTAAAATGTTGACCACATTTCAAAATTACTTCATTGATTGTAAAGTGTTTTGGAACAACCTAAGGTCATAAATGGTGCTGTGTAAATGCAATTCTTTGTTTTTAGGTAGAAGAATTGCATTTTTGTTCACCTTTTCCAGTAGAACTGCTTCATAGCCATTTAGATATTTTTGAAATGTAGTCCATATTCTAATGGAGAGAAGTGCAGCAAATTTGTACATAACTAGATTTTAAAACAGTCATGAGATAAATAAAATTAAATTTAAAATTCAGAATTTAAAAATCAGAACTACAAAGATAATCTCTTCATCACTACCTGAGCCATGTGCCAATTATTATAGGGTAAATAAGACTTGAGAGGTAAATGCATGGCTCAAAGATTGATGTGACAGAAATGGGTCTGATTATGTTCCTGTTCAAGAATGGAGGGAGACAGAAAGTTTGAAACTATAGTCCAGTTAGCTAACATCTCCTATTGGGAAAGGACATTATTAAGAAAGAAATAACAGAGCATTTAAAAACTCTTATTGCAATTAAACAGAGTCAACAGGGTTTTGTGAAAGGGAAATCATGTTTGATAAATTTGCTTCAGTTCTTCGGAGATATAACAAGTCGTTGGTAAAGGGGAACTAGTAGATGTTTGATATTTGGATTTCCAGAAGGCATTCACTGAGGTGCCACATTAAAAGCTATTGCACAAGACAAGAGTTCACAGTACTGGGGGGAAGCAACATAGTAGCATGGAGTGAGAATTGGTTAACACACAGAAGAACTGGGATTAATCAGGATGGAAAGTTATAGCTAATGGAGGGCCACAGAAATCAGTCATAGGGCCTCAATTATTTACCATCTTTTTTAATGTTTTGGAAAAAGGGTACAGAGTGTAATGTATTCAAATTTACTAATGACACTAAACAGGTGTGAGAACTTCTTGTGACGAAGAATCTGGGGCGGCGGGTGGAGAGCATGGATCAGTTGCGTGAGTAGATGAAAACCTGGCTGATGCAGTTTAACGTAAGAAATTGTGAGATCATGCACTCTGGTAAGAAGAATCAAAAGGCTGACTAGTATTTATAGGGAGAGAGACTCTACAAAAAAAGTGCAGTGCAGCAGGATCTGGGTGTTCCGTTGCACAAAATACAAAAAGTCAGCATGCAGGTACAGCAAATAATTAAGAAACCAGTGGAATTTTGGCCTTTGTCGCTACAGACTTGGAGTTGAAAAGTAGGGTGTTCTTGTTGCAGATGCAGAGGGTATTGGCCAGATGATACCTGGAGTGCCTTATTTAAAATGGAGAGGAGAAGGAGTTTCTTCTCCCGGAGGGGAATGAATGCCTGGAATTCCCAACCCCAGAGAGCTGTGGAGACTAGATCACTGAACGCATTTAAACAGTAGATAAGTTTTTGAAATGTCAGTGAATTGAGGTCTGTGATGAGCTGACATGACAGACAAGTTGAAGACCTGGAGCAAATAGCCAGGATCTTGATGAAGGTGGGCAGGTTTAAGGGACTAAATGGCTTACTCCTGCTCCTATGTCTTATGTTCTGAAAAGACTAATTAAACAATTTCAGGAGGATTTCTGAGGGATAATTGTTGGCTAGTTCACCAATGGAAAATCATCAGTCTTCCACTAATGCTATGGAATATAAAAGAAGAGAGAATATTTTTTAATATCAAATTGGATATCAAATTGGATATCAAATCAGTGGAGGGGAATTGTGGCAGAATGAGGAAGTCCTGCTGCAGCTATACAAGGTGTTGGTGAGACTGGAGTATTGCGAGCAGTTTTGGTCCCCCTTTTTAAAGAAAGTTATCATTTCATTGAGTTCAGAGAAGTTTCACTAGGATGATCTCCGGTTTGGAGGGATTCGCTTATGAGCAAAGGCTAAACAGATTGTGACTCTACTTATTAGAGTATCGAAGAATGAGAGGTGTTGATCTCATCAAAATATATAGGGTCCTTAAGGGACTTGACAGGATAAATGCTGAGAGGATGCTTTCCCTCATAGGAGAGTCTAGGACCGGGTCACCAGTTTAAGATTGAGAACAGGAGAAATTTCTTCTCTCAGAGAGTTGAGAATTTTTGGAACCCCTTGTCATGGAGAGCTGTCGGAGTAGAATCTTTGTGTATGTTTAAGGCCGAAATAAGTAAATTCTTGATCAGTAGGGGAAATCAAACGTCATGGGGAAAGAAAACGCAGGAAAATGACGTGAGGAATTTTGGATTAACCATGGTCCTATTGAATAGTGGAGCAGGCTCAAGAGGCTGAACAGCCTGCTCCTATTCCCATTTCTTATTGTCTTAGGGTCTTACATGTGAGGTTATGGATGAATTTGCAGATGCGAGTTTGACACCAATTCAGTGGAGGATTGATGAACCCATGGAATGATCTTGTAATTTATTAATTTTTCTATTCTAATTTACTATGTTCTGTGAACTCAGTTGGCAGTTTTAAAACAAAACTCCGACAGAAAATATCTCTTCCAACAACAGTTTATCACCAGTCCTGGAGATACAAAATATTAATGCTATTAAAATACTATTAATGGAAGAAACTATTAAAATACTATTAATTGAAGAAAGTGAAAGCTTCCAACCATTGTTCTCTATTTTGTCACATTTTTCCTGTAGATTCATGGTGGAGTAGGATTTCACAATGACGGTAGCTCTCCAGAAGTTGTCCAAAAATTTGCAGAATAGAAACAGGCCCTTTGGCTCAACAGTTCTATGCTTGTACTTACTTTCCCCTCAAGCATCCTCCCAACTTTTACAATAGCATCAGAGTCAAACATGAAGCTACCACCTAACTTTATGTAGATCCCAGTAGAGGTCACTGAAAAGCAGACAAAAACTGGAACGGGGTCAATTTCTCATCCTTATTGTGTCATAGTATTCCAGTTGCTGTCCTCGGGCTAGTACCACACCACTGAAAACATTTCCTCACTAAACCATTGGAAAAGCATTTTTTGAAGCTATGGACAATCGACACTCAATTTATCACTTCAGGATTCTGAGGATACACATTGTTCAGAATCATGTGTGATGATGCTGTCACTTTAAAAGGTTATTTTGTCCTGGGTTTGATTTTGAAGACAGGCTGTAAAGGCAGAGGCAGAGAACTGGCTGCTGAAGACGGCCGAATTAAACAGCTTAGGAGGCCTTCGGTCTTTTTAAAACAGTCTGAATGGGTGTGGTCAGCTCTCACAGATCAGGATTTCTGGGTTTTATTTTTTTCAGCAGTCAGAAGCTGTTTGGGGTCTCAGAAGAGTTGAAAGCTTCAGCGAATAATTCCTTGCTGCTCCTTTGTCTGAAATCTCTTGATGTTGTTTCCTCCTGGATTGGAGAACTGCATGTAAGTATCTGTGTCTGAATTTGCATTTTTGCCAAGGGATTTGATAAGACATGTTGCTCTGTTGGAACAGTTAGTTAGTAATAGTTACTGTATTATTCGGTCAAGTTTTCCAATTGTAAAGTTATTCTAAATTCTGCTTTCTTTTGCTTGTATTTTAACAATAGTGTTTAAATAAATTGTATTTCGCTTAACGTCAAGTAGTTTGACCAGTCGCATTGCATCTGGAACAGGCACTTTATATCTGTCTTTAAAATAAGACAAAGTTAGGGTCTAGGCTACCTTCTTAAAATATTTTGAGGGGATCTGGTCTGGTCCATAACATATAACTGTGCCAAATTGGTGCAGTTTTTGGTTGTTTTATGAAGCTTAACTTCAGGCCAAGTAAGAAGCCAACTCTGTTGCTAATCCTAATAATATCTTAAATGTCCAGTTCCAAAGGTCATTATGAGGGGGGGGGTCACCTGCTGCAGAACCCTATCATTATACTTAAGTGATGGACATCAAACAGACACTACTTCTCCAAAATTATCTTTCAGGTTAGAAAAAAAACTTTCCACATTCAAAGATAGAAGTTTGGAACTTTCCTATGCAAATGGTTAGATAAAATGTTACTCTTATTTGAGATTGAACTATTTCTGCTAACCAAATAACTGTGTTAAGGAACAAAAACAAAGTTGCTGGAAAAGCTCAGCAGGTCTGGCAGCATCTGTGAAGGAGAAAACAGAGTTAACGTTTTGGATCCGGTGATCCTTCCTCAGAACCCTTCATGTCACCGGACCCGAAATGTTAACTCTGTTTTCATAGAATCATAGAATCCCTACAGTGTGGAAACAGGCCCTTTAGCCCAACAAGTCCACACCAAACCTCAGAGCATCCCACCCAGACCCATCCCCCTATAACCCACCTAATCTACACCTCCTTGAATACTATGGGCAATTTAGCATGGCCAATCCACCTAGCCTGCACATCTTTGGACTGTGGTAGGAAACAGGAGCACCCGGAGGAAACCCATGTGGACACAGGGAGATTGTGCAAACTCCACACAGACAGTCGCCCAAGGCTGGAATTGAACACAGATCCCTGGTGCTGTGAGGCAGCGATTTCTCCTTCACAGATGCTGCCAGACCTGCTGAGCTTTTCCAGCCACTTTGTTTTTGTTCCTGATTTACAGCATCCGCAGTTCTTTTGGTTTTTAACTGTTTTAAGGGAATGACACAAAGTCAAATTAGAGATCAACAATTATCTCATTGAATGATGAAACAAGCTAAATATCCTACTCTGTGTTCCTATGTTCCGGTTGCTGCTTTCATATTTGAGTCCTTAAAGGTCTGCAAATCAGATGTGAAATTGCACAAAAATGTTAATTACACTTCAGCCTAGGTATGCTAAGTGGACAACCTGGTCGTGGGAGGTCAGAGTGGTATTCTTACCTCAAGTGGATTGTTTAGATTACCTCAAACTAATTGAAAATATCGTCCTTATCAGTCCCGCGATTTTTCAAAATACAAATGGGAAAAGTTTCATCATGTTTTGGACAGACACAATTTTCTAAACAGTTATTAACACCTGATATTAAAAAACAATTTACCAAAGAAAGGCATAATTCACTTCAATAAATCTCAATGAAGATAACCACTAGTTTTTATTTTAAAATCCCTGCAATAACCTGCAATGCAGTTACATTTCCTTCAGTTGCTAATTTATATTCCACAGCATCTGATTTCCAGGAGATTGAGCGTATCATTTTGCATTAACTAATAACCTGAGATGAAACACATGGACAAAAGCAAACTACTGCTGATGGTGGAAATCAGCAAGTGCTGGAAACACTCAGCTGGTCTGGCAGCATCTGTGAAGAGAGATAACAGTTTGTTTCAGGTCTGTGGCACATAATGTTTGCACTACACAAATGCCAGACAATGACCTTTTCCAATAAGAGACAATCTGCCTATTGACATTCAATGGTATTACCGTCACTCAATCCCTGCACTAACATCCTGGTGACTGGACACCCCATATAAATACAGTGGCTACAAGAGAGGGTCAAGGGTGAGGAATACTAAAGAGAATATCTCACCTCCTGACTCCAAAGCCAGTCCACCATCTACAAGGCAAAGTCAAGAGTGTAATGGATTATTCCCCATTTGCCTCATTGAGTGCAGTTTTAATGATGCTCAGGAATCATGACACCATCCAGGACATAGCAGCCCACTTGATTGGCATCACATTCACAAACATTCACTCCCTCAACTAATGGTGCTCAGTTGCAGCAGTGTATACCGTAAGATACATCGAAGAAATTCACCAAGATTCCTTAGATAGCCCCTTCCAAACCACCATCATCTCGAAGGACAAGCGGAGTGGATATATGGGAACAATGCCACTTGCAAGTTCATCTCCAAGCCACACACCATCCTGACTTAGAAATATATTGCCGTTCTTCCAGCGTTGTTCAATTGAATTTCTGGAATTCCTTCCCTAACAGAATTGTAGATCTACCAACAACTCACGGACTGAAGCAGCTCAAGAAATCAGCTCACCCCCTACCTTCTCAAGGGCAACTGAAGGTGGGCAATAAAGTTGGTCCAGCCAATCATGTCCACATTCCAGAAGTGAATTTACAATGTGTGACAAAATGGAGTAGAGAGATTCTGAGACAAGAGCAATCATAATGCATTTCCAAAGGAGTGGGAATGGAATAAGCAAAGGAACATATGATGCATCTGGAGAAGCTGTGAATGATGGTTTCCTGAATAATTACTCTGTATGAATGAAGGAAAGGAGAAAGAGAGATACAAGAGAGAGAAAAAACAGTAAACAAAATGGAGCATGAGTTGCTCTGTAAAACTCATTTTGAGTTCTGATCATCTTGTCAAAAAAGAGATGCTGTTCCTTGAGCTTACACTGAGCTTCATTGGAACACTGCAGGAGGGTGAGGACAGAAGGTGATAATTGTAAAAAGACAGAATTAAGATGACAGGTAACTGTAAGTTCATGGTTACATTTATGGAGTGAGTGGAGATGTTCCATGAAGTAGTGACACAGGCTTCATTTGATCTCCTCAGCGTACAGGAGATTATAAAAATGTAGAATTATATTTTGTTGCAACTATCGTAAACATTTTTCTGATGTCACTGGTTCTCTTTAGGAACCAACGAAGGTGCTTACGGCTTTTGCTGCAGATACTCTACAGCGGGTTTTGTGCACAGATGCCGTGAACCATACAGAGGTGTTGAATGCTGACATGTGGTGCTAATTACATAATCCATTGCATGCGGAGCACTTTACAGTTCTGTAAATACCCTCTTGCAACCCTTCAGTTTGTTAGTGCCAACATCACTGAAGTCAATTCTCATAGATTACAGTGACTGTAATTACTTAACAATTGGTTTTCTGACTTGTTAGTTGTTGATTGTTGGGACAGACCTACCATCCAGACTGGATTCATTGCTATATATATTTAAATAAGATGCAAGTGTACTATTAGGTGATTTGAAAAGCACCAATTCCCATGCAGAAACTCTGGATCATCATTTCTGGGGTAGAGGCTAGCAGAAACAATCTACAACCCAATTTAATCAGTCATTTAACATACTTCTCCCAATTATAAAGCACAGAAATGCAGAAGCAGCATGGAATTTCAGGGTTGAAGGAATGAGAAGCAGGAGGCTTGTTATGATCCCAGTTTATATTAATACAGGACAAGTTAATTGTCAGTGAAACCTGGGTTGATAGATCCTAAGTTTGTTTTGTTTTAAGTATGGAGATTTGCTCTGAAGACTTTCATAAGGGTCTTTCAATGCACTTTCAATCACAAAGAATAAAACATTTATTAAACAAGCAAACAATGTGAACGTTGAACAAAAAGATTTTATGACAGACATTGGCAAAAGATTCAAACTGTAAATATTCTTTTTATCCCAGAAATATCATTACCAGCACGAGTGAAGAGTCAAGACTATCTTCATATCAAGATTTTTGCACTAGTTGACACAACTGCACCTGATTTCCTTCCTGCAAATTTCTGCATGTTCAGAAGATGACTTTTTTTCAGTTGTTGTCTCTCCTGAGACCCTTAAAACAAACTGCAAACTAAACTCACTTCTAATTTAACATCAGAGTAAACAAATAAGTTCCCTAAATTCAGATTCCAGTACTTTTTCTCTGATACACATTGTTCTTTGTGTATCCCTCACCTCTGTCACTAGGCAACAGTGCACTTTCTAAAATTTTAGTTTTGCTTAATGCATTGAACTGCTGTTACTATTTCTTCATTGCAAGTGTTTAAAACCTCATTAATAATGCATATAAACAAACAAGCCTCCAGATCCCAACACCAAGCTGACAAAAGTAATATAATAACTAAAACCATGTCTCTCCCTTCTTAACACAAAGTACAAAACATCAATTAAACTTAAAAGTTATGCCTTGTTCCTAACAATTCTCCATAGGACAAAAGAATGAGAAAGTATCTTTAAGCAGCATTTTCATTTTCTATTACAATCTCCTCTCATCATTATTTTGATAAGGACAAGGACACAAGGACATTCCATTAAAGCAACCTATGCTACACAATAACATCTGTATTTTTCTAAATTTGCTCTTGATAGGGTATCTCCTTCCTCTCATAGTATCACTTTACTGTATTAACATGACACATTCATTGCTTTTACCTACATAATTCATATCATGGTATTTCTTTTTGCTTTGATAAGATCCAGTAAACCTTCTTATAATGTCTCCCCAGAGACAGGTAACACTATAACATCCTGTCTCCAGCGACAAAATTCTGAGCTTTGGCATTTTTATCTGCTATAGCTTTTATTGCTTGTTGAATTTCAATTTTTGGCCAATCCACACATTTTTGTATTTCTTTTTATTCTCAATCAGCTGGGGCTTTTATTCCCTGGAGTATCAGAGGCTGAAGGGTGACCTTATAGAGGTTTATAAAATCATGAAGGGCATGGATAGGTAAATGGCCAAGTTCTTCTTCCTGGGGTGGGAGAGTACAAAACTAGGGGGCATAGGTTTAAGGTGAGCGGGGAAAGATTTAAAAGGGACCTGAGACGATAAAGTCAATACTTTCTACAGAGATTTGAAATACTGCTACCACTCCAACTACTCCACTAAGTCACTCTTTAATTTAACTCTATATAATGGTGCCAGTTTATACTCTTTATGGATACACTTAGTTAATTCCTTTAAATCATCAGCCAACATCAGTGCATGACTTGCTCCATTTCTCTCAATTTCTTTATTGGTTTGCTTCTTTGATTAGAAGTTGAAGGGAATATCTTTCCTCAAAAACAATATCTTTATATCTTTCCAAATGTGGTTCACTTATTATGTGAAACATTTTCCTTTCAAGGTCAAATATCCAGAACTTCCACTGGCTGACTCTCTTTAGCAATAATCAAGAAATAATGCTTTTCACTAACATGAGGCACCCTTCCTAATAAGTTCTGAAGGAAGATGTTTTACCTCCACCACTGCTATCATTTGGATACCCATTTTCTTTCCTGCTTTAATTATTCTGAAGATTCCTTAGGCATTGCTGCTATGCCAACGTGCCTCCTATTTAATTTCCAGCAATTAGTATATCCAGTCTTACTACATTATTTTCCTTAAATCACTTTTAGATTCTTGCTATCTCCTGTTTTGTTTTGGCATTCTCTCTTTGTTTCCTACAGTTAATACCTTTTCCATACCAAGATTTTCTATTTGTCCAATTGCCTTGTTGTTTCCTGTATCGCCATTCTCCATACACAACTACCAGCGTATCTGCCAAAACTGCTACTTCTTGGATCTTTAGTATTTGGTGCTCATCTAACTGAGCTTGAAGGATAACCAGGATGTTATTTCAAAATTCTTCCATGATAATGATTTCCCTCACATTGGCAAAATTTCTCTCTCACTTCAGTGATCAAAACCATTGATCATACATTTCTTTTCTTTCAAATACTACAAATGTTAGATTTAGTCCATCTCTTACAGTTCTAAATTTTAATTGATAAATTTCAGGGTTAAGTTCATAAGCATTAATTATTGCCAATTTAACAGCTTCATAATCTGCAGAGTGATCGTTTGACGGACTGTGTACGCAATCATTGTTGTATCATTCAGGCTAAAGCATCTTTTGGTCACTTCTACTTCACAGATGCACTTTCAAATGAGGTGAAATATCCTTCAAGTTCAACCCCCTGTAAATTTTGTTTCATGCCTAAGACTTTTTCAATCAAATTTCTCAGTGAAGTCAGAATCATCTTCTGAACTACTATCTCTTCTTTTTTGCCTTCACTCCAGACATGAAAAGTTATGTTGTCTGAGTTCTCTCTCCCTGGATTCAATGTTTTGTTTAATTTCAATTTTCCTCTTCATTGCTTTTTTTATCTTTCTCCTCTTGTCAATTTAAGCTTTATTTCCATAATCTTTCCATTTCTTTTTCCTTCTTTTTTTCACCAATTCAAGTTCTTATTTCATTTCTCTTTTTTCCTCCAATGAAAGTTTTCTTTCATTTGTAACTGAATCTTAGCTAATTTTAAGAGTCATACATTACTTTCAAGTTTTTCTCTTTTTAATTCTAATTACTGAGTAACCACTTTAACCATATCAACTTTACAACATTCTTCTTCCATTTCTACCTTCCATTTGTCCACTAACTCTCCCAGTTTAGTCTCAGCCAAAGATTTCACATAATCCAGTTTACATTCTCTACTCCCAGAAGAGTCTTAGCAACAGTCAAAGCCATGTAATATAATTCACAACAAAGCCTGTTTCTATGCTCAGCATCTCCACATGCTAGTTGTTTGAAGGATTCACAGATCCCTCTGAAATTCGAGAATTTTTGAACATGGAAAATGCCACCACTTTGTTACAATTTAAGCTGATGCTTACATTTGTTAACTCAGTCCTCAGAATGAAACCTGGCTTAGCCTATCCTAGTTTACTGCATTTTTTCCCCCAAACTGCAGGTCAGTTCTGAATGCATTCACATGAGTCTGTTTGCATACTTTTGACACAAGAAAACAAGAACATTATTATACTAGACAAAAGTTTGAAAAGATTTCGTTACTGACAATTAAAAATGGTTCAAATTCACTTTATTCCTTTTATCCCAGAAATATTCACACAAACACCAGGAACTTCAGTGAAGAATTATCACTATTACCGCACCCAGGTTTCTTACTTAGGCTACCAAAGACACTGACAACAAAAAAATGCTGGAGATCACAATGGGTCAGACAGCATCCATGGAGAGAGAGCAAGCTAATGGTTTGAGTCTAGATGATTCTCTGCCACTGACACACCTGGTTCTTCAATGGTGAACTTCTGCATGTTCACTACATGTTTTTTCCTTCAGCTGGTATGTCACTCTGGGATACCTGGTAAACAATAGGTGAAACTCACCATTACTTTAATGGCAGAGCAAACATATAAGTTCCCTAACCTAAAGCTCCACCAATCTTTCTCTGGCCTAACTGCACACATTGACTGACAGACTGACCTCTAAATGTTTCTGGCTCTCAGGGTGTTACTGAACCCCTGTAATGAGACAGAGTGGGTTTTTTCTTGCTATTTTAATGCACAAAGCTGCTGATCCTCATTTTTCACTGCAGGCATTATAAAAGCTCATTTAGAATGTACGCAAACAAAAAAAAAGAGTCCTTGACATGAAGCCCGCAAAATCAACTCTAATAAAATGACTAAATCCAGGTCTTCCCCTTCTTAAAACACAAAACCAATTCTTCCTTGTTCCCTACAATTATTAACAATAAGTGCAACAATCCAATAGAATAGGTTGTCTGAAAAGTAGATCATGGTAATATAAATAAGTACACGATGGGTTAATATGAAAAAATAATTGAATATTGGTAGGGGGAGGGGATAAATCAGTTTAAGATCTATTAAAACAGAGAGTCATGGTTTTACCTGCTCCTATGAATGATATCACATGAACTGTCTGGTATCCCTGAAATGGTTGATAACAAAGTATGATTTTTGTTTTCAAGAACCAGAAAGGCTTGTTTCTAACTATATTCAAGTAGTCTTTACTTGGATTAACATCACTTTGTCAAAGCTTAAATGAGTTACAAGCCAATCACTAATGGGTTGGAGAGAAACTAGTGTGATGCTGTCAATCTTACTCAACTAGACATCTGATGAAACTAACGTCAATATATTTTCTTTAAAAGCCAGCTTGTAACTTTAGGTGACATATTTTGCTGGTAATGACTTTGGCTTTGTTCTGAAGCATAAAATGGAAAACAGATTAAGATATTTTATGATTAGAATGATTTTCCACGAAGTCTCCATTATGTTATCTCAGTTAATCTCTGTCAATTTTCCCCCCATATGACGTCCTCTAATCTTTTCATTTCCTGTCCCATATCTAACCTCCCTTTTAAGGTCCTTGGCCATGGTATTGCTTTCTAACTCTATACTAAACTGGTTCACTAATGTCCTTTAGGGAAGGAAACTGTCATCCTTACCTGATCTGGCCTACATGTGACTTGACACCCACAGCAATGTGGTTGACTCTTAAATGTCCTCTAGGCAATTAGGAATGGACAATAAATGCTGCCTAGCCAGCAACACCCCCATCCTGTGAATGAATAAAAAAAGATTCATCTTGCCCAAGTTCCTCTTTGAATTGTTGCAGTCTGGTTTCTGGCCTGCCCATATCACTGGGACAATCTTAGTCAAATGACCTGTGTTCCTTCTTCTGTGATCCTCTTGATCTCCTCATCTTCTGCAAC
Source organism: Ginglymostoma cirratum (assembly GCA_024137785.1). NCBI lineage: Eukaryota > Metazoa > Chordata > Chondrichthyes > Orectolobiformes > Ginglymostomatidae > Ginglymostoma > Ginglymostoma cirratum. The sequence continues at coordinate 24,955,733 of JAHRHZ010000019.1, read as the reverse complement.
CTCTGTGTTGTTCAACAGGACCAAACACTCCAAGATCTGCCACAAACTCCCCCTGTTGGTCATTTCCTAGAGTAATGCCCATTCTTAGTTTCACTCATTCTTGAACCAACAGAGTTCACATACCTCAAGTGATGGTTTCTCCTCCTGCCCCACTAGGTCACTTCTGGAGTATTCATAGGTCCCTACAGTGCAATTAGAGACCATTTGTTCCATTGAATCTGCACCAGTTCTCTGAAGAAAATCCCATTTGGACCTCCCCTCCCACTCAATCCCCATAACCCCACATTTATTATGATTAATCCATCTTACCTGCACATCCCTGGAAATTTAGTAATTTAGGGCAATTTAGTACAGCTAATTCATCTAACCTATACATCTTTAGACTGTGGGAGGAAATCAGAGCATCCAGTGGAAACCTACACAGACACAAGGAAAACTTGAGTGCAACTCAACACAGACAGACAGTCACCAAAGGTTGGAATCGAACATGGGTCAATGGCACTGTGAAGCACAATGCTAACTACTGTGTCACCCACATCATGCTCCTTGGGTTTGTGGGTTCAAGACAGACTAGTTGGGGAAGGCAAGGTCAAGAACTGTCTCGAGATTTAAACTTCTGTAGAGTTCTGTTTATTGCGTGTTAATACTACATTCAAGTACACATGGTAACTGAGACATACTTGGCTTGAATCATGCTGTTGATTTGTTGAAACACTTACCTACGTTTACTTCTGTATTCAAAGCTAACTATCTCCTCCCATTATGCTCAGTGGGGAGCTGCTCCGGGGCATCAATATGAGGTTCCTCCAGGATAGTGAAAGCCTCAGAAAACATAGGCTACAAAGTTCTATAGAGTGCTTTCAGTTTAAAACATCTATCTTGAGCCTTGTAGCTCCCTTCTGATGAAAGGATAGAAAATACAGCCCCGGAACACCATGACCATGTTTACTTTCCTCAGAGGGTTGCCTGATCACTAGCAGTGGTCTCTCAGGCCAACAATGAGGAAATATGTCCTCAACTCCAAAGTTCACCAACAACTGCTGAAGAAGTCCCCACCCATCCCACCTCACACCTGCAACAGCCCCCAATGTCACTTGCTCTTGACCTTTATAAGTTTCTTTTCCCTCTTTGTCTTAGTTAGTCCAAAATGCCATTTCTCCTTCAATGATTTTTGACAAAGGTTCCCACATGAAACATAAAATTTATGTGCTGTACCTAAAAATCATAAAGAATCCAATCTGTCCACTTATTGCAACATCAGCTTGCTCTCTATCCTTCACAAAATTCACAATCTAGCAAGTGGCACACAGTCATCAATGGCTTGCTCACTGATATTTCTTTTGGGATTTCACTAGGACCACTCAGCATGAAAGCCTAGATTAAAGAGCTGAATTCCAGAGATGAGATTAGAATGATTGTCCTCTTAAAACAATAGGCAGAAAGATGATAAAGTATAAAGAGAATGATAAAAAAATCAGAATCTCAACATCAAGAAAATGATTTATGATCGCTCCTCAAACTTTAAAAGGCAACTTCAGAATCTGGCCGTTGGGTGGTGAATATCTTACTTCCATGCTTTTGCTTTTGTTAAGGCCCAACTCCTTTAATTTATACGTCACTTGTAATTATCCTGTCCATACCCAAGAAACTATATGGCACAAACTCCCGAGATGTAAATGAGAGCAGGTACCCAGCAGCTGCAGCTCACTGAATGCTTGTCCTGACCATCAAGCAACTGATTCTTTCTACCAACATTTCTGCATGCTCCATGGCTAGCATCGTCCTCGACCCTTCCTCCCCACAAGTTGGCATCAACAAACTACAGGTCTCACTACATCATCGTTCCTGCTCTTGATCCAGTTCACTCACTACTTCCGTCCTTCAACACTTTATTTTAGAGCTCAGGGACAACAATAGCTTGCCTAATTTGCCAGATGTCCTTTTGCATGTAGAGACATAGACACATCTCATTCATCTAAACAAGATGTATCTAATGGCTCTAAGCATGCTTCCTAAATAGTCAGTCATTTTGAGCTTACTTGGAGATTGCCAGCTTCTGTTTACTCGAAATTGCTTTCTTAGTGCACATCACTGTCTTCAACATTGACTTTTGTACCGTTGTCTTAGCACACAGGGCCTTCAGTGTGCAGTTACAGCAGCCACATTGCATGTGCTTCAGCTAAATGGCCATCTGTGAAAGTCAAAGTGGAATAGTTCTTAGTGACGTGAAGGGGAGGGGGTTTCTATGATCAGTCATAAGGTACCACCACAGTCAGTCAAGAATTTCATTCTATTCCAGTCCAGGAGCTTTGTCCTTACAGTATCCAGGGATCCATGTATTTGCAGTCTGGGGGATGGGTCTCTGTCAGTCCTGGGCCAGAAGGCTTAATCAGTATAAGCCTATAGAGTCCTGGGAAAGTAGGCAATTCAAGTCTGAGAATGGGCTTCATTGTCACCATTACTTCAATTATCCAGTACAATGATGAAGTGTAATTGGAGATTGTAGGATGAGACCACCTAGTGAATAGGAGGGGACAGGGAACTCCCATTAGAGCCCAGAAAGGATGCCCTGTATCACTGTGGCACATTGTGCCCTTCACAACTGAAGCTGGTGAAAGGGGAAATTTCCTGGTTGTATAGAAATGGGGGAGTGACAGCAATCTTCTGAGGACGAAGATGTGGATTTGGATGAGGTCATTGACAAGGAGTGCCATCCAAGAGAGTATGACAGAGCTATGCATCATCAACTCAGAGAAGCTAAAAGTAACTTTACTGTAACACCCACCCGGGAAGAAGATATGGTTTTGGACTCCCTTTAACGACATAAATTCTGTTAGTAATCTGGCAAGCAGCCACTGTTTGGTGCAAAGGTTATGTGGCCTTGTGAGTTTTGCCGCCGTTGGCTTTTTATGTTACTGAATAATTGTCTCATTATTCATTTGATTGTACATTCACTTGCTTTGGGTTATCCCACTTTCAAGTCTCTACACATTACATGTCCTGTTGATCATTCAGGGAGAAAAAAAAAAGTGGTCAGTGAGACTGAGCACTAAGATCACATGGTGCTGAGCTTAGGTAACTCTTAAAGCTTCAGTCAGCAAATTATTTCACTGAGTATGTGAAGTCTCTTGTGATAGCCAGCAGCTTGAGGAGAATCTTGTTTTAACCATTCCATCATTAGTAATCCTGAAATGTTTCACTGTCTATATTGGTTTCTCTAGAAAGTCTTGACCATCCTCCAGGACAGCTTTGAACCTGCAAAATGTGGTGCTGTGTGTGTGTGTTTTTCTCAGGAGGCCTTCACAGTGCACAGGAGTGTGGATATGTGACAATTCCATCTGTTTTCGTTTTAGATGAAGAATCCAGAAGCTGCCTAATTGTTGGGAATCTACTTTGTGAGAGCTTGGGAAGGATGACTGGGGGGAGGGGGAGGTGTGGGGGAAAGGGGAAGCTTCCCTACTGTATTGATCCAACCAACATGTTCCAATTTAATCTAGGAATTTCAATCCCAGATTATGAACTGTCCTAGCATATTTTTTAAATCCAAATACTTAACCAGTGAGACATGCCTTAAAATGAGAGACAAATAGGGATCATTATTTTACTGATGCACAGACCTTCAACATACAAATAATCCAGTAATAAGTGCTACATGTCAAAAAGTGCTACATATAATCTACATTAAGATAGGGAAGCTCTTACATGCAAAAATTATGAAATTGTTTTATAAATAGACAAAGAGTACAGGTATATTAACTGTACAGAGAATTCAGTCTTTGAGCCTGCATCAGATTTAAACAACATATAGATAAATAAAGGGTGAAGAGTATAATGAATTTCTGTGAATTTAATCAAGAATTGAAGACGTTATGTAAAGCACAAGAATGAATATTGAGCTTCATAAATTCAAGATCAGCTTTGTTACTTCGTTACAACTCTTGAGTTATGATTATTTTGATGTGGGGTGGAAGGGAACTTCTCACACTGCAAATTAATTACACCTCAGTTTCGTACTATCTAATTTGTATTTGTTTCCGCATTGCATTCCCAAAATAATCATAACTCAAGAGTTGTAACGAAGTAACAAAGCTGATCTTGAATTTATGAAGCTCAATATTCATTCTTGTGCTTTACATAACGTCTTCAATTCTTGATTAAATTCACAGAAATTCATTATACTCTTCACCCTTTATTTATCTATATGTTGTTTAAATCTGATGCAGGCTCAAAGACTGAATTCTCTGTACAGTTAATATACCTGTACTCTTTGTCTATTTATAAAACAATTTCATAATTTTTGCATGTAAGAGCTTCCCTATCTTAATGTAGATTATATGTGTTAAAATTTATTGCTTACCCTTCAAAGTGTAGCGTTAATCTACTTTGCATTCAGTAGTAAGAGCTTCAGGCTGCTCCCAGCCAAGCAGCAGAGAGAGCTGTGAGGTTACTGACAAATCCATTTACATCAGTCAGTTTATCAGGTCAAGCGCAAACAGGGATAATACTGTATGGTTCAGTTTTGTACATGCAGCTGTCTTCTCACTGTTCAAAATGGAATAATTTGATTTTTAAAACAATCCTTCATAAAATGAGCCTTACAGAAACTTGGTCAGTAACTGATCTCGATAGATTGTGAGCATTACTAATTTACCAGCTTTGGAACAAGTGCCTCTGGTAAATTAAAAAATGTTGTTTGGTGGCATTCCAAAATTATTCTGGGAAAACATCAAATAGAAAGAGAATTCAGTGCTAACTTATTTTTAGACTTCATTGCTGTTTAAGTACCTCTAACTTCGATTCTAACTGAGGACACGGTGCATCATGCAAGTACAAACTCACATCTTCATCTTGAAAGAGGCTGAAAGAGATTTCAATTCCCTTGGCTCATTTTATTGTTGGAGTTGATTCTCCACCTGAAACCTTACAGGAATCACCATCTGGCCAATGGAAAGTCATGGATGCTGGGGAGCGGGAGACTCAGGAATGATCCGCAGGACTAAGGTAAGTGGAAACATGGAGGCTTTAGTGAAAATATCCTGATAATTTGGGGTTGGGCTGGGGATAGTGGGAGTTGAGAGCAGAGGAATCTGCTATGATTTCCTTGTTGAGTACTCTTGGGCATCTGGGTAAAAAGGAAATCAGTAAAAAAAAAGCAAAAAATTCTACAAGTTCTTCTTCCTTGGCCTGACATGGTTACGTTAAGAAGAACTCACCTTAACTTAGAGTGAGTGCTTTTGCCTCCAGTTCTCAAGGACTTGTGAGAAAACAATCTGGGGCTTTTTGGGCAGGTGAGTAACTTACATGAAATAAATATCCAGCATTTGGTTATCCTCAACCTTCAGGTTTTTTTCAGAACTTTATTGCTTCACATTCGGAACAATGAAATATATTGCTAAAAGAAAATGCAACATGTGATGAGAGAACCAACACGAGGAAAAAATCAACTTGATCTGACATTCACTAACTTGGCATGCCATTATTCATAAACCCATTGTATCCTGCACTCTACCATAATCATCATAACAGGGTCTAGCCATGTTACAATGAGGGGTGTAAGAGAATATGCGAGGATCTACACCACTTGTAGCTAAAAATGAATTACCTGATAAAGCAACAACGCAAGTCTATATCCATGCTAAACAGGGGAAACACCATGCTATAGATTCCACAAACAATTGATCAGTTCAAACTTTTGAATGTTGTGTTCAGTGTTGGATAATTAAACAGCTAATAGAAGTCAGCAGGTCCCTGAACATCATTATCCTTAATGATGATGAAGCCCAGAAGATGAGTTTAAAAGATAAGGCTGAAATGTGGCAAAGTGTCAGCTGTTTAAGTGTTCAGTTGATGATCCATCTTGCCTTTTCCTGGGGTACCAAATATTACAGAACCTAAACTTCAACTAATTTGATTCACTGCATGTGATATCAACAAACATTCACTGGATACAGCAAAGGTTACAGGTCCTGCCAAATTCCTGGCTGCGGTGTTTGTGCTCCAGGACTAGTTGTGCCAACTCTGACATTTAGCCAAAAAAGCGAGAAATTGCCTTCAATGTGATGTACCTAAAAATCACAAAGAATCCAATCTGTCCAGTTATTGCAACTTTAACTTGCTCTCTATCATTCACAAAATTCACGATCTAGCAAGTGGCACACAGTCAGTCATCAACAGCGTGCTCATTGATGTTTCTTTTGGGATTTCACGAGGACCACTCAGCTTGAGATTCAAGCCTAGATTAAAGAGCTGAATTCCAGAGAAGAGATTAAAATGATTGTCCTTAACACCAAGGAGTAATTTGACCAAGTGGAGCATCAAGAAACATTTGAAAGATGAATTGACTAGACAGCCGGGTTGTGATGCAGAATGATGCCAGCAGAATGGGTTCAATCCCACACTGGTTAAAGTTACCATAAAGGAATCTCCTTCTCAGCCATTCCCCTTTCCTAAGACATAGTGACACTCAGGTAAACTACTGCCAGTCATCTCTCTTTCTCTCTCTCTCTCTGATGAGAGAGCATCCCTATGATCCAGTAGGACTATGGTGATTTTACCTTTACTTTTATAATCATTGCACAAAATATGATAATTGTGGTTGTTTGAGGTAAATCATCTCAGTCCCAGAATATCAACACAGGAGTTCTGTCCCTCAATACTATTTTATGGTTAATTGTCTTCAGCTGGTTCATCAATAACCATCTCCCAATCATAAGAACAGAGTGGAATGTTTGCTGATGATCACAGAGTATTCAGTTCCACTTGCATTCCTCAGATGATGGAGCATGTCAATATGTGGTAAGAGCTGTACAATTTTCAAGTTTGAAATGAAAAGTGACAAGTGACATTCATTTCACTGAAGTGCCAACTACGATCGAGAAATCTAACCATGTCTTTTTGCTATCTACAAGGCACAAATCAGGATTCCCACAATCAAGGCTCAGCCCCGAACCATACAAATTCAACTTAACAATGTAGATTCACAGTTTTTATTCAGCACAGTTCAAAAAGATCAGCATCATCGAGTATAAAGAATTCTACTGGGTTTGAACCCCATCCATCAGCAAATTCACTCCCTCTACTGCCAGTCCAAAGAGCCTGTAGTGTGCATCATTTACAAGGTCTACTACAGCAGTTTGCCAAGTCATGTTCAACAGCATGTCCAAACTGCAATCTCTACCATTTAGAAATTTCAAGGCAGCATGTGCATGAGAATGGCACCATCTTCAATTTCCCATCTTCTCATGAGTGTGTATGTATGGGCAATACACATTATGTTCTATAAATCAATTTCTTTTAAAAAGTATACAGTTAAAAGAGGCTTCTCAAGTAAATTTGACTGTATACAATATCACTGGTTCTAAACCTAGAAACATAAATGTAAAGAGGTAATTTGTTAGCTTATAGTTGAAATACTGTAAATGTTTGTGCTCCCTCCCTATTGTAAGGAAATAAGAACATAATAAAGTTGCATCATGGATTCATTCAGCTTTTGCCTTAATTAAAGGATGGCAGTTATGAAGAGACCCTTGTAAAGTTACAACATTTTTAATCTAGCAGAGAAAATTTTTGAGGGTGAATTGTTCCTGGTCTTCAAAATAGAGTGATGATTTCCACTGGTGACTGAGATGATAACAAAAAGCATGAATTTCTAAAAATGTGAAAAAGTATGGCCGTGGAAAAGTTTGAGAAACATTGTTTACACAGAATGGTCGAAATATGAAATTCTCTGCCATAAGCCATTGCTAACACTAAATCCATGAACTCTTCTGAAATGAATCATTTAGTCACTTGAAAATGGGAGAATATGAAAGAGAATACAGGATGGGAAAGAGAATGGCTCATATGGACAGAAAGAACTGTGCAGTTCTCGTGCACTTAATCGCCTATTTGGTCTTTAAAATTCTACAGTCTGGTATTTTTTTTCTTCATCCTTTTATCCTGAAACAAAAAGCTCTAATTTGCCTGGCAGCATACACAAGGACAAATTTATTATGCCAGCCATTGAAATCTCATTGCAATAAATGTATACGACCCTGAGGTGTAATTGGGCACTGTGGGCACTTTCAAAATAAAATGAAAATATGGTTCTGAGGTACAATAAACTGACTTCATAATGGATTTTTTTCAAGTGGAAACAATACTGTGAGTTAATAAAAATATGTATGTTTCAAATTCTGTTTAATTTGTTTATACAGCAGAGCACATTCAGAGTGCCATTACTAATAATGTAACTGTTGAACATGCCTCTTGTTTTTCTCATTGGTGGATCCGGAAGGGTGAAATTCAATTTCCCCATTAAGTCATGTTCTCCGCCTCCAGAAATGTGTGTATCACACAGAAACATAGAAAATAAGAGCAAGGGAAGGCCTTTTGGCCCATCAAACCTGCTCCACCACCCAGCATAATCATGGCTGAAACACAACCTCAACAGCACACTCCTGCTCTCTTCTATTTCTTTTTTAAACATATTCAGTGGCTTGGCATCCATGACCTACAGAGACAGAAAATTTCATAGGTTCACCATGCTCTGAGTGAAGAGATTTCTCATCTCAGTCCAAAACGACTTCGCTGTATCCTGGGATTGTGTGCATTGTGCAAGAGCCCCCACCTAGTGGAAATGCCATCCCTACACCCAGCCGGTCCAGCCATGTCAGAATTCTACGCATTTATATGAAATTCCTGATCATTCTTGTAAACTTCAGCAAATACAGACACACTTCAACTCAAAGGACAAACTTGCTATTCCAGGAATCAGTCCAGCGAGCTTTTATTGTACTATTGTAAGTATATCTTTTCTTGGGCAGGGAGACCAACTGCAAACAATATTCCACCTGCAGTCTTAACAAACCCCAGTGCCTAATTTATATTACAGGAATGCTTCAAAACGTTGAAGAAGGTCAGTTCATTAATTAAGACATTGAGCACCAATGAAAAATATTTTCACTTTTCTATTGCTCCTTATCTGAGCTACTTAAAGGCCTTTTAAACTGTTTCCCACCCTCATGGAGAGTCAATGGCCAAGTGGCATTATTGCTGGACTGTCAATCCAGAGACCCAGATAATGTTCTAGGGACCTGGGTTTGAATCCCACCATGGCAGATGGTGGAATTTGAATTCAATAAATATGTGGAATTAAGAATCTAATGATGACTGCAAATCCATTTTCATTTGTCGAAAAAACCCAACTGGTCCACTAATGTTCTTTAGGGAAGGAAATTGCCATCCTTACCTGGTCTGACCTACATGTGATTCCAGACCTACAGCAATGTGGTTGACTCATAACTGCCCTCTGGGCAATTAGTGATCGATAATAAATGCTGGCCTAGCCAGTGATGCCCTTATTTCATGAATGACTAAATGAAAAAAAAAACCTGGCCTCAAATTTGAGGCTGGAGGAAGTAGTTCAGGGCCAGGGACATGTTCAGCATATCATCCTGCTTGGGCTTAGTTGGAAAAGGTCAAGTAACTCCCTCATGTTGGACAACTCAAACCAAGGTCTGCACTCCTTGGGTGCCTATGCTCTCCTGGCCTCTTGATCAGTTCCCTTGTGCACCCCTACAACCATTCCAGACCTCATCTTCCTTCCCTGCCATGAGATAAGTCCGCAGCTATCTGGATCCAGACACTGGGCTTAGAATCTGGGACTGTTTGCAGTCATAACTGGGCTAGTGTCACAAATGGTGATGTTGGGTCTTTAGAGCTGTCAGCCAATTAGATTAGCTCATCGAAGCAGGACTTCCCTGGAACAATAAATGGCTGTTGGGCTGCTGCAGTTGACAAAGACGTGTTTCTTATTAACTCTTTGGGTGGCAGGCAGATATCCTCGTTATCTGAAAAATCTTGCCTGAAGAATACTGTTCAAGGATATAAGGACAGAAAGTAGTTAAGCAAGTAATGTTTTTCTTTCTTCGATTGTTGGACTTGGGCATCATTGGCTGATCAGCAGTGGTTGCACATCCTTAACTGTTGTTGATTGGGTTTATTGATTAAATAGTTGACTGGGTAGATATAAAGGGGTAACGGTAGGCATGGTCTGTCTGGGAAACCTATAAAACTGATGAGTCAATAAACCCTATCCACAAAGATAGGTGTCTTGGTTTCAATCTCATCAACTGACTTGGATCTGATTTGACATTGGTAGCCAAATGCTTGTCTAAATGTGGAGATTAGAAACTGAGGACTGAATCTTCTGTCTTTTCTGGCTGGGAATGAGTTGTGTTGGGTTTGAAGGGTTTTGTGCTGTAAGGCTAGTGAGATTTCTCACTGTATCTTACCAAGCTTGCCTCTAATTACTTATTCGACCTTTATGGCGTAGCTCACGTCTGATTCTAACCCTATCCGGCTTTGCCCCATTCGTAGAACAACTTGCCACTGATTGGATATCTGCTTAAAGACTAGCATCCGTTATTTGAAAGGCCACTATGCACCCAGAAAAACACTGGCATTCTGAAGTTGCCCTGCTTGGAGACAGATTCTGAAAATGGCAAAGAAGGGAAAGATGGCACAGTAATTCTCTGACAGAGACCTGGATGTTTGATGCCAAGGAAAGGTATCCTGTTTCCAAAGGATTGGCAGAGGAGGCCATGACACCAGATCCTGGCAGTCTGTTCCAAGGTCCCTACCCAGGTCAATGAGAACACGGTGATGCAGAACAACGGCTAGCAGTGTTGCAATGTCAACAACCTTCTCCACTCCGCAAGGGTAAGTGCCACACTCTTCTCTCTGCTATCTTACACTCACTCTATCTCTGCTATTGCACTCACCTCATCCCACCCCCTTCAAGGCTCTAGCACAGTAACTATTGCCTGCAACACCTTTCCTCACTTGCTTTTGTTTCCTCATTTGCTGTTGTTTCACCTACTCTCCCGGATAATGAACCTTATTTGGCCTCTGCACTGCCTACTCATCTCCTCAGGACAAATCACCACTTTCTGCATCTGCACTAACAGCTGTGCCACTCTCCTTCAGCTCACTCAATCCCTCCCTTTGAGTCATTCAAGGAGAAAATCTTTAGACAACACCTTCCAAACTTTCAAATAAGTCCATCTAGAAGGACAAGGGCAGCAGATACATAGGAACACCACTATCTGCAATCTTCACCCCCGCCACCCCCCACCCCAAGCTACTAGAAGTATATTGGAAATATATTGTGGTTCTTCCAGTGCTGCAGGTTCAAAATCCTGGAACTTCCACCTGCAGCATATGTAGGTGGTATCACTCCTTGTACACCACTTCCATTCACTGGCCACAATATATTGTATCTCTTTTGTTTTGCAGGAACCAGTGAGATCACAACAGAAAAATTGCCAGCTCTATCACAGGACCATAAGATCTTACAGCAGAATTGGGCTATTTGACCCTTTGAACCTGTTCCACCATTCAGTCATGGTTGATAGGTTTCTCAACCCAATGCTCCTGCCTTGTCCTGAAACCCTTAATCCCTTACCAATCAAGAACCTACTTCCCTCTTAAATACTCTCAATAACTTGGCCTTCATAGCCCTCTGCAGCAATCAGTTCCACAGATTCACCACTTTCTGGCTGAAGAAATTCCTCCTCTTCTCAATTCAGCCCTTGCGTTCTAGTGTCTCCTAATGGAAACATGGTCTCCACATTCACTCTGTAAGTATTCTGTACGTTTCAATCAGTTCTCCCCTCATCCTTCTAAACTCCACTGAGTACAGACCCAGACTGCTCCTCATATGACAAGCCCTGGCATCATTCTTGTAAATCTCTTCTGGACCCTTCCAGCACATCTTTACTTAGGTGTAGAACCCAAAACTGCTCATGATATTCCAAGCACAGTCTGACCAGAGCCTTATACAGTCATAACAGTACATCTTTGCCGTTGTATTCTAGCATCTTGAAATGAAAGGTCCCTTTGTGCTCCATATTTCTGAAGCCTTTCCACACTTAGAAAATAGTCTATGTCCTTATTCTTCCACCAAAATGCATAACCTCACATTTTCCCGCGTAGTATTCCACCTGCCACTTCCATGCCCACTCTCCTAGTCTGTCCAGGTCCTTTTGAAACCTTCCCGCATCCTCAAGCTATTTTTGTGTCATTGTGCCGCCTGTGTAACCTCTGGATGAAAGTACTGAGGTCTCAGAGGAAGCATTGATACCACCACCAGCTCAGATATGGAACCCCCTAGAGGGACAGTTACCATTAGAAAATGTGGGACCACAATCTGGTGAGCATGTCATTGCAACAACTCCATAGCTGCTGGAGACCAGGCACTTGGTTAGCCCCAGGTAGCAGAGGACCCTATGGCATCGATAATCAAGACTTACTGAGAATGCTCAGGGAGGAACAGGAGCAGTAGACGGATGTATGGCACACAGTGAACCTCAGTGCCCAGAAACTGTAGTAGCGTGGCAACACATACACTTGTCTGGCTGCCTCCTTGGACAGGTTGGCAGCTGCCATGGAGAACCAGGCCCAGCACTGCCAGGGTCTGCTGGAGTGGAGCAATGCCTGCGCTCCATCACCCCCACTGTTGTTGCTCAGGACCGAAAGCATGGTGATGGAGGGATGAGGAAGCTGGTAAGCACTCTAGATGCCCCATCTTAACAAGAAAACAGCTGGACGAGGTACCACACACATGCCCTTAAGCAGTATCCTTTCAGAACAGTCCAGAAGGTGCTGAGTTCTCTATCACCACCCTGTCTCAAACGCAAAATTTGGAAATTCTAGTGGAGTAGGGGCCACTTCCCTTTGGCAAGAAGACCCTCTGCATGTCTGGGCAATCTAGAAACAAAGGTCCTCGCATCACCCAACCAAACCTTCAGTGCCAAAGGGCTCTATTACTGAGCAGTTCTCCCCAACCAGGAACCAGGAACTGTACTGAGACCCAATGGGAACTAGAGTAAGAAGAAAACCTATTGAGTGCACTTGGGTAACATAAGTGACATTGCAGTGTATCTGAGTTCTAACATTTGTATAAATCAGTTTGTTTGCTCTAAATCGGCTGGTTTGAATTTGTGTAGCCCTGAATATAACTATAAGGCCATAAGGCATAGGAGCAGAAGGAACTATTTAGGCCATTGAGTCTGTTCTGCTATTCAATGAGATCATGTTGTTGTGAAGTTGGGTAGAGTACTTGTGAATTAGAGGCAGGATATTAGAATTTGTTTGTGAAAATGTTGGTGGAAGAGTGCATGGTTCCTTTAAGCAGTGCAATGCTTTTCTTCACTTAGAGATTTTAAAAAGTACAAGCAGCTGCAGATGCACAGACCATTCTGAAATTGAAACAAGTATCAATTGGCTATGTGGTTGGCAACCTAGGCTTGCTTTGATGTTAAGGTAACCAACTTGAATATCAGCCAATTAATTTAAACCAGGCCCTAGATACCAAAACCTAATTAAATTTAAGTCTGATGGTGTTGATAATTTAGGACCAATCTTATTATAAGAAAATTGACAGGTCATCAAGGGTATATAAGAAGAGGGTTTTTTTAAAAAAGATCAGTTTGAGGGCCAATTGTCATCGGAAGACTAAAACTCTGGTTTATACAGAAATCTTTGAGCTCTCGGATTAAGCGCCATCTAGAAAGTATCACAGCACTCTTAGCTAATATTCCTGACACAAGGATTTGACAAATAATTCCTGACTGAAAAATATTGGAAAAGGCACAGAACATTCTGGATGATGCATCCTGACTGTTATTTTGTGAGGCTAAATTTTAATTTATTTTTCTTATTAATTTGACTTATTTAAGTGGGACTTGTTTTTATTGGAACAACATGCCATGAGAATTTTGTTCTCTTTGGGAATAGTTAACAGTTAAGGGGGAATTGTTCAGTTTGTTTGTAGGTCTGTTATTTTTGCTCATGGTTAGAGTTAGATAAACAGTTTTTTGCTTATAAAGTGAGTATCAGGGATTTATTTCATTTAACCTCTCCTTTATAACAGATTGAGTGGCAAAAGACAGGTTATACCATTTTTCACATTTCCTTTAGCAGATTACGAAGCAAGGCAGGCTTCTCTGGTATTTTGGTTTTAATTATTAGAGGGGTTCAACCTCTGCTCTGTAACAATGGCTAAACCAATAATCTTCCTTTCCATTTTCCTGCCTTTTCCCCATCACCCTTGATTCCCTTACTGATTAGAAAACTCTATCTAGGGAGATAGCAGCAAACAGGGAGCTAATATATTGGGATCACCAGGTAGAAAGAAGTCTGCAGGTCTGTGTCCTGTACAGTGCAAGGGTCTGTGCTTACCTTTTAAAGATCCTCACATTGGTGGGTCCTGCAGATCCTTCCCCACAGGTTGAAATACTTAGCCCATCCACACCATTTTCCTTCTCCTTGTAAACCTTTGACATGAGGAGAGCATCCATGAGAGTGCTTCAGCCAGTGGCTTCCATCCTCCACCCCATGCGTCAATGAGGTCTTGAGCACCTCACCCTTATAGCCCTTCCGATAAACCCCACAGACTTTGTACCTCCCTGGACCCCAGTCAACTTATCTCACATGATTCTGCACTTAACCTTGTCTTCCTGCAGTCCCTGATTGATATGGTGATCATACTAGAGATCACACACTGTTCCCTAGCCCTCTGAAAACCCCTAGAAGCCAAGGTGCTCCTGACCATGGACAAATTCTCCCACCGTTATGACCTTCTTACCATCCATGCTTTACCATAGCTCCTCTTAACAAATACAGATATTCCTCTTCTGCTCAGCTTGTTGCCCCTAATCCCAAGGAATAGGTTCCTAAGTCTCCTTATTGTGACAGCAAAGTCTCCTCGTTCCTCTCAACACACTTTCTCCTTAGTTTCTGTGGGCAGACCTGATGGACTGACTGTGGCCCACCACCTTGAGTGACCTACATGGACAGCCTGAGGCAAGAAATCATAGGGGCTGGCTGGGAAAGATAGGTACATTCAGGCACATGAAGACTGGTAGGGTTTGGAGAAGAGTGAAGCCTGCAGGATTAATGGGATGGAAGGGGATATGGATGTTTGGGCTCATCAGTAGTTCTGAAGAAGGGTCTACTGGACTCAACATTAATTCTGCCTTGTCTCCACAGGTACTGCCAGATCTGCAGAGTTTATCCAGCAATTTCTGTTTGGTTTGCTTATATCTCACGTTGGTTTTATACAGCTGGGCTAACCTATGGTCAGCTGATTGATATAGCAATTTGAAGTCAGTGTTTATACTTTTTCAAACTGTTTTAGTTCTTGAAGGTCATAGATACTAAAATCAGATGATGGAAGCTGAAAGTCGATGGTCAATATATGACTACTATCATTTCGCCTCCTCATCACGAGAAAGGAATGCAAACAATATTTCTCTTCTTTGTTCATGGAAAGGTTTCCATTGTAAGTTTGATATGAAATAACAATCCAAAATTGGGACAGTAAAACCACACACGTTCATTCTCTCTTCAGTTCAATATGCATTCAAAACCTGCTTTGGATATGGCAGTCAGACTTGTTCCCTGGGCCACACCAATGGTCTAAGTCTCAGCCTTTACTGCCCAATTTTACAATTCATACACCAGACTTGGGTATTTTTACAAGCTTGATTTCGTAAAGGGTTGAGACTGGTAATCTGATGATTGCCTCTCATAGGGTGTCTGGACTTGCATGCTATATCTCAATTGTATCCAGTTCAACTTTACAACAACCTGAAAACAAAACTTTCTAATCAACCTATTCAGAGAAATTATTATACACTTCCAGAACAGGTGGACTTGAACCCAGATCTCCCGGCTCAGAGGTAGAGACACTTCTACTGCATCATGTGCCTTTCCAGCCTGATTCAATCAGTTGAGGTTTAAAACTTGTTTCTATTCTTTTGCTATCCCAGTGTGTAAGCCCCTGGTTATATTCTCCAGAATTGTCTATTCCCTTCCCTTTCCACTTCATTTTGAGAAAGGGATTTCCACTATCTTTTCCATTTCCCTGGAACCAGGTGGATGTTCAGCTTCTGCAATACTCCCCTGCACTTCCTCCATGAGGTGAATCTTCACCTTCACTTTCCCCTGCCTGTCTCAGAACTCCTGGCTCCGCTTTTAAATTTGTCAAAGGTATTTATTAGCCAGATTTCTTGTTCTGTCCTGTGTCATTTCTTGTGTCATCTTTCCTGGCCCTTTTATGCATTATTTTACAGTTATTGGCCTGTTTCCTTTGGATTCATTTTAAAACTTTCTGATGCTGCTGGTGTCTCTTCAGCCCTGTTTGAGTGACACATCATTATTCTAACACTGTGGATTTTAGTACTCCCTGTAAGGGAGTCTAAATCTCTTTCAGTTCCTGAATTTTCTGCCATAAGCTGCTAGCATTTCTGTTTGAGGTGTGTATTTTGCTGTTTACTTGATCATTCCCCAGTAAAATATCTATCCCTGGATCCCCGGTACTAGGAAGCCTGGGATCTACCCTCACTGTTACCAGGCACTTAACACTTTCACTCACTGATAAACTTTAAGCAGTGACACCATGAGCACTTTTCGTTAACCTGCTTCCAGCAGCAAAATCATCAAATCCCCATTAGTGCATTCTTTGTCTTGGGAGAAAGTTGATTTCTGTCTGCAGCTTAAAACAGTCATTGGCTGCTGTTCCCTTGGTCAAAAACTCTTGACTGCTACACTGGTCAGATACTGACCACCTTTATTACAAAAAAAATGGTCTTGTAGACTGAGTTTCTGTGGAATGGTAAAAAGAACAACTTCCCTTTGTCCTGGCTTCTTGTAGCGGAAGTATCTGGGGCAGATTCTCACCTGTCTTCCATCGGGGTCCATTCTTTTAATCGCCAGGAAGCCCTTCCAATTCCGTTCTGATTTAGTCCCCTCCCCTCTCCCTCACCTTGGATGGTTTACTTTGTACTTAATGGTCTTTGCGTTTAAATTAATCAAATGACAAACACATGTGATTGTTAATAGATGAAAAAGAATACCATAGATGATGTGGTGATCGGGGGAAAAGAATCAGATGTGTGTGGGAGCACTTCTGGAAATAAGAAAAGAATAACAATCAGCGAAAGTTTGACTTTCACTGCCAGGCTTCCCTTTACAATCCAACTTGTCTTGGGGGTATTTACGTTGGAAGAAGCACACTTGAAAAAGAGACACACTTGCAAAAATGTATTCTATTCACCATTCAAAACTATTTCGTATGTCCTGGTTCCAATGAGTGTAAGATGAAAAGCTTCAACCTCTAGTCTCTTTTGAGCAAAGTTTAAGTTCTGTACTACCAAGCATTTTTTTTAACCGCTGACATTAAGACCAGTGATCATACATAGGCCAGACCAGATAAGAGTAGCAAGTTCCTGTCCCTGAAAGAGGACCTTGTGAACCAGTTGGGTTTTTGCAATGGCCCTGTCATCTTTACGGTTATTTGATGCTAGTAGACAAATTAATAGTTATTGAATTAAATTTTCCAATTTACCAATCTTACAAGCTCTAGATTGTCTGTCCACTATAATAATAACTTGGATATTAAACTGCAGTACAATGAACATGAGTGTAACCAGCACTATTACAAATCCCTGATCTCTCGTGTGATTGTTGAATGACAAATGTGTTGTACACAGCCTGAGCAAATGGACTGTCAGTGACATGCTTAATGCAGCAGCATACTGCAGGCAGGAGTTGCAGCTGAATCCCTTTGCAGCAGACAAGAATAAGTTAGATTGTGACAGCAACTAGGAGCGCATGACCTTGTGGTCCAATTGGCACTCGTATATGAAGGTTCTCCTCACCAGTGAGTTGGTTTATGCATCATCTGGTATAACACTGAACTATAGATGCCAGGAAAGTTGGGTGCTAAAACTAGTTTAGTGCTCTTCCAAGAGGGCAAAACTAAACCTAATTTCTGTCCTGAAATGTCATAGTTGCCCTTGTTGAAACAGGCAACTGTATCGAAGCGCAGTAGAGGTAGTATTAAGAATAATTGCATTACTTTTCATTGAAATAGTCTGTCAATATCATTTGGAAAGGCTCATGTTTGAGGAAGGATAATTTGTATGAGGTGAACCCAGAAAATGCTGGAGAAACTCAGCAGGTCTAGCAGCATCTGTGAAGAGAGAAGCAAAATAAATGTTTCGAGTTTGATATGACTCTTCTTCCGAACTGAAAGAGTTAGAGAATGGTGGTTTTTATACTTTTGCTGGAGGTGGAGGAGAAAGAGGTGTGAAGTTCCCGTGTAAAGTCAAAGGGATTGTTCATTGGAGTGAAAGAGAAATAGTGATGTAAATTAAGGTGTGGAAGGGTGAAAATGAGTCCTCTCAACTGAGAGCAAAGTAAACTAGATACAGACATTTGGGGGAGACGAATGTCACGAAAATGCAAACAAATGTCATGAGGTCAGTATCTCAAACTGTGGAATTCAATTAAATTATATAAGGAGCTAGAGAAATACCAACACCATTATTCCTCACCAACACATATCTCTATATTCAGGAAAACTGGAATGATAAAGATGTTTAATGTTATATGGTGCAACATCTCTTTTTTTTTGTTTTTAGACCTTTTTTTAAACACAGGGCAGCCAATATTTTCTTCAGTTCTCTTAACACCAACAGTATTTCACCTATACATGAATGAAATAAAATGTATCCTAAATGCCATTATCCAGCTCAAAATATATCCTGTGCACAGCAGCAGTAGCCCATTAAGCTGGTGTACAGATTCAAAAGTGTTTGTTTTTTGTGAGCTTTGTGCATGATTGTGGGAGTAAGATAGCTCTAAATGCATTGTAATAATTAAGCCAGTGGGTAGGAGCATGGTGGGTGCGCTGAGCATAGACTGTATCACGGCTTAGCCTCAAGGGTCCTTCATCCAACTGCCTTTTCATAATCGTAGTAAAAGCAAATAATGCTGCAAGCAAAATTCATAGTTCTTCAGCTAATCTGAATTCTGAACTTTTAGCACAAACCTGAGTTGGACTTTCAATCCAGTTCATCAGCCTGTTATTCACAATTTTCTGTGTAGGTATATGCTGACAATTCCAACAGCAATATATCAGACTTATTTACGATTACAACAAAACCAGCAGTTGCTGGAAATCTGTATCAGAAAACATAATAAATTGGAAATGCTCAGCAGTTCAGGCAGCATCAGTGGATGTTAATATTTCATTCAGTTCCCTCCACAGATGTTGCTGAATATTTCCACCAATTTTTAAAATTTGATTTTCTAATTTGTTTCTTGTTCAGATTGCTGGAAGTAGTGGCTTGGGAGATTAAAAAATTAAAATACAGCAAATGTACGTATTTCTTATCGGCTGAGCAGTATCAAGGCTAAGCAGTTAGGTAATTTGCTTTGGTGACTAAACTGCAAACAAGTTACCACCTTTGGGGGAGGTGGGAAGCTAAGCATGAAATTAGGGATGGAGAGACATTTTTATTATTCACAACCTTGTGTTCCTCACTGGCATTCCCTTACCTCCCAGCAGCAGTACTTTACATCCCACCATACCATGGATAATTGCCACTCTCCCATATTGCTTCAAAGCTTTTCTAATTAATTCCTGGGATGTGAACATTGCTTGCAAGGCCATCATTTGTTAATTGCCTCTGAGAAGATGGTGGTAAACTGCCTCCTAGAACCATTGCAGTCTATCTGGTGTTGGAACATAGTTCTGTTAGGGAAGTAGTTCCAGGTGTTTGACCCAACAATGAGAGAACAGTGACTTTGGTAGGAATTCTCAGATGCTGGGGGTCCTAACCCCAACAACTTGAGTTTGTGGGTAATACTTCCCTTCCAAAGAGCATTAATTGGCTGAAGACGTGTTTCTGTTTCTCTCTGGAGAAGACGTTTTGCCTTGGCTGCTGGACAATCTGATTGGTTAGCAGCTTTGTAGTCCCAGCAGCTCCAGTGACAGCTGTGGTCAGGACTAAGACTATAAGCAGATTCCAGAATCCACCTTGAAAGAGATTTCTCTATTTTCCCCCCATGGTGACCTGACAGTACCCCTCTACCTCTGAAGTCCTCCAACCATCTTCAAAAGTCAGGGCAAGAATGTCATGGCCTTTCAGCAGCCATTAACTAACCTTTCAAGGACCTCAACTGCCACGGGGTGGGAGTGACCTCGCCAAATTCATTTGATGTTGTGGACAGAGCAAGAATAAATGAGAGGGCAGTGAAAAGCCCACAAGGGGAATTTTATGGATCACATCCCCTGCAAACTCAATGCTAGGGGACCATAAGATTCTGCCCATATCTTAGGTTCAGATTAGATTTAGATTTTATTGTCACTTATCCTCAAGTACAGGAGTAAAGTGAAAAGTGTATAATGTTGCCACACATGGCATCAGGTACCAAGATACAAAAAATATACTTACAAAGTAGTAGGAGAAATGAGTTAAAAAGTTATGCATTACTTCATAGAATAGTAGAAAATTAAAGAAATATGATAATATTTCACAGTAAAGTTTTTTGTAGTTTTAACTAGGAAAATAAAGGAACAAGTTAAAAGTTCAACAGTTTGATGACATTAGGATAGTGAGTGGCTTGGAGGGGGGCTTGCAGCTGGCTTCCATACTCCTGCTACCTTGTTCTTCTACATGGCTGTGGTGTGAGTTGAGAAGGTGCTAACAAAGGTGCCTTGAAGATTTTGAGATAACAAGCATGGGGCTGGATGAACACAGCAGGTCAAGCAGCATCATAGGAGCAGGAAAACTTGACGTTTCGGGCCTAAACCCTTCCTGATGAAGGGTTTAGGCCCGAAACGT
>JAHRHZ010000019.1:24898098-24934655 GCA_024137785.1 Ginglymostoma cirratum | reverse complement strand
GGTTTAGGCCCGAAACGTCAAGTTTTCCTGCTCCTATGATGCTGCTTGACCTGCTGTGTTCATCCAGCCCCATGCTTGTGATCTCGGATTCTCCAGCATCTGTAGTACCTTTTATCTCTGCCTTGAAGATTTGTTGTTTTTGCAAATAAGTGTCTGATGGTGAAGGGAATAACTGTTGAGGGTGATGGAGCAGGCTGGTTTATCCTGTATAGTATGATACTTCATAAATATTGTTGGAACTGCACTCATCCAGAAATATGGATAGTTTTTTTATCACATTACTAACTGGTGCTGAGTATATGCTAAAGTGAGGGGGTGAGTATATGCTGGGGTCAAGAGATGAGTTACTCATCATAGGATTTTCAGTCCCTGATCTGCCCTTGAAGCCAGATTAATTGAAAATCCCAGAATGTTGTTGGGGGCAATTCAGTGATGGTAATGCTGTCATGCATCAAAACAAATTGTTACATTGTTTATTGCTACAGATGTTACAGCTCCATGTTATCTGTCACTTATCAACCCAAACTGAAGGATGTTCAGGTCTTGCTCCATGAGGGTAAGATTGCTTCAGGATCTTGGTTATTCTTACATGGGATTTCAGCATTGCTGACAAAGGCAGCATTTGTTGTCTGTTCCTAAGTGCCCCTTGCGTGGCCATTTCGTAGGGCAGATAAGAGTCAAACCACATTGCTGTAGATCTGGAGTCACATATAGGTGAGACCAGGACAGGATTGCAGATTTTTCTTCCCAGAAAGATATTACTGAGCCAGATGGTTTTTACAATGGTTTCACATTTATTTGTCATTTGAACAGTTATTTGTAATTCCAGCTCTCTTAATTGAATTTATACATTTGCCATCTGCCATGGAAGAAACAAACCTATGTCTCAGAGCATTAGCCTGAGCCCCTGGATCAGTACAGAGCTTTCCCTATAATTCCACTTGATTTCACATTTGTTGGGGCTCACTGATACTATACAATACTCAGTCAAATGGTCTCTCGCTCACTTTTGGTGCTAAGCTCTTTTGCCTATTTTTTAAATCAAGACAGCAACGAGGTCTGAAGCTGATTGTTCTTGGCAGAACCTAAACTGAGTGAGCATTGATGAGCAAATTATTCTATCTAAGTGCTGCTTGATCACACTAGTAATTACACTTTGCATCACTTGATTAATGATTGATAATAAAGCTATGGGGGGATAATTCACCAGAATAGACTTGTTCAGCTTTTCATGGACAGAACATACTTTGGCAATTTTCCAGTATTGCTAGATGCCAGTTGTAGCTGTAATAGAACAATTTGGCTAGTAATGCAGCTTGTTCTAGGACAGACATTTTCAGTATTATAGCCAGATCGTATCAGGGCCTTTGCTGTATCCAATGTCTTCAATCCTTTCTTGATTTCAATTTATATGTCCTAGACTATTAATATTCCTCTCAAAAAAACTTATCCAGTTGCCTGTAGTTGCTGTCATTAAATATGTAACTTGTAATATTTTTTTCAAGGCATCATTCCAGAAATTTACGTTGGATGCTAAAATTGATCCAAGGATCCAATTGATTCCCTAATCGTGAAAAGTCACTGATCACACACAAAAAAGAAATCCTCCATTCTCCATTCCAATCCAGAAAACCATTCTGCACGAATAATGTAATCCATCTTTTAATGTACATTAGAAAATAAAGCAACTTTCCTAATTTTCTTCAGTGTGAGTGTAGTATCAATGGCAGCTCAGTGTTCCACGTACTTAATTAAATGGATCCATCGGTTACTGGCTATCTACCAACACAATAGATCACAAACAATCATAAAATGGAAGAAAATGTTGCTATTTATCTCTATTCAAGTTGGAACACAACTTGGATTTCTTAAACAACAACAACAAAGTTGCTGGAAAAGCTCAGCAGGTCTGGCAGCATCTGTGGAGGAGAAAACAGTTAACATTTCGGGTCCGGTGACCCTTCCTCAGAACCGAGTTCTGAGGAAGGGTCAGTGGACCCAAAACATTAACTCTGTTTTCTCCTCCACAGATGCTGCCAGACCTGCTGAGCTTTTCCAGCAACTTTGTTTTTGTTCCTGATTTACACCATCTGCAGTTCTTTTGGTTTTTGTTTGGATTTCTTAAACCCTGGAATTACAGTTTATTGCATTTTCATTTTTTAGACATACAGAATTTTGTTTATTGCAAAAAATATTCCTTCTGGTCACATTAGCAGTCAAATTAATTTCAAAAAAGAGTAAAAGATATATTCCAGCAGAATAAGACTGATAGCAACTGGCTATTACCAAATGCAGTTGAAGGCTATGTTGATTCTTGATGGCACTGCAAAGCGGTTCCCTTTATCCATGGAGTTTATGAGGCACATTGACTTGACACAGATTGTTGTGGCAGCAGCAACTGGAGAGTGTCCAGAGACTGAACACTCCAGTATTAGCATTACCCCAGTGGATTTGACGGAGTTGATCTTCAAAATATCAACAGCTCCGAAGTTCAAGCTAAAATAGGTAAAATAATACACACAAATAGTAGTTCCACATTTTTCTCATCTCTGAAGATGTCAGATCTTTCAAAACTCTCAAGGCCAGCTCACACATAATGTATTCTTTATGTACGGCAGAGGAGTTCACAGGGGCCACTAGAGGAATCATTGCCTGAACTTGCTGCAGGCAGTGCAGTCATATAAAATAGCACTTGAAAACCATAGAGAGGTTAAACTGGTAATGATACATTCTCAAAAGCAATGTGATAAAGGATGAACAATTTGAAGAGAATATGTCTAACCTCGATACATCAGGGAGAGCAAATAGTTGCAATCCTTCATGAAGCAGCAAACTGTATCCAGTCTTCAGCTGCTTTAAGACAGTGCATCCTAAACCTTCTGTCCTATTCCTCAAGAAGGTAAGGACAGCAGATAGTGTTTACACGGGTGTGTTAATATTTATTTTGTAACTTCCTAAATTGTAGGGACACCACTGGTCTCCCATACAAATTAACCTAGAAATGTTTTTTCTTGTTCTTCCTCTTCATTCTTCATCAGCCTTTTGGACTGAACATTGACTTCACCAACTGCTTAATTGTCTACCTGATATTCTTCTTGTGTCCTTCAATTTACATTTCATTGTTTTCCCCTTTCAATTAGTGCCATTTTTAAAATACCTTTTCAGTAAGTTTTCACATGCTTTGACTGAGATAATGCTTATGTAATATGCAGAAAAGAACAAAAGCGAAGTACAGCACAGGAACAGGCCCTTCAGCCCTCCAAGTCTGTGCTGATTATCATGCCCTAACTCAACTAAAAAACAAACCTTCTGCTCTTATTCGGTCCATATCCCTCTATTCCCTCCATATTCATGTAAACATCCAGATGCCTCTTAAATGTTGCCAACGTTTCCACCACCTCTTCTGGCAGCGCATTCTAGGCTCCTACCACCCTCTGTGTGAAAAGCATCCCTCGCACATCTCCCTTGAAATTTCCCCTCTCGCCTTCAACCCTGGGAAAAAGCCTCTATCTACACCATCTATGCCTCTCATAATTTTGTATACCTCTATCTGGTCTCCTCTCAGTGCCATCTTTCCAGTGAAAACAATCCTAGTCATTTTAATCTTTCCTTATAGCCAATGTTCTCAAGACTGGGTAACATCCTGGTGAACCTTCTCTGCACTGTCTCCAAAGCTCCCACATCCTTCTTGTAGTGTGACGACCAAAACTGCATCAAATACTCCAAATGTGGCCTAACAAGGGTTTTATATAGCTGAAGCATCATTTGCCAACTCTTGTACTCCATGCCCCGGCCAATGAAGCCTTAATCATCTTGGCCACTTGTGTTGCCACTTTTAGGGAACTGTGGACCTGCACACCGAGATCTATCTGTGTGTTAATGTTCCTGAGGGTTCTGTCATTTACAGTATAATTCACACCTAAATTTGATCCTCTAAAATGCATCACCTCACAAAAGGCTGGATTAAACTCCATCTGCTAGTTCTGTGCCCAAGTCGCCAGTCTATGTCCTGTTGTATACCTCCACAATCGTGGGACTATCAGCAACTCCACTAATCTTCATGTCATCTGCAAATTTACTAATCAGATCACCCACATTTTCCTCCAGATCATCTCTTTCCAACAAACCACTTGACAATTATAACAGCAAATTACTGCAGATGCTGGAATCTGTATTGAAACAAAAATGTTGTTGAACACAGGGGTTTAGGCAGTAGCCATGGAGAGAAAGCAAGCTAACATCTCGAGTTTAGATGACTCTTCATCAGAGCTGAAGTGAAGTGTGCAGGGGGCAATATTTACGCTATAGTTGGTGCGGAAAGGACGTTTGGAGTGCTGGGGGAGAAAGGACATTGACAATTATATTTCCTTTTTGTGAATTGATTAACATATTCAGAATATTAACATCTTTGGTCTCCCTTAATGTCTTTGTTTTGAGCAGACCTAGAAGCCACCTGCAACTCATCCCTTAATAGGACATGCCTCTTCTGAGGAAAAATTCTGCTCCAAAATGTCACCTTTGTTTCCAATGAAGTGCCAACTGTTCTGTCCAATTTCCAACAGATCTTTTGGCAGAGGTCCGGTGGAGTTACTGGGCAAATTTGGGAACAGTTGTACTTTCAACCAGAAAATGTATCAATGAAGTCATCACCTTAGATAGTGTGCAGCGCTTTTTTGTTTTGAAAATGATTTTCTGTTAAGACAGGAGGAAGAGTCATAGAAGTCATGCATAGAACCAAGTGGGAGACATATTAAAGATTGATTCAATAATTTTCAGGATGGTCACATTGCTGGCTATCTTGAGGGAGGAAAAGGGAAACATTAAATCAGAGGTCAAGCCATAGTGCAGCATCAATAAAACAACATTGTTACAGCTGGCAACACAGCAATCTGACCCTCACCAAGAACTGCGATGAGTTTATGAAGAAACCGCAAATAAATGTACTGTCTCTTGGTACCAAAGAGCAATGTCAATGACATGATGCCAGTATCATTAAAAAGTCACAACAACATTCAACATTTTTTTTGCCACAGGCTCCTTTCAGGCACTGGTAGGAGACCTAGCAGGAGAACTGCGTTATCCATATCACAGATGTCCTGGATAAACATGCTAGTGAATGTATTAAGATCAGCACTGGCTTGCAGAACAATAGCAGGAAAGGTTGACAAGTATTTCTTTAATTTTATTACTTGAATGAGATTGCC
Source organism: Ginglymostoma cirratum (assembly GCA_024137785.1). Lineage (NCBI taxonomy): Eukaryota > Metazoa > Chordata > Chondrichthyes > Orectolobiformes > Ginglymostomatidae > Ginglymostoma > Ginglymostoma cirratum. Next base: position 24,929,451 of record JAHRHZ010000019.1, on the reverse strand, counting down.
ACCTTTGTACCAAGCTTTTTTGTGCTTGGACCGATGCCTTGATAAACTGACTACTCAAACTTTATTTCAGGCAGAATCCCGAAAGGAATTATCAGGCCCTACCTAGCAGAAAAATCAGAACTGAGGAAAATGAAAGTATAAAAATTGTACAAAATGCCCAAAGCAGTTAACATGTTCTAACATTTAGTTTGAGTTCTGAATACAAAAGGTGTTATTGCTGGACTGGACTACACGTGGGGAATAGAATCCAAAATGGTTGATACTTCATAGACTTTCAAACTTGAGCATTATAAATTATTATCTGGACCACACAGAAAGGAAAGTCATGTCTGTGTGAACATTTATTCAATGTATCTAGGTATTGACAACCCTAAGGGAAATACTAACACTTCTCAATTTTCACTCAATGAATGTCAGTGAAATATCAGGAACACAGAGACCACCTACAGACTGAAACAAGTAACAGTCAGTGGAAAAGACAAGTCCTCCATGTAATTCCAGCTAGATTCGTCTCTCAGCTGTTGTAACCTGTAACCTTAAACTGACCTGGATGAGTTACACATTTCCGTGATTTTATTTTGTGAAAAGTAGGAAACCTCAGTAGAGTCAGAGAGATCCACAGCATAGAAAAAGGCTCTTTGGCCCTCTGTGCTATGTTGGTCAAATCAACAACTAGTCTAATCCATTTTCCTGCATTTGGAAATTTGGGCTCAACATTCATTTTCTTTGTAAGCAGAAACCAATTTTTTTTCCCATTTACTTGCCATGAATTATGAAAAAGGGGCCTATTAATTGTTAAGCCTATTAAAGATTATGAACATGTTTCATTATTAGCCAATCAAACTCCAAGGCATAATCTATTGCCCATTTTGTTGTTGCCCCTTTGCAGTTGACAGAACTTCAGGCAAATTGGTCTGAACCCATAAATTCTTGTTAAGTATTGCTCTCAGCGCAGACCTTTTACTTGCCTTTCCTCCAGCAATATCTGTTCCCTCCTTTTAGAGTAAGGATCCTCAGGGGATTTCTATTAAGAAAACTGCAAGTCCAGATCCGAAATGTCAACTTTCCTGCTCCTCTGACGCTGCCTGGTCTGCTGTGTTCATCCAGCTCCATTGTTATCTGCAATTGTATGAGTTCTTAAGAGGTCTGAATCTCTAAGCATTTTTAAATGAGAAACAACATTCTCATAAACTACTGCAAAACATGCATTCTGTATCCTTGACTAGTGGCTGAGGACTTAATGAAACAAAATTTGAAATGGCTGTCTCAGAACTGTACCATCTATGGTTGATGGACAGGAATGGGGAGCAAGGTCAGGAAAATAGTGTCAACATTGCACTCACAATTCTAATTTATTCATGTGGCTCTAGGAATATCAGTCTTGTCGCCAGTTGTGTAGTGTAGAGGGAGGGCACTAATATTTAGTACTGATACTCATTCCAGAACTATGAACTAGTGCTGCAAGTGGCTTATCACCACAACAAGGCTGGCAAGGTAACTCTCTTGATGGTCCCTGGCACCATTAAACTCTTTTCAGCCTCTTAAAGCAATACCTATTAAACTAGACTTAACTCTGCACCTTGGTTAAGTGAGGGTCTAATTCAGAATTTTGCACAACAGCTACAGTTTCCTTTTTGCACAACTCTGTCAGGTCAGTTGGCACATTCTCTTCAACTGCCTGCCTTCCTTTCATTTACACTTGAAGGATAAGTTGGTGCACAGCTCCTGTCGATGTCAGGCCACCAAAGTGGGTGTTCTCATGTTCATAGCCTTCACATCCTCTGAAAGCCATGTATACACTGGGGAGGTGCTCTGACATTTTTCCACAGAAGATAATAAAGTTATAATTATTGGCACTAGTCCAGTGAACAAACACCTACAACTACCAGGGTTTGTGTAACATAGGTTAGCAATTTTATGGAGGAAAAGACACCAAAGAAGTGAAAGGAAAAACATGAATGTGTTTTCGCAATAAAGACTATCCTGGTAGCTTGAACAAAGCAGGTGATGCAAGTTAAGGTTAGGCAGGGAGGCTTTAGGGAATGCTCAAGTCCACAATGCCACTGTAATAATGCATAATGAGATTATAAATGCCAAGGTCTTGTTCACAATTAAACAGACATTCTGGAAGGAGATGTGGAGAAGTGCAGTGATTGCTGACCTACTGATCTGGTTTAAGTGTGACAGAATCGAGTTTAAAAAGCTAATTGGGAATGTTAGTGACAGAGTAGGATAGGGGAACTGAGATTGCTGTATCTTAGATTGTGGTGATGGGTGCTTTGATAAACCCTTCAGTGACACATAGAATGCAGCTGTGAACTTGTTCTGGTCACAGTCACACCTGGAATAGCAACTCGAGCATAGGATGATAGAGGAAGAATGCATGTTTTTTGTAGAATTTCATGGTGGGAGAATAGTAAGCAAGAGGGAAGAAAACAGGCATGACTGGAAAACAGGAAAAAGTAGAAATACGAGAGAAGGACTTGAAGGGTGAATGGAAGGGGGAGAAAAGGGAAATAGAAGGAATGGTCTCAGGAGTGGCAGCCAAAATGCATGAGAGTGAACACAGAGGAGGTTCGGGTAACATTGGTGTGGCTAAAATATGACAGATGTGTACTGGTTGTAAATGGAAATAGGATATCACAATAAGAATTTGTCTGAAGCTGAAATCAGAAGTAGCATGTTGGGATGAAATTGCCTTGCAGATAAGCTATGGTTAGAATGGAGCACCAGATGATTAATGTCCAGCATTAGAGACATTGTGAAAGTCGGAATTAGTCCCAAGAGTTTGAGGGGCATAGCATTACTGCGTACACCGCTAGAGGTTCTCCACTAAGGAAGCACCGAAAACTGAAAAGTGTTAGCTTAATCGGGGGATCCAGAAACTGTGAGGTAGTGGTCTTCCTGGTTACTTAGTCCACAGCAACAAATCCTGCATACCAGTGTGAGTATATCAGTGACTCAAAATGGTAACTCATTTTCTCTCTCCAGAGTTGCTGCCAAACCTAGTGAGTTTCTCCAGCACTCACTAATTTTATTTCAGATGTCCAGTATCCTCAGTATTTTGCTTTTGTTTATCAGTGATAATCTAGCTCAGTCAGTGATGTAATCTCCATCCAATCACTATATAAAGGGACATGAGATTGATGTGAACTCACAAACACAGACTAGTAGGTTTGCAGTAGGGACATCATTATCCAAATGATGATGGCTTCCACTAGGAGAAACGTGTTAATATTATCTTATATCTTGAATTAGCATTTTCTTTCCACTATCATTTTGCTGGAGATCATTTATACTTAGATCCAGTTGCAGGTCATTTTGGTCATACTGTTCTGGCTCCTCCATTATGTTCAGGCAAGATTGCAAGATTATGGAAGACACTTCAGCCATTTCCACGTCACTTCCTTTAGCAACCTGGGATGCAAACCGTTCAGACTGGGTGAACAATTCACTCCAAAGAAAACCAGTCTTTTTTGTGTGTCCTTTCTGGAAATTTTCACTCCACCCGTTGCCTTTACCAATACTTTGTCAGCATCCTGTTCCTTACCAATACGTGGCACTTGTTAAGTATTCCAGCTTTGTTTATAACCTGAAGGCATTTATCTCCATCTTACTTCCTACCTACCATTTAAATGCTGGAAGATGATTTTGGAGTTGCGCTTTATGTTAACTGCCATTCTTTTCTCATATTCTCTTTGTGTCAGTCTAATTGTTCCTCTGATTTCTCCTTTCAATTTAGATAGTTGATCTGGTTGTCACTTGATGAATTCATCTGACATGTATTATACACCCTTCCTTTTGTTTCATCATATTCTGTATCGCCTTTGTCATCAAGGCTTTAGTTCTTCTGACTTTCCCTCTTGCTGAAATGTACTTAGCCTGTAACTGAAACACCTCCTACTTGAAGATCACCCATTGTTGTTTTAGATTTTTCTGTCAATCTTTCATTCTATTTTACTCTGGCTAGGTCTCCTGTCATTCTGTTCCATTAGCTTATTTTCCAACTTAGAAGTTGCACTGTAGATTGTTCCTGACCCTTTTCCATTATTAATCTAACCCTTATGATACAATGATCATTCACCAAAGTATTCTTCCATGGACACTTGGCCCACATCGTTTCCCAGGACCAGACTGAGCAATACTTCTTCTTAGCTGGATCAAGGATATGCTCGTCGAAGAAGTTTTTTTTTTGAACAAACTTGAGAAATTCTTGTTCTTTGTTGCTCTTTCCTTGAACATTGTCCCAATCAATATTTAGGCTATTAAAGTCCATCAACATCATCCTGATTGAACAATGTGGAACTAAAGTTCCCCAATATTGCCACTTCATAGTTCTGGCACATTTTTGTGATTTCTTTACAGTTTTGCTCTGCTAACTCCCTCTCTTTCACTATTTGAAAGATCTATAGAATGTGCACAATGCATGCTTATCGCTCTTTGTTTCTCACCAACCAAATACTTCTGTCTTTGCCCCCTCAAGGACATTTTCTTTTCAACACTAATGTCCTCACTAATCAGTAGTTACCCCACCTTGCTTATTTAGGTCCTTTAAACACTATATATTCATAATATTGAGTGCCTAGCCCTCATCATTTTAAGTCATATTTTCACTTCAACTTTAATTGTCAGCTTCTATAAAATGCAGAATAATTACCGAAAAACAAACCTTGCCTTTTAACGATGCCAAGTTACAGCATGAACAAATCCTCATTCTCATTATTATTTAAATTATTCAGAAAGGGCCACTTATCGTTGAAATATGCCTGGAATCATGACTAATCTATTGACACTTACTGCAATTTCCATGTAATTTGCTCTGCTTATTTTCTCCATATGCCATATGTTTGTAATACTTTGTCAGCAATTTTCCATGCTTTGACTTGTATTTGCTGTTATTAATCATGTCTGTTCTGATCTTGCTGACTGACCCTCACTATGGCTGTTTACTCAAAATTGTCCAACATCAGTTTAAATGTTGACATATTTTACAAGTCAGATTATTCACCAATTCTATCTACTGTACATTAATATTTTAGCTCAGTGGTACTCGTACTTTGATCCAGAAACCTTTGAGTCTTGGTAGACTTGTTGCTGCATTTGCTGATGGTTTTGCACTCATGGTCTTTTCTGCACGTGTAATGTTGACTAAACTGGGATTCAATACAGTTGTTCTCCAGCAAGTGAGGGTCAGAAGAATGCTTTTAGGAAACAGGTTTATAACAGCTCCCTCTCTCAGCTGAAAGGTCACAATTAAAAGATGAACTATTCAATAAAGCTATTCGTCCTTTACTCCCTTTTCCTGTGGCGAGGTGCTTGCCCTTCACTTGGCAACTGTCCATTCTTGCATGTTTGAATTCAAGATCTCAGTTGATGAAAAAAATCACAAGCAGTGACTTAAATGCTTTCACCCAGTAAAAATAAATATTCATACAATATATGGATAGAAATTATTTAAAATCTGTACTTACACAAATCTAATATTTTAAAGATATTTCTCATTTTGTGTTTCCAAAAGGATCTTGTAGAATCTATGATTTTGGTCTCAGCTATGTAGTACATGGCCATGGAAAGAAATATGAATCAATTCATTGTCACATTTAGCTACATGACAAATTGACTACATTTCAAACAAAAAGGAGAGAAGATAAAATTCACGGAACTGGATGTAAGAATGAGCAAGATAGGGTAGATTAAGGATAGACTGTGTAAAAAGTTGGATACTTCAGAGCAATGACAAAGACAGCAATGAGGGATTGAAGACATATTTCAATTATGATCCAGGTATATTATAAAACTACCACATTTAAAAGTGACATAATTGTAATACAGATATTCTGTTTTCCAATTGATGGCTAATTATTAGCTTCAGATTCATATGTGTAATAACAATAATTACTTCAAAAAAATCTGATGGGAGTGCTGGTCGGATTAGTCTGCACAACACACCTCAGGGACATGAAAAGTGCAACTCTTGTGAAGACACGCTGTTTAAGGTAAAGTTAACACCACAGCACCACCTTCAGTATGGTGGAAAGTAGTGCAGTCTTCTATCAGAGGACATGCAGCATACACTTACATTTTACCATTAGAAGCGCAACAGTCCTCCCACCATTGTTGTTTTTGTTGCAAGAGTAAGCAGTTTTTGATGCAGAATTGTACACTGTATTATGATGAAAGAGATAATGGATTCATATATATTAAAGATTTAGCTAGCAGAACTGTCATAGTCGACATGGCCATTGTCAACTTCTTCTCTAAAGCATATCAGAAAATGGGCTTTTGGCTAACTACCCAGAAGAACTAAAGTCCTCAATCAATCAATTCTCACATCGCAACATCTAACACTGTCAATTAAGATCAATGGCTGGATTCTGGAAAGTGTGAAGTATTCTCCATATCTTGGAAGCCTTGCTTTCAAGGAAGACAGGCATACACTGAAATATTGAAATTCGTTGTTACTCCCAATGTGCCAGCTCAGGCTTCAGCTAAGGAAAAGTGGATATGAGGGTTTCAAACCTGTCAATAAGGCCATGGTTTACCAGGCAGCACTAATTATCCCTGCACTTTACATGCTTTGGGGATTTCGAAAACCTTCAAACTGCACCACAAAGTACTGTGGAAGTATCAACAAAGGTGCCTTTGCAACGTCATCTAAATACAGTGGCACAAAAGGCAATCCAAAAGCAGTGTCCTCACCAAAGCCTCTTGGCATGGCATCAACCCACTAACAACTTGTGAATAGCTTAGCTGTCCAGGACACATTGCTTGTATTTCTGACACCAGACTGTTGTAACAATTACTCAACTTGGAACTCAGTTGTAGCAGCAAATTCCAGGAGAACAATGGCAACATTATAGGGAAGTTCTGAAAGCATACCTGAAGAGGTTAAACATCGCTGCTCACAAGCAGACTTGTGACTGTTCATTCATGATCATACCAAAAACATGGACAGACTTTTAATTGGGAACATTCAGTATTGAAGGTGAGGGTTTGGAGAGATCACACAAAATTCCCAACAACTCATTTTCCCAACCTGTCAGAAGTCACACAACTCCAGGTTATAGTCCAACAGGTTTACTTGAAATCACAAGTTTTCAGAGAGCTGTTCCTTCATCAGGTGAATTGGAGGTGAGCGCACAGACACAGAATTTATAGGCGGAGAGATCATTCCGGGTAATTAAGAGAGTCAAAAGATAGTACAAATGGTGTGAGTGGAGTTCGACAGGCTGAATAAAAGTCTTTGCAGGTGATCAAGGCGTCAAACGGTGTGAGTAAAGTGTCAACAGCTGAATAGAAAGTGAAAGGATGACCTACGATCCGATTAATTCAGGCAGGGAGATAATTACAAAAAAATCAAAAATAAGATGCTGCTAGAGACAAACCAAATGGCTGCAATAACATGACAGGTACAAGAGTCAATGGCATGGTGGGTGGCACAGTGGTTAGTAGTGCTGCTTCATAGTGCCTTGGACCCAGGTTTGATTCTACCCTCAGGTGATTGCCTGTGTGGAGTTTGCACACTCTTCCCATGTGTGTCTGGGTTTTCTCCAGGTGCTCCAGTTTTGTCCCTAAGTCCAAAGATGTGCAGGTTAGGTGGATTGGCTATGCTAAATTGCCGATAGTATCCAGGGATCTGTAGGTTAGGTGGATTAGCTACAGGAAATGTAGGGTTACAAGAATAAGATAGGTCGGCTGTGTCTGGGGGAAGATGCTCTTTGGAGGGTGGGTGTGGACTTGATGGGTTGAATGGCCTGCTTCCACACTATAGGGATTCTGAAATAAGTTGTCGAATTGGATTGGAAGCAAGTCACCCTTTATTGAATGGAGGAGTAGGCTTGAAGGGCTGATTGGCCTACTCCTACCTCTCATATTAATGTAGGAGAGTCCTAAACTGGTGGCCATTGTTTAAAACTCAGGGTTACTCTTTTTTAGAACAGAAGTGACAGCAACTTTTTTCTCTTAGAGGATTGCGCAGTTTTGGAACTCACTGCTTTAGAAAGCAGTGAAGGCACTCCACTGAGCAGAAGTGGGTTTTCATGAGTAGATGTGAAGGAAATTTCAAACAGATCAGCCTTGATCTGAATAAATGATGGGGCCAAATTGCCTAGTTCTGCTTCTTATTCACATGTTCTGATGTTCAATACAGGCACAAGTAGAAACTAAAATAGGAGATGTGAGTTTCTTGACCCTTGATTCAGTTGACTGGTTTTAGTGTCTTTAGATAGTTGCTAATTTCAGTTCAGATAATTTAGTCGATTTGACATTGGTTTCCAGAATATGATCCCATCTGTGTCAGGTGATTGTTACAGCCATTCAGGTCCATGTTTCTTCCTTTTAAAAACTCTTTTAGTCCATGAAGGTCTTACTATGAAAATCAGATGAAAGAAGTTAAAAACTTGCTAGTCCATTTTTTGCCAAAATCATACCTGAAGAAAATGAACGTGCAGGGCTATAGCGATCAGGATGGGTTAACTAGATTGCTCCAGAGGGACATGGCATTTACTCGCTGGGGGAGTGCTGTAAATGAATCCATAGGTAAGATAGGTTTGTATTTAGTCTTGCAGAATTTCATGTTAGATTGAGGAAGAAATTGTTCTTACAGTGCAATAATGGTTCAAAACCAATTTCTTTTCAGGTAGCCCAGTTTTGCTGAACTGGGAGGGAAGAACCATAGGCAGTCAGCAGCAGAAGTGAAATAAATCCACAGTAAGATTAAAGCAACCTTCCAGTCTGCCCTTCCAAATTCTTTCACATTTGAGTATCCGTCCAACAGGAAACTTGGTCATAATATACTGATCATTCATCATTGTCGATGAATTGCATACAAGGAGGGTGTAATGTCTGACATTCTGTGAATAAGTATAATGTACTGTGGAGATGCCAGAGTTGGACTGAGGTAGACACTGTCAGAAGTCACAAGTCACATGACTCCTAGTTATTGTCCAACAGGTTTATTTAAAATCACAAGCTTTCAGAGCACTGCTCCTTTGTCAGGTGAAGTGCAGGGAAGCACACAGGCACAGAATATATATGCAGAGAGATAATGGTAAGATAATTCCAGGTAATTAAGATGTCAACAGATAAGTACAAGCAGTGTGAGTAAAGCATCAACAGCTGAATAACAAGTGAAGGGATGACCAATGAAACAATTAATTAATTAGAGAGATAATTACAAATAATCAAAAATAAGATGGTGCTAGAGCCAAACCAAATAGCTGGAATAACATGCATCGGTATCCGAGTCACATGATGAAGATCTAACCATAATAACAAGTTATCAAAAACTGTACAAACTAATTAAGGTACAGCAATAATTGCTATCATTAATTAGTTACCTTAATTCATTAATTACCTTACATTAGTGAATTAATTACCTTCATTAGCTTGCGACTCTGATACCTACTCATGTTATTTCCAGCCATTTGGTTTGGCTCTAGCACCATCTTATTTTTTTAATAAAAACCAAAGGAACTGCAGACACCGTAAATCAGGAACGAAACCAGAAGTTGTTAGAAGAGCTCAGACAAGGAAGGGTCATCGGACCCGAAAGGTTAATTCTGATTTTTCTTCACAGATGCTGCCAAACCTGCTGAGCTCTTCCAGCAATTTCTGTTTTTGTACCATCTTATTTTTGATTATTTGTAATTATCTCCCTGCCTTAGTTAATTGGATACAGGCCATCCCGCAATTATTATTAAGCTGTTGACACTTTACTCACATTTTTTGACACTCTTGATCACCTGCAAAAACTTGCTATTCAACCTGTCGACACTCTACTATTTGAAGAAATAAAGTTGCAGGGTGGTGGGTAGGGTGTTATGTGCTGATCAGCAGTGGACATTACTTCTGCTTCTCCTGGAAATACTAAATTGAAAGTACAAATACATTATTTCCTTTTTTGTCATTGTTAGGAACCTGGGAAACTAAACAGGGATGAATTCCGTGCAGAGTCGTATAAGACAACAACTTCTGTTTGTTTAGCACCTTAATGTTAAAACCATTCAAAAGCAAAACAGACTAAAGAGATTAAAACCTCAAATTGATAAACTTTAATAAAATGAAGCTAGTGTGGATATTGAAAATCTGAAGTAAAGACAGCCAAAGAAACTCAGCAGCCCGGACAGCATCTATGTAGAGAGAAACAAATGAAAGTTTTGAGTCAAGGAGGACTTCTCCAAAACTGAAGCGGCTGCAATTTCTTTTATGCTGAGGAGCGAGTGGAACAGGTGGCAAGGGCGCCCACAACAACAGACATGGTGATAACAAAATGATAGAGATGTAAAACAGGGGAATCTGCTGAAAGCAAAGTCGACAAAACACAAACAAGACCTGGCCTGAGTGGGTGCGCGTAATAAAAAAATGGAGGTCAGTCCGAGAGGCTGTAACGTGCCTCAGCGAAAAAAAAAATTAGGTGTTGCTTGCGTTGAGCTTCATTGGAACACAGTAATAGTCCCAGGATGAAAATATTAGCATGTTACAAAGAGGAATGAGAGTGCATGAAGCGATTTGAAGGGTTCCGGCCCGAAACATCAACTTTCCTGCTCCTCAGATGCTGCTTGACCTGCTGTATTCCTCCAGCTCCACACGATTATCTGTGATTCCTGTATCTGCAGTTCTTGCTATCTCCCAGTGTTAAAGTTGAGGTTGGCCAAAGGGGTGATTGAGGCAAAAGTTTTGTATGAACTTAAATTTGGAGATCTGGGAAATGGGAAGCCGAACAATGTGTTGGCATTGTTGAGCTTGAAAGAATTAGCAAACGACTCGGATTTAAGATCTTGAACTGTTTAATTAAAGCAGCCAGCCCAAGGTTCAGGCGGGAATGAGAGGCACTGGGTAATTGAATTGGAGAAGCAGCATGTAAATGTCTGCCCTAGTGTGGAATCCGTACAGATGAATGGAAATTAAACTGAAATATCAAACGCCGTTTCTTCCCCGCCCTACCGGCGCGGTCTGCTTCAAGTCTTTCCAACATTTTTACCTCAAGTCTGCCAGATATCTCCTGTTTTTTAACCTTTTTTAAAAAAGAAACTGAATTCCATCACATAAGTAGATCATCCACACAAAATAAGAGGAGGCTGGTTACTGTTAGTTGGTATCCCATTAAAATGGCTGCGCGCCTGCGAAAAGCGCCGCATCCAGACAACTCAGGGAAAACTCTCAGTCCGCCGTCCCTTTTGATTCTACCAGCAATGGGACGGAACGGGGGGGAGCAATCTTATATAACTCAATCGTAATCGTCTTAATCTATAGTAAGGTGATGGAAAATGTTCTAATTATGATGTACAAAATAATATGAAATGAAATCCAAGATCTTAAATGTTGAAATGTTGCTCGTCTAAATTATAAAGTAATGAGATGATATGTTTCCTCCCCCCCGCACTTTCCAGGTTGTTGTTTAGTTTGTCTCTGTGACCTCTGTACAACCACGTGCTCCTCCCCTTCCCTCCTGGTAACATGGCGGCGCTGTTAAGGTCGGTCCGTCTTGTCAAGCGGTTGCCGGTGGCCTGCAGCCTCGGCCTCGGTAGATGCACGCAGCTCGGGAATGGCGTCGTTGCTCTCGGTCCCTGCGGCGGTTGGTCCAGGTGAGTGAGTAAAGGGTTTGGCAGAGAGATGCTCAGGTTGCGGCTGATCCGGCAGGAGGGAGCCTTTGAATTCAGTCACAGCCATCGCACTGCCACTTTCTTTTACTTTTTCACAATTGGATTTTTCTTTAGCGAAAAGAGGAGTGGAAGAATGTTCACTTTGCTTTTATTTTGAAAAAAGAAAACAGTGAAGAATCTGGTCGCTTCTGCACGTGACAGCCTTCTTGACCTTGAGGTCCATGTGCTGAGTGAGTGTAGAGTGGGGCAGGAACTGTAAACATTCAAAATTAATATCTTTCATATTCCATTGGGCTCAGGCCTTTAAGGTAGGTTTTCTGCTGACTTCATTTTTCCCTTCTTTTGTGCGTGCCCCAGCACTTTAGAAATCTGTCATCTTCCAACTTTCCCGCCGCCTCTCCATAGTTGTCTTCTTCCTGGATTAGGCCATCACTCATGGTATTGCCCAATGAGCCCTTTTAGGTTTTTGTCATTGTCCAACACTAGCTCTACATGTACCATTCTGTTCTTGGCTTTCCCACCCAGTGTGTCATCAGCCTCTTTCCCATCTGCTCCTCTATGCTGTCGTTTGTTTGCTCTTTCCCTATCCTTTGCCTTTTCTCCAACTGGGCCTCCTCACCCCCAACTAGGTCAGATGATTTGCTTACATGTGAAGAAGTCTCCATTTTTGATTAACGTTGGGTTGGTCATGTTCTGAGAGTTGTATCCAAGCGTGAGCAAATCTTAAAGCTGGCACCACAAGGATTTAAGTGGATCTGACCAAATTTTCATTCACTTATGTATGTGGAAATCTTGGGTGCCAATTTCAATCTGGGTTAAGTCCTTATGGGTCATGTTGTGAAAGAACTAAAAACCTTTTGCAAAAAGTTCAAACGCAGGTTGTGTTTATGGCCTGTTGTATATATTTTGGTGCAGTTTCTGTTCATTCTTCAAAACATTATCCTTAATGGAAGGACTGAGCTAACAGATGGATTTGTAATAAAAAGAAAAGAGTTGGAAGGAGAATTGGCTTCGGAGAAGACGCGCTGCTTTCTTAAAGTCTGTTATCTGGATGAGCACCTGGACTAAGTAGCTCAGTAAACCTTGTCTGTGTCCTTAATGTGAAATAATCTGATACAGTTCAAGCTGTATTGTGATGTGACGTTCTCATCTTTGGGTCAAATGTTTGCGTTGAAAATTCAATTTAGAATTATGTGTAGGTCTGAAGTGAAAAATACCATGAATGATCAACCAGAAAGAGCTAAAAGGTACTGCAGATGCTGGAGAATCCGAGATAACAAGCATGGGGCTGGATGAACACAGCAGGTCAAGCAGCATCATAGGAGCAGGAAAACTTGACGTTTCGGGCCTAAACCCTTCATCAGAAATGGGGGAGGGGAAGAGGGTTCTGAAATAAATAGGGAGAGAGGGGGAGGCGGATAGAGGATGGATAGAGGAGAGGAGGTAGACCAGTCAAAGAGGCGGGGATGGAGCCAGTAAAGGTGAGTGCAGGTAGGGGGGTAGGGAGGAGATAGGTCAGTCCAGGGAGGACGGACAGGTCAAGGGGGCAGGATGATGTTAGTAGATAGGAGATGGGGGTGTGGCTTGGGGTGAGAGGAAAAACCGGTTAGGGAGGTGGAGATGAGCTGGGCTGGTTTTGGGATGCGGTTGGGGGAGGGGAGATTTTGAAGCTTGTGAAATCCACATTGATGCCATTGGGCTGCAGGGTTCCCAGGCTGAATATGATTTGCTGTTCCTGCAGCCTTCGGGTGGCATCACTGTGGCATTGTAGGAGGCCAAGGATGGACATGTCATCTGAGGAATGGGAGGGGGAGTTGAAATGGTTCGCTACTGGGAGGTGCAGTTGTTTGTTGCGAACTGAGCGCAGGTGTTCTGCAAAGCGGTCCCCAAGCCTCCGCTTGGTTTCCCCGATGTAGAGGAAGCCACAACGGGTACAGCGGATGCAGTATACCACATTGGCAGATGTGCAGGTGAACCTCTGCCTGATGTGGAATGTCTTCTTGGGGCCTGGGATTGGGGTGAGGGAGGAGGTGTGGGGGCAGGTGTAGCACTTCCTGCGGTTACAAGGAAAAGTGCCGGGTGTGGTGGGGCTGGAGGGGAGTGTGGCGCGGACAAGGGAGTCGCGGAGGGAGTGGTCCCTCCGGAAGGCAGATAAGGGTGGGGAGGGAAAGATGTCTTTGGTGGTGGGGTCTGACTGTAGATGGCGGAAGTGTCGGAGGATGATGCGTTGGATCCGGAGGTTGGTGGGGTGGTATGTGAGGACGAGGGGGATTCTTTTTTGATTATTGTTGCGGGGACGGGGCGTGAGGGATGTGTTCCGGGAAATGCGGGAGACACGGTCGAGGGCGTTCTCGACCACTGTAGGGGGGAAGTTGCGGTCCTTGAAGAATGAGGACATTTGAGATGTGCGGGATTGGAAAGTCTCATCCTGGGAACAGATGCGGCGGAGGCGAAGGAATTGGGAATAGGGGATGGCATTTTTGCAGGAGGGTGGGTGGGAGGAGGTGTATTCCAGGTAGCTGTGGGAGTCAGTGGGCTTGAAATGGACATCTGTCTCTAGGTGGTTGCCCGAGATGGAGACAGAGAGGTCCAGGAAGGAGAGAGAAGTGTTAGAGATGGTCCAGGTGAACTTCAGGTTGGGGTGGAAAGTGTTGGTGAATTGGATGAACTGTTCGAGCTCCTCGTGGGAGCACGAGGCGGCGCCGATGCAGTCATCAATGTAACGGAGGAAGAGGTGGGGTTTAGGGCCAGTGTAGGTACGGAAGAGGGATTGTTCCACATAACCTACAAAGAGGCAGGCATAGCTTGGACCCATGCGGGTACCCATGGCCACACCCTTTGTTTGTAGGAAGTGGGAGGAATTGAAAGAAAAGTTGTTGAGGGTGAGGACGAGTTCGGCTAGGCGGATGAGGGTTTCGGTGGAGGGGGATTGGTCCGTTCTGCGGGACAGGAAGAAGCGGAGGGCCTTTAGGCCATCGGCATGGGGAATACAGGTATATAGGGACTGGACGTCCATAGTAAAAATGAGGTGTTGGGGACCTGGGAATTGGAAGTTCTGGAGGAGGTGGAGGGCGTGGGTGGTGTCACGGACGTAGGTAGGGAGTTCCTGGACCAAGGGGGTGAAAATGGAGTCTAGGTAGGTGGAGATGAGTTCGGTGGGGCAGGAGCAGGCGGAGACAATGGGTCGACCAGGGCATTCAGGTTTGTGGATTTTGGGGAGGAGATAGAAGCAGGCGGTGCGGGGTTGGGGAACGATGAGGTTGGAGGCAGTGGGTGGGAGGTCACCTGAGGTGATGAGGTTGTGGATGGTTTGGGAGATGATGGTTTGGTGCTCGGGGGTGGGGTCATGATCCAGGGGGCGGTAGGAGGAGGTGTCAGAGAGTTGGCGCCTGGCCTCAGCAATGTAGAGGTCAGTGCGCCATACTACGACTGCCCCTCCCTTGTCCGCGGGTTTTATGGTGAGGTTGGGATTGGAGCGGAGGGAGTGGAGGGCTGCACGTTCTGCGGGGGAGAGGTTGGAGTGTTTGAGGGGTGGAGAGGTTGAGACGATTGATGTCTCGACGGCAGTTGGAGATGAAGAGGTCGAGGGAGGGTAGGAGGTCTTGGGGTGGTGTCCAGGAGGAGGGCTTGTGTTGGAGGCGGGAGAAGGGGTCAGTAGAGGGAGGGTTAGATTCCCGGTTGGAGAAGTAAGCGTGGAGGCGGAGGCGGCGGAAAAACTGCTCAATATCCAAGCGTGAGCGGTATTCGTTGATATGTGGGTGGAGGGGGACAAAGGTGAGCCCTTTACTGAGGACTGACCTGTCTGTTGGAGCTGAGATTCCTCCAATTATTGTTAGATAATCCTGCAATTAGGTGGGTGATCCTAGCTCTTCATATATCCATGTTTTATCCATCATTAATCTTTACTTTACCCACATCTGTAACAGTTGAACTTCACTCCATTCATTGTACTGTTCAGTCTCCAGAGATCAGAACACTGAAGTGCTGCTGCAAGCACTATTAACTGTGGTGTCAAATCGATTATCTCACCTTTTGAACCAAGTTGAATGCAAAGGATTATGGAAAGTGCTACTTTGTTTCAGGCAGGCCTCTGATATATGAAGTCACTTGTATGATTTTAACTAGTTGAGCTTTCCTATATTTCTTACCCTTAGACTTCCATCCCTCTCTCTTAATCTTCTCAGCACTCTAAAATAAATCATGAGCCAACCCTTCATCTTTCAGTCCTCTTGTAGTGACATGCAGAGGGAATGTAATTCTACTTGTTGCTGGATAGTGTTAAGTTTTGAATTTGAAATTCTACAGGAATACCCCTGTTGTTGGTTGAGTGACATATAAATATTATGTTAGGTATTGTAAAGATGAAATAAATGCTTTTTAAAGGAAGAGATAACAAGGTGTAGAGCTGGATGAACACAGCAGGCCAAGCAGCACCATAGGAGCAGGAAAGCTTGACTTTTCGGGCCTCGACCCTTCTTCAGAAATTCTGAAGAATGGTCTAGGCCTGAAATGTCAAGCTTTCCTGCTGCTATGATGCTGCTTGGCCTGCTGTATTCATCCAGCTCTACACCTTGTTAACTAAAGAAATGGCTCTATTTTCAGATTGAGGTCAGTTGGAACAGTAAAACAGCAAGACGTCTGATGTGTAGTGCTGGAATTTCCATTTTAATTCTATTGGTTTTAATGCACAGCATTTGCTTAGCTTCTTTATGTAGTTGAGCTGCCATGTGTGTTGGACTTCTGTGCCATGAGTGAAAACTGTTCTCCCATAAGACTTATAAGTCACAAATTCTGCATCAACTTTATTGCCATTGAAGAAAAGATGTGGAAGGATCTCTTTCACTCCTTTGCTAAATATTCCTTTAACGCTAGGCTTACATTGACTTCCTCTATTGGCTTTTGTTGAAATACAGTGCAGTGAGTGCCAGTGGCTTTCATGTGTTTGTGATCAAATGATTTTTGTTTGAGCTTACATACCTTCAGCTAGCTTTTGAACAATAGGAAGCACTACGACTGTGCCTCAATCTGGCCTTGCCCAATATTGATGTACATCCTCAGTAGCCGTCAATGGATGGCAAACAGAAATCCCAACATAGCAGAAGCATACTGAAGTTAGCTTGGGTGCTCATTGTTGATCTGTGATTGGCTCACTTGTTTCCAGTGAGGGATCAAAGGTGAGTCTCTTGAGTCCATGGTTTCATAATTCATTTGGAATTGCCACCATACACTAAAGTAATGATCATATGATTTTAAACTCCTCAATTTAAGCTAACTTTCAGAAGTTCATACTGTTGCTTGATTGTTTATCTCCTCCATTGCTTGTGTGCCCTTAATTTAATGTTCTAACTTACCAGTGAGTTAAGAGAATCTCTGACAAGAACATGTTTATCAATACTAAAGGTGACTTTTGTAAGAGAGTGCAACTATTTCAATTAATTTATTATTTTTAGGTTTTGCAGATATCTGAACAGCAATGTGCGCTTGTGTGCTGTTGCCACAGAGCAGAAGGCACCTTCTAAAGATGAAGGGATCACAGCAGTTCGGGCCAAACAATCTATGCAGTTTGACTGGGCCTTGAATAAGTTGGACTCATCTGTACGGAGAACGGGTCGCATCACAAAAACCTTGTTGTTGAAGATTTTTCATGATATTTGTCGAACAGGTTTGTTACTTGTTATATTTGGAACACTTTTAAAAATTGGTTCCTGATTTATCAAAGTTTACATTATGTCGGCATTATGTTTGCACAATGCTTTCCTTCCCATTTTCATTACTCAAATATGAACTTTGAACTAATTTTGAGAAAATGCGTAAAATCTTTTGCTTCTCGTCTCTGAATATTTTAAGATTTACCTGGTAACCCCCAATTGCTGTTTAATATAGTTTTCTCTGCGTATTTTGTTTTTTGTTTGAGTTTGAGTTTGAGCTGTAACCTATATATTTGGATCAGTCCCATGTGTGCTGTGAATAGTTTCAAAAGCTGATTGTATTTAATCCATTGAATGTTTATTGTTGGTTTGAATTGAATGCCTTGGAGTAACCAAATAACTGGGATTTTTGGTTCATTAAGTGGAAAACTGAGTGTGATTCCAATAAATTATGTTCTCCTTGTATGTTCATGGCAGGTAAGCGTTTATGGCATGGCTTGAACCTATTGCTCATCCTCTAGTCACTCTTCAGAAGGTGGTAGTGAGCTGTGTTTTGAACTGCTGCTGTCCTAGTAGTGTAGGTACATTCACAAGATGCTGATAGGTAAGAAGTTTCAGGATTTTGACCATAACAGTGAAGCATCAGTGGTAAAGTTCCAAGTTGGGATGGTGTATGGTTTGGAAAGGAACTGCTGACGTTGGCGTTCCCGTGCAAATGTCTGTCCTTTCAGTTAGTTTTACAGCATGGAAAGAGGCCCATTGGCCCATTGCGTCCAATCCTTTCTTCAGGCACCTGCTTACACATCCCATTTTTCAACACATGACCCATAGCCTTGTATGATGTGACACTTCAAGTGATCATCTAAATACTAGTTAAATCTTGTGACTTCTGCCTCGGTCTCCCCTCAGTATTCTCAGCTTTAAGGAAAACAACCCCTGGCCTAACTACTCTCTGTTCATAGCTTAAACACTCCAATCCAGACAACATCCTGGTAAATCTCTGCATTCTGTCTAGTGCAATCACATCTTTCCTTTAGTATGGCAGCAGTTGTAAGTTTGGTCGGTACGCTCAAAGTAGCCTTGATGAATTGCTGCAATGCACATTGTGAGTGTGGTACACAATACTGCCACTGCAATAGTGATGGAAGGTGAATGTTTAAAGTGGTGAATGGGGTGCTAATTAATCTGGCTGCTTTGACTTGCATGGTGTTGAGCTTATCAAGAGATGCTGGAGCTGCAATCCATAAGCATTCCTCCATGATTTTGACTTTTGTATTGTAAGTTATGGATAGTCTTTGGGAGTTAGCTGAGTTACTTGCTGCAGCTTACCCAGCCTTTAACCCGTTATTGTAGCTGCTGTATTTATTTGGATGATTTCTGATTATTATGTCAATTTAAATAAAAAACTGTTAAATCTTCTGTTGGAGATGATCATTGAGGTATGAACATCGCTTGCTATTTATCTGCCCGAAGTGATTGTTATCCAGGTCTTGCTGCATGGAGTTACCAATGCTACTGAATATTGTTTAATCACCAGCAAACATCCCTTCATTTGACCTATAAGAGTGGAATATCAGCAGTGCAGACACTGAAGGTGTTAGGTGTAGGGATAGTGGTAGTGTGAGCTTTTGTGGTGCAGTGGTAGTGCCCCTACCTCTGAGCGATTAAACATGTACCCTGTAGAACTTAGGGCTGTAGTGGTGCAGTGGTTGTGTCCCAACCTTTGAGCTGGGAAGCTTGGGTTCAAATCCCACCAGAGATGTGTAACAACACATCTGAACAGGTTGATTTACAAAATATTTACCATGAAGAACTTCTGCATCAATACTCGCAGCTGAGATGATTGATCTCCAACTACCTGAACTTCCTTTGTGCAAGGAATTCCAATGAGTGGAGAATTTTATCTTTAATTCCCATCAGCTTCAATTTTGCTAAGTTTCCTTAATGTCATCCCAGTCATTGCTCCTGCAGCATGGAAACAGACCTTTCAGTCCAATTTGTCCATATTTTTGAATGGAATGCGAAGACTTAAGATACATTTTTAAATTTGCAGTAAAAATACTGAAACCACATGGAGTAAAACATTTTGAAGCTAAACTAGTCCCATTTGCCTGTGTTTGGCACGTATCCTCTGAACCTTTGATAACAAGGTGTGGGGGCTGGATGAACACAGCAGGCCAAGCAGCATCATAGGAGCAGGAAAGCTTGACGTTTCGGGCCTAGACCCTTCATCAGAAATCCTCTGAACCTTTCCTGTTCAGTGTTCTAATTGTACCTGCCCCTACCACTTTCTCTGGCAGTTCATTCCACATGTGCACCACCCTCTGTGAAAAAGCTGCCCCTTAAGTCCCTTTTAAATCTTTCCCCTCTCACCTTAAACCTATGCCCTCTAGTTTTGGATTCCCCATCACGAGCAATCATTCATTAGGTTGTAGGGCAGAAATCCAATTAAAGTAGGGGTTCCTTGAATACCATAATATTTGGAGGAATATTTTGAAAGAACCATTTTAAAGAAATTCTGGTTGCTTGTTTGTTAGATAGCTACTCTTTGAGAATAGATCCACTGGATCTTTTACATCTACCTGAGATGGTGAATGAGGCCTCATTTTAATGTCTCACCTGACAGTGCAGCAAACCCTCATTTTGCACCCACTTATCACCTTAGATTATGCTGGAATCTCTAGGTTGGGTCTTGAACTCACCACTACCTGAGAACCATGGTTGACACCATATTTATAAATGGAATACGAAGACTTAAAATACATTTTTAAATTTTCAGTAAAAATACTGAACCCACATGAAATAAAACATTTTTAAAGAGTGTAAACTGTTATCTGATGTTTCTTCAAAGTGCTAAGCTATTGGTTTCCATGTGAAAGTTGATGGCAATGTAAGTTTGCAACGTAAGAAGAATTAACACATTTGTGGTTGTGTCGTAGGGTGGATAATACTTTAAATAACAGATGGCATATTGAAATCCATCTGATCATGACTGAGTAATTTCTGTTCTTAAAGGCTCCAATTTTAGTTTCTCCTAAAAGTAAAATTTTGGCTCAATTCAAATATTGTTATTTTTAAGGAACCTTTTCAGATATGTTATGACACACTTCTGGAGCAGGTAGACTTGAATCCTAGCCTTCTGGCTCAGAGGTACGGGCATTACCACTTCATTTCAAGAGACCCAAGTCAAATGTAATGTCCAGGGATGTGCAGGCTATGGGTATAGGGTGGGTGGTATGCCCTTGGGAGGGTTGTTGTCGACTTGATGGGCCGACTGGTGTCTATCTTCACTGCAGGGATTCTGTGATTTGATGGTGATATTACAGCTTTTGGAAAAATGGGAATGATGAGCCAACTTTATTATTCAATCTTGAGGCTTCACATAAAAAGATAAATTGAACTTACATAGTACAATCCTACCACTTTACCATTCCTGTCAAGCCAGGAAGTCAGCCCCAGTTCACTGAAGAGTGCAGGAGGACATGCTAGGAGCAGCACCAAGCATACCTAAAAATCAGGTGGCAGCCTGATGAAGTTACAGCTCAAGACTACCTGCATACCAAATGGCATAAGCAACAAGTAATAAAGCTAAGCAGTTCCACAACCAACGGATCAGATCTAAGCTCTGTAACCCTGCCGCATTCAGTAGTGAATAGCATTGGACAATTAAATTCAGTGGAGGAGGCAGATCAATTAATAGGGAATGAGAAGACTGCAAGCAGTGGATGTGAGTTGGCCATTTGGATCTTTTGAGTCTGCTTTGTCGTTCAACGTGCTAATTGCTGATCTTCCAGGTTAACTCCATCTTCTTCCACAGCATTGTATTTCTCAGAGATGGGTTCCAGAAATTAGATTTTTCCACGTTCTGGGTTTTACCAAGTGGTAAAAGACATGCACTATTAATTTATTATCGAGTTTAACATGTTGAGATGGTTCCATTTAGCAGTAGAGAGAAAGTGGGTGGCCAGTCTCTGAACTCTGCCAGTGTTGACTCCTGTTAACAAGGAAATAGGTAGATTTTCAGCCATGCCATCCTGTGCTGAATTTCCTTTTTAGACTCCGCTCACTCCAACAATTTTCTTTGAAGAGGCTGAATCTGGGAGCAGCTAATTGGATATTGAGCCTTTATTGCCTTGTTCCATAAAATTGTGCTTAAGTGCTTCTGTATGCAATATCGTAGTTGACAATTTATTTATGGTACGTGTAAAGTAATGCTTTTTGTTTCATTTTTACTTTGCCTTGCTTGGTGTTGCTGAATGTATGTCAGTGACAGCGCTCTCACTTTGAAAGTCACTCCATGTTGTACAGTAAGTTCAGAACCCCAATCGTGGCTGTCTTAAAAACCAGAATTTCCCACAAACCAGATGCATTTCTTTCAGCCCTCCAGACTGCGGTGAATAGAGAAAAATGGATTTTTTTGAAGTACAATGTAAGCAAAACGTTTGCTTGTATAAATGTCATCCTTGTAATGATTGAAACAACTGAACAGTATTTTTACTGCCATCAATCCGAAGCCTGAAAATTAAACACAAGGAACTCTCTTCACTGAGACTACTTCAATGATTTTACACAGAGATTGCGAACATCTGAAACAAAAGACGGAATGGCCTCAGGCCAATTCAGAAACCTGAAAGTAAAATGCTTATCTTTACAACCTGTCGGCTCTCATCTGATCCAGCAGATAATCCAAATTATGGGTGAATCTGATATGCACCATGTTCTGTCCAAGGGTGGGGGATTTTGGACGTGAGAACAGTATTTGTCTTTTCATTGACAATTTGAAGCTAGAGCTTGGAGAAGGAAGGTACAGAAAAGCAAGGGGAAAAAGTTGATGGGTGGATGGCCTTGTGGGTCGAATTTCTGTTTGTCATTGTGTTGCAGGTATATGATGTGCTTTTTTTAGATTAGCATGAGTTTAGCTGCATGATTTTTGTTGGATTTGGTAGCTGTGTTCTTCAGTAAAGCTGTTGTATCCGAGAAAAGCTTGGAGATGCTCATTAAATTTGAGCACTGGCTTCAAGGCTGTGCAAGTTACTTTGTTTTTAAAAGAAAGTAAGGAATGGTACATACCAAGTGCAGTAAACTTTGAGGTATATTGGACATCAAATTGGGATGGTGGGGAAGGAGAAATTTCTTGTTATTTCTACGTCTGTTGAAAGTTGGTGGAGTCAAAGGTGATGTTTAGTCACTAACACCGTTGTGATGGTGCTGTATATTCACTATGATGGTGGAAGGCAAACTAGATGGTATGGAGACCTGTGACCAGCGGTGTCCTGGAAGAATCAGTGCTGGGTCCATTTTTTTTTTTATTATTTATATAAATGATTTAGATGTGAATATAGGAGGAATGGTTAGTAAGTTTTGTAGATGACTCCAAAATTGATGGTATAGTGGACAATGAAGAAGTTTATCTCCGAATACAATGGAACCTTGATCGGATGAGCCAGTAGTGATCGATGGAGTTTAATTTGGATAAATGTGAGATGTTGCATTTTGGTAAGGCAAATCAGGGCAGGACTTATACAGTCAATAGTAGGACCCTGAGGAGTGTGGCTGAACAGAGACCTTGAGGTGTGGGTTCATAGTTTGTTTAAAGTAGGGTTGCAGGTAGACGGGGTAGTGAAGAAAGTGAATGGTAAGCTTGCCTTTATTGGTCAATGCATTGAGTATAGAAGTTGGGATGTGATGTTGTGGCTGGACAGGACATTGGTTAGGCCACTATCGGAATACTGCGCTCAATTTTGGTCTTCCTGCTATGGGAAAGATGTTGTTCAACTTGAAAGGATTCAGAAAAGATCGGCAAGGATGTTGCTGGGATTGGAGGGTTTGAGCCATAGGGAGAAGCTGAATAGGTTGGGGCTATTTTGCTGGGAGCATCAGAGGCTCAGGGGTGACGTTATAGAGGTTAATAAAACCATGAGGGGCATGGATAGGGTGAATAGCCAATGTCTTTTCCCCAGGCTGGGGGAGTTCAAAATGAGGGCAGAGGTTTAAGGTGAGAGGGGAAAGACTTGAAAGGGTCCTAAGAGGCATCTTTTTCATGCAGAGGGTGGTACCTGTGTGGAATGAGCTGCCGGAGGAAGTGCTGGAGTCTGGTACATTTACAACTTTTAAAAGCGTCTGGTTGGGCACATGAATTAGAACAATTTGGAGGGATATGAGGTAAATGCTGGCAAGAAGGACTAGATTAGTTTGAGATATTTGATTGGCGTGGATGAGTTGGATCAAAAGATCTGTTTCTGTGCTATACAACTCTGATTCTATGTATTCACCAATATGGTGGAAGGCAAACTAGATAGATCTTAGAAATTGCTGAATGAGATGAGGCTGTTTTCCTTTGAAACCAACCACCTATAGTTTAAGATTTTTCCAAAGTTGCGAAAAATAAGATAAGTTAGTCAGGAGCTGGTAAATCATTTATGCCAAATTTGAGTTTGATAAACTTTAAACTTCTAGAGGAACACAAGACTGAGGAAGGTTTTAAAAAAAACCTGTTAATGTAATTGACTAAGGAGATTAAACAGTGATTCTTAATTTCAACGCTGGGACTTTAGGAAGAGGAAGAATAAATGGCATTTGTGTTTAGATCAGAGAAGAAACAATTAAGGGAAATACAAATAAATCAGATACAAAATTAGTTACGAACATTTTTCCATGTAAAAATTTTAATCAATGTTAAAATGAGCGCTGACCTTTTAGTTCAGATTAGGTCTCTTTCCAGAGTTGATGTTTCCTCCGTCACTTTGGAGCATAAATAAACAGGTGGGCAAATATCTCCTCAGCCTGTCCAATAATATTGTTAATTGGCTGCAGGAAAGTGAGAAATTGTACCAAGAGATTAGTTCTACATGTTTTAATAAAATTAATCAGACTCGTGTTCAGAGGTGTAAGAGAAGAGTTCTCAATCATTGCTGGAAAGTCACATTTCATAAAAAGCCATTTAGAGGATGTAAGTTTGTTAGCTAGGCCAACACTTATTGCTGATCCTAATTGTCCTTGAGAAGATGGCATTGATCAGGAGAATTGTAGGATTTTGGTTCAGTAACAGTGAAGGAATGGCTAAGTGTTTCTAAGTCTGGATTGTGAATGGCTAGGAGGGGTACTTTCAGGAGGTGGTGGTCCCATGTATCTGCTGCCCTTGTCCTTCTAGGTGGAAGTGGTCACAGGTTTGGCAGGTGATGGCTCAAGAGTTTTGGTGAATTTCTGTAGTGCATCTTTTTAATGGTACGTACTGCTGTTGCTGTGCCACAGTGGTGGCGGTGATGGGAAATGAATGATTGTGAGTGTCATGCAATTCAAATGGAATGCTCTGTCCAGGATAGTGTCAATATCTTGAGTGGTGTTGGAACTGTATTCATCCAGGCAAGTGGAGAGAATTCCGCCAGACTCCTGACTTGTGCCTTGTAGATGGTAGAAATGCTTTGAGGAGTCGGAAGACGAGTCACTTGCTGCAGAAGTTCTAGCCTTTGATCTACTTGTTTAGCCACAGTATTTACATGGATTGTCCATGCCCCATAGCTTTTGCAGTATCCAGTGCCTTCACAGAGCAATCTAACATGGCCAGTCCACTTAGCCTGCACATCGTTGGACTGTGGAAGGAAACTGGAGGACCCTGAGGAAACGCACGCATACACGGGGAGAACTTGCAAATTCCACACAGACAGTCATCCAAGGCTGGAATTGAACCTGGGTTCTTAGTGTCATTGTGCCAGTGTGCTGCCCCGTCACAGACTATAAGTACATTGCCATCCAAGAATAATTTGTTTGTAAGATTGAGAAGTCTGGGAGGTTTAACAAACTTCAGCTCAACTGTTCAATGATTTCTATCATCTCAACGTTAAGTTGCTTTCAACAATTGACGCTTTCTTGGTGTCTTTCATATTTTAGTTGCCGTTTGGTAAGAAACCAACATTGGTTGTAAACTTTTAATTTTTCCAATTTTTCCATTGTCTGCGATAAAGTTTCAAGTAAAGATTCTATCTTCCTTTCTTGGCCATCTTTGTGGCTGCAAACTAAGTGTGCCCATTTGTTTCTTTTTACAGTTTATCTTGCAACTAGGTTATTTTGCACTTGGGATCAACGTTGCGGTTTTAAGTTTCATGTCTGCAATCAGAATTGAACACAGATTCAAGGTTTTTCCATGTCCCACCATCACTGCAAATAGAGGGAATTTGATCAGTAGTAAGTTAAGTTACTAAGCTGTGTGTATTTTTTTGTTCCAAACCAGGCTTTCCTAGTGGCAATCAAGCCTTGCTTCTGCTCCGTAGCTGTGGTTCTCTGCTTCCAGAGATGCAACTGTCAGAAAGAACAGATTTGGCTCACAGAATCTGGGACAAACTGCAAGAGCTAGGTACGGATATGAGGGGAGTTTATTTTCTCTGCAAAAATGAATCTGAAGGCTCTAAAGTATAAACTGAAGTTTCTGCAAATGCCTTTGATCAATGAGAAATTTCCAAAGTTTGCTTACGTACGGCTGACAGCCTACAAATGAAGGTAGTCTAAAAATACGTGATTTACAGGAGGATATTGGTTATAACAGGCTCTACTAAACCTTGAGGCAGTGTCAGGAAGGCCAGAATTTGTTTATCCTAACCATCTTGATTTTGAACAGAGTGACCACTGTTCAGTCATTTGAGGAAACAGTTAAGAATCCTACACTAGAATGAATTTCATGTCACATGTAGAACAGACCAGGTGAGGATGGCAGATTTCCTTCCCTAAAGGACATTTGTAAACTGTTTAATTTTTTTGACATCAGAAGGTTTCATAGTTAGTATTACTTAGCTTTTAATTCCACTTTTGGTTTAATTCCAAGTGGTTAGCATAGACTAGCTTTTAATTCCAAATTTATTAATTAAATTCAAATTCCACCAGCAGCTGTGGGGAATATGAACTTGTGTTACTAGCACATTAGCCTGGGCCTCTGATTTACAAGTCCAGTGGCATTGTCTCTATTTCACTGTTATCCCAGAAATTCAGGTATATCATGGTGCTAAAAGTCCTAGCAGTTAAGCATAGGAACGTCATGCTTTGAAGATGGATTTCAGTGCTGAATCTGAGGTACTAGTACAGTGCAGTTTTTTGGAGTAGTCTGGAATTGGTCAGCAACATCCAGATTTCCATCTTGCACTGCATCTATATTATTTAGCCAATTATAAATATGAGTGCTGTCAGCTTCACCGTTATTCTTCATACAAAATCCAGTCTTTTTTTAAGATTTTAGACACAGCACTTCTCTTTTGTGAATTTTCTTAGTGTTTGGCCAGTGAAAAATCAGTCTTCCAGATTTATTCTGCTTTGTAACAGCCAAACATCGTTGTGACATGCTCTATTTTCAATTGTCACAAGTCTGTTCATTATCTCACAAATGTGAAATGTTGATGCTGTGAATTTATCCTGTTTAACGGTGTATGCGCAAGTAAGCTAAAAGATTGCTCCCATTTCCTTCCTGTGACTAGATCTAAAATGGCAGTAGCTCCAGGCAAGTTACTATATTCATAAACACTTAGAAATAAATTTGAAAAATCTAGGTGGCAGATAGATTATATAATTCATCTATACTTTGTAAAGCACAGAAGCAAACTTTATAACCTTCCAGGTCGTTTCATCAATTTGAATTGAATAAATCATATAATTTGTTGGGTTCTTTCATGATTTATTAAGCTTCTGGATTAACAAGATGTTTAGTTTCAAATTCTGTCAATAAAATCTGTCACGCATTATGATCATGTTTATTTCACAATTTCTACAGCTACTTAACCCTTTGCTTTCATTAATACAATGAAGTCAAAATCAACTAAGTTAATGGTATGTTTTTTGAAGATATCTGGTCAAGGCAAGTTCAACAGCCAGATAAGCATCCTCAGCTGTTACAATCAACTATTTGAGACTCCTGCACTATAATACCTGTTACCCTCTTGCTTCAAAGCTCACTGCAGCTTTTGCTATCTGTGGAACCTGAAGATTTTCAGGACACATGGAAACAAAGAATAAATGCAATCATTAGCTGAAAAACAGTACAATTGGTGCTAGAATTCTGAAATGGAAATGAAATATTGGAAATATTCAAGCTAAGCAGCATCTGTGTTGAGAGGCAAACAGAGTTAATGTTTCAGGTCAAGAGATAACAAGGTGTAGAGCTGGATGAATACAGCAGGCCAAGCAGCATCAGAGGTGCAGGAAAGCCAATGTTTCGGGCCTAGACCCTTATTCAGAAAAAAAAATGTTTCAGGTCAACGATTTCTTTCTCTGTACAGCTGCTACTTGGCCTGCTGGGTGTTTTCAGCATTTTATGCTTCTATTTAAGTAAATTTTAACCGTTTAATGTTCAGAATTGGATCTGTCAATGACATTGTGCACATGATCCATGATCTCATTTCATAGAACTTAACAAACTCCGTTTACAGCACCAGTAGATTTGTTACTGCTTGGAGCTGTGAGAGCAATGAGCTCACTTAATTGGAGAGTGAAGTTCTTTTACTTGTAAACATGTCAGTTAGTGCGGACAGCTGCATCCATTGTAAACCTTCCTCTGCACTTGGATCAGAGGTACATAACCTCTGTTTTTTCATTTCTCATCTAAACGATCCTGTACCCTTAGTAGCAAGATTGCCAATTGGAGCTGAGTTATAGACCGTTTTATATACTATGTATGCATGCTCAATCAGTTGATAGCATAAGAATGTGACTGTCCTAGCTGATAGAAGATTTTCATGACATTGGGCTGACTTTCATCCTAAATCAGTGTTTTAAATTTCCAAATTATGCCAGTTGAACAATAACCAACAGCTGAGAGTTGAAGTGTGTTGACTATCTTGTACTGACCAGTAATCTATGATATATAGGTGCTGCTTATGATGTGAGCCATTACAATGCATTGTTGAAAGCCTATCTTCAGAATGAGCACAAGTTTTCACCAACTGATTTTTTGTCAAAAATGGAATCTGCAAATGTGCAGCCTAACCGAGTAAGTTATTCTCCTATCTACCACTGAATTTCAAAGTATTTGCCTTTGGTATTTTGAAAATTATGATACTTCCTGTGTTGAAATGTGCAGTTTAATATATTTTATAACATGTACTGAAACTGTGTTCGTTCCTGAAAGGGGATTGGAGCCTGGCAAGTCCTCACTCTGAAATTTCGCAGATTAAAATGACAACAAACCTGTTAAGTTGCAGTTTTTTTGAATCATTGTATATTTCAGAATTAGACCAAATTTATTTTGTGCATATTTGGACTTGATTTTGCAGGTAGATTTGCATATAATTTTTTAACTTGTTTAATGTTTGTTTAGAAGTTGGGAATAAATTGATAAAGTGCTTTTATTACGTAAAATATGAAGCAAATCCTTGAATGTCTTTTTTTCCTCTCAATATACAGGTTACTTTCCAGAGACTAATAACAGCATATTGTAATGAAGGAGATATTGAGGGTGCAAGGTATTGTTGCTAAAAGATTATCCATGCACTGTAATTAGTGTGACTACAGAATGCACAAAATCGTAGAATGTTTACAGCACAGATGGCCATGTAGCCAAACCTATCTGTACTGATCTCCAAATAAGCAAATTATTTATCTATTATGGGGCATCTTTTATAAAGCCTTTTAAAAACCTACATAAATCACTTACTGCATGACCATTGATGCTTCTAATTTACGCGTCTCAAAAAGACAGTTGGTTTGGTCAACCAAGATTTTCACTTGCTAACGATTCATTTGTTGCATTTTTCTTTTGTAGATGTTCTTCTGTTCTCTGTTAGTAAGGATTCTATTACTTTTCCTACCTACTTTAAGCAGATTGGTCTATAATTCCCCTGGGCATGTTCTGTTCCCTCTCCTTAAATAAATGTTGCATTAGCTTTCCGTTAGATCTCTGACACTACGTTTTTCAAACAAATTATGAACAATCTATTGTATTGCCTCCTACAACTTCTCTAGATTGTTTTACAATGCATACATTTGGGTGAGTGCAGATCAAGTAAAGAAACCTACAATGGATTTGTTTAAGGTTGTTTATGCTAAATGCGCCAGTTGTGTTCTTTAAGCCACCAACGATGGTTGAGAAGATTAATGTAGTTGATATGGTGGACATAGATTTCCAAAAGCCATTTGATAAAGTGCCAAATGATAGGCTTGCCAGCAAATGATGAAGCTGTACTTTCTGCTTTTGATAAAATCCTGCATGCAAGACTCATAGCAAAGGTAAAAACCCACCGCACCCAAAGAAATTTGGTAGGTTGGATCCGCAGTTGGCTGAGTGGCAGGAAGCTGAGGATGATGATTGCGAGAGATTTCCAGTCAGAAAATTCTGTGTTTCTTGGGAATGCTGCTGTTTATGGTTTCAATAAATGATTTGGACTTGAATGTAATAGGGTTAATTGGTAAGTTCACAGATCATACATTATACCACTCCACCAATTTCTCTGAGAAGGATAGCCTTAGATTGCAATAAGTAACAGACAGGCTGGATAGATGAGCTGATCAATGATGAATGGAATTCAGTCTGGATAAATGAGGTGATGCTCTTGGGCAGGGCAAACAATGCAAGGGAACACATGAATGGTCAGACCCTGAGAAGCATTGAGGCTCAGAGCTGTGCGTGTACACCAGTCCCTTAAGTTATTAGGACAGGTGGATAAAGTGATTGAGAAGGCATATTCTAAACTTGGCTTTATTACTCAAGGCATCAAGTTTAAGATCAGGGAGGTTATGTTAGAACTATGTAAAAAGCATCAGTTAGGTCGCAACTACCATATAGTGTACAAGTCTGGAATCCACATTGTAGGAGGGATGTGATTCCACTTGAGAGGGTGCAGAGAAGATTTACCAGGATTTTGTTTGGCCTGGAGAATTTTATTTAGAAGAAATTTGAATAGATTGGGAGTTTTCTTACTTGGAGTAGAGGAGACGGCGAGGTGACATGATTGAGATGTATAAAACTGAGGGACATAAATAGGGTTGGCAGGAAGAAACTTTGTCCTTTGGAGGGATGAATGACCATGGGGCATAGATTTAAAGTTAGGGCCAGAAGCTTTAGAAGAGTTGTGAGGAAACTTTTTTTTTTTAACCCAGAGGGTGCTGGGAATGTGGTACTCACTCCCTGTAAAGGTGGTAGAGGCAGAAGCCCTCATTACTTTTAAGGTGTTTTGACATGCACTTGTGAAACCAAGGCATCCATGGTGCAAAAACTAATCAAGAAAACAAATGGAGTGCAAGCCTTTATAGCTAGAGGACTGGAGCACAAGGATGCAGATGTTTTGCTGCAGTTATTGGGGAAAAATGCCCTGGTTAGAGCTCATGAAAAGTACTGTGAATGCACCTGGGCATCACACCTTAGGAAGAATATCAGCTTTTGGAGGCAGTACAATGTAGGTTTACAAGAATATCTGGATTTCTGGGGTTAAGCAATGAGGAGAGATTATACAAATTAAGTCTGCTTTCACTCTAAATTTAGATGGGTTACCTGAAGTCTTCAAGATGTTAACAGGAAAGGTCAGGGTTGATGAGGATAAACTATTTCCATGCGATGGGGATTTCAGAAGAAGGGGGCATAGTGTGAGAATTAGGGCCAGACAATTCAGGAGGGATGTTAGGAAGCATTTCTACGCAGGGGCTGGTAGGTGTTTGGGACTCTTCCACAAATGGCAGTGAATGTGGATCATTTGTTAATTTCAAATCTGAGCAGGTGTTTTTTTAGGTCTGCAAAATTAAGGGATATAGGCCAAAAACAAGTATAAGGAATTAGGCCACAGATCAGCTATGATCTCATTAACTAGTTGAACAGGCTCAGAGTCTGAATGGCCTACTACAGTTCTTGCGTTCCAATAAGTCGATGGACCAAGTAGTAGAAAATGGGATGAGAATAGTTAGGTGGTTGCTTTAACCAGGTTTAAAAATTTGTTGTCTTGACTTGAGAACAGAATAATTGTTCATTTGTCAATGCATTCATCACACCAGACAAAGAGCAAGTAAAATGATCTTAAATATTCTCAATCTGAATAAGATTCTTGTGAAGATTTGTAGCTCGGGTTGTGGGTGATTTGCTCATTGAGCTGGCTGGTTATAGTTCAGACATTTTGTCACCGTGCTAGGTAACGTCATCC